>JAVRKA010000156.1:0-535867 GCA_034508555.1 Venustoraphidia nigricollis
CCTATCGGAAACTACATCAGAAATGCCTATCAGCACCTATATCTGAAATGCCTATCGGCACCTATTTTTAAAATGCCAATCGGCAACTATATCTGAAATGCCTATCGGCACCTATATCTGAAATGCCTATTGACACCTATATCTGAAATGCCTATCGACACCTATATCTGAAATGCCTATCGACACCTATATCTGAAATGCCTATCGACACCTATATCTGAAATGCCTATCGACACCTATATCTGAAATGCCTATCGACACCTATTTTTGAAATGCCTATCGGAAACTACATCTGAAATGCCTATCAGCACCTATATTTGAAATGCCTATCGGCAATCATATCTGAAATGCCTATCGGCACCTATATTTGAAATGCCTATCGGCTTCTATATCTGAAATGCCTATCGGCACCTATTTTTAAAATGCCAATCGGCAACTATATCTGATTTGCCTATCGGCACCTATATCTGAAATGCCTATCGACACCTATATCTGAAATGCCTATCGACACCTATATCTGAAATGCCTATCGACACCTATATCTGAAATGCCTATCGACACCTATATCTGAAATGCTTATCGACACCTATATCTGAAATGCCTATTGACACCTATATCTGAAATGCCTATCGACACCTATATCTGAAATGCCTATCGACACCTATATCTGAAATGCCTATCGACACCTATTTTTGAAATGCCTATCGGAAACTACATCTGAAATGCCTATCAGAACCTATATTTAAAATGCCTATCGGCAACCATATCTGGAATGCCTATCGGCACCTATATTTGAAATGCCTATCGTCTTCTATATCTGAAATGCCTATCGGCACCTATTTTTAAAATGCCAATCGGCAACTATATCTGAAATGCCTATCGGCACCTATATCTGAAATGCCTATCGACACCTAAATCTGAAATGCCTATCGACACCTATATCTGAAATGCCTATCGACACCTATATCTGAAATGCCTATCGACACCTATATCTGAAATGCCTATCGACACCTATATCTGAAATGCCTATCGACACCTATATCTGAAATGCCTATCGACACCTATATCTGAAATGCCTATCGACACCTATTTTTGAAATGCCTATCGGAAACTACATCTAAAATGCCTATCAGCACCTATATTTGAAATGCCTATCGGCAACCATATCTGGAATGCCTATCGGCACCTATATTTGAAATGCCTATCGGCTTCTATATCTGAAATGCCTATCGGCACCTATTTTTAAAATGCCAATCGGCAACTATATCTGAAATGCCTATCGGCACCTATATCTGAAATGCCTATCGACACCTGTATCTGAAATGCCTATCGACACCTATATCTGAAATGCCTATCGACACCTATATCTGAAATGCCTATCGACACCTATATCTGAAATGCCTATCGACACCTATATCTGAAATGCCTATCGACACCTATATCTGAAATGCCTATCGACACCTATTTTTGTAATGCCTATCGGAAACTACATCTCAAATGCCTATCAGCACCTATATTTGAAATGCCTATCGGCAACCATATCTGGAATACCTATCGGCACCTATATTTGAAATGCCTATCGGCTTCTATATCTGAAATGCCTATCGGCACCTATTTTTAAAATGCCAATCGGCAACTATATCTGAAATGCCTATCGGCACCTATATCTGAAATGCCTATCGACACCTATATCTGAAATGCCTATCGACACCTATATCTGAAATGCCTATCGACACCTATTTTTGAAATGCCTATCGGAAACTACATCTGAAATGCCTATCAGCACCTATATTTGAAATGCCTATCGGCAACCATATCTGGAATACCTATCGGCACCTATATTTGAAATGCCTATCGGCTTCTATATCTGAAATGCCTATCGGCACCTATTTTTAAAATGCCAATCGGCAACTATATCTGAAATGCCTATCGGCACCTATATCTGAAATGCCTATCGACACCTATATCTGAAATGCCTATCGACACCTATATCTGAAATGCCTATCGACACCTATTTTTGAAATGCCTATCGGAAACTACATCTGAAATGCCTATCAGCACCTATATCTGAAATGCCTATCGGCACCTATTTTTAAAATGCCAATCGGCAACTATATCTGAAATGCCTATCGGCACCTATATCTGAAATGCCTATTGACACCTATATCTGAAATGCCTATCGACACCTATATCTGAAATGCCTATCGACACCTATATCTGAAATGCCTATCGACACCTATATCTGAAATGCCTATCGACACCTATATCTGAAATGCCTATCGACACCTATATCTGAAATGCCTATCGACACCTATATCTGAAATGCCTATCAACACCTATTTTTGAAATGCCTATCGGAAACTACATCTGAAATGCCTATCAGCACCTATATTTGAAATGCCTATCGGCAACCATATCTGAAATGCCTATCGGCACCTATATTTGAAATGCCTATCGGCTTCTATATCTGAAATGCCTATCGGCACCTATTTTTAAAATGCCAATCGGCAACTATATCTGAAATGCCTATCGACACCTATATCTGAAATGCCTATCGACACCTATATCTGAAATGCCTATCGACACCTATATCTGAAATGCCTATCGACACCTATATCTGAAATGCTTATCGACACCTATATCTGAAATGCCTATCGACACCTATATCTGAAATGCCTATCGACACCTATATCTGAAATGCCTATCGACACCTATATCTGAAATGCCTATCGACACCTATTTTTGAAATGCCTATCGGAAACTACATCTGAAATGCCTATCAGAACCTATATTTGAAATGCCTATCGGCAACCATATCTGGAATGCCTATCGGCACCTATATTTGAAATGCCTATCGGCTTCTATATCTGAAATGCCTATCGGCACCTATTTTTAAAATGCCAATCGGCAACTATATCTGAAATGCCTATCGGCACCTATATCTGAAATGCCTATCGACACCTATATCTGAAATGCCTATCGACACCTATATCTGAAATGCCTATCGACACCTATATCTGAAATGCCTATCGACACCTATATCTGAAATGCCTATCGACACCTATATCTGAAATGCCTATCGACACCTATATCTGAAATGCCTATCGACACCTATTTTTGAAATGCCTATCGGAAACTACATCTGAAATGCCTATCAGCACCTATATTTGAAATGCCTATCGGCAACCATATCTGGAATGCCTATCGGCACCTATATTTGAAATGCCTATCGGCTTCTATATCTGAAATGCCTATCGGCACCTATTTTTAAAATGCCAATCGGCAACTATATCTGAAATGCCTATCGGCACATATATCTGAAAGGCCTATCGACACCTATATCTGAAATGCCTATCGACACCTATATCTGAAATGCCTATCGACACCTATATCTGAAATGCCTATAGACACCTATATCTGAAATGCCTATCGATACCTATATCTGAAATGCCTATCGACACCTATATCTGAAATGCCTATCGACACCTATATCTGAAATGCCTATCGACACCGATTTTTGAAATGCCTATCGGAAACTACATCTGAAATGCCTATCAGCACCTATATTTGAAATGCCTATCGGCAACCATATCTGGAATGCCTATCGGCACCTATATTTGAAATGCCTATCGGCTTCTATATCTGAAATGCCTATCGGCACCTATTTTTAAAATGCCAATCGGCAACTATATCTGAAATGCCTATCGGCACCTATATCTGAAATGCCTATCGACACCTATATCTGAAATGCCTATCGACACCTATATCTGAAATGCCTATCGACACCTATATCTGAAATGCCTATCGACACCTATATCTGAAATGCCTATCGACACCTATATCTGAAATGCCTATCGACACCTATATCTGAAATGCCTATCGACACCTATATCTGAAATGTTTATCGACACCTATTTTTGAAATGCCTATCGGAAACTACATCTGAAATGCCTATCAGCACCTATATTTGAAATGCCTATCGGCAACCATATCTGGAATGCCTTTCGGCACCTATATTTGAAATGCCTATCGGCTTCTATATCTAAAATGCCTATCGGCACCTATTTTTAAAATGCCAATCGGCAACTATATCTGAAATGCCTATCGGCACCTATATCTGAAATGCCTATCGGCACCTATATCTGAAATGCCTATCGACACCTATATCTGAAATGCCTATCGACACCTATATCTGAAATGCCTATCGACACCTATATCTGAAATGCCTATCGACACCTATATCTGAAATGCCTATCGGCACCTATATCTGAAATGCCTATCGACACCTATATCTGAAATGCCTATCGACACCTATATCTGAAATGCCTATCGACACCTATATCTGAAATGCCTATCGACACCTATATCTGAAATGCCTATCGACACCTATATCTGAAATGCCTATCGACACCTATACTTGAAATGCCTATCGACACCTATTTTTGAAATGCCTATCGGAAACTACATCTGAAATGCCTATCAGCACCTATATTTGAAATGCCTATCGGCAACCATATCTGGAATGCCTATCGGCACCTATATTTGAAATGCCTATCGGCTTCTATATCTGAAATGCCTATCGGCACCTATTTTTAAAATGCCAATCGGCAACTATATCTGAAATGCCTATCGGCACCTATATCTGAAATGCCTATCGACACCTATATCTGAAATGCCTATCGACACCTATATCTGAAATGCCTATCGACACCTATATCTGAAATGCCTATCGACACCTATATCTGAAATGCCTATCGACACCTATATCTGAAATGCCTATCGACACCTATATCCGAAATGCCTATCGACACCTATATCTGAAATGCCTATCGACACCTATATCTGAAATGCCTATCGACACCTATTTTTGATATGCCTATCGGAAACTACATCTGAAATGCCTATCAGCACCTATATTTGAAATGCCTATCGGCAACCATATCTGGAATGCCTATCGGCACCTATATTTGAAATGCCTATCGGCTTCTATATCTGAAATGCCTATCGGCACCTATTTTTAAAATGGCAATCGGCAACTATGTCTGAAATGCCTATCGGCACCTATATCTGAAATGCCTATCGACACCTATATCTGAAATGCCTATCGGCACCTATATCTGAAATGCCTATCGACACCTATATCTGAAATGCCTATCGACACCTATATCTGAAATGCCTATCGACACCTATATCTGAAATGCCTATCGACACCTATATCTGAAATGCCTATCGACACCTATTTTTGAAATGCCGATCGGAAACTACATCTGAAATGCCTATCGGCACCTATATTTGAAATGCCTATCGGCAACCATATCTGGAATGCCTATCGGCACCTATATTTGAAATGCCTATCGGCTTCTATATCTGAAATGCCTATCGGCACCTATTTTTAAAATGCCAATCGGCAACTATATCTGAAATGCCTATCGGCACCTATATCTGAAATGCCTATCGACACCTATATCTGAAATGCCTATCGACACCTATATCTGAAATGCCTATCGACACCTATATCTGAAATGCATATCGACACCTATATCTGAAATGCCTATCGACACCTATATCTGAAATGCCTATCGACACCTATATCTGAAATGCCTATCGACACCTATATCTGAAATGCCTATCGACACCTATATCTGAAATGCCTATCGACACCTATATCTGAAATGCCTATCGACACCTATTTTTGAAATGCCTATCGGAAACTACATCTGAAATGCCTATCAGCACCTATATTTGAAATGCCTATCGGCAACCATATCTGGAATGCCTTTCGGCACCTATATTTGAAATGCCTATCGGCTTCTATATCTAAAATTCCTATCGGCACCTATTTTTAAAATGCCAATCGGCAACTATATCTGAAATGCCTATCGGCACCTATATCTGAAATGCCTATCGGCACCTATATCTGAAATGCCTATCGGCACCTATATCTGAAATGCCTATCGACACCTATATCTGAAATGCCTATCGACACCTATATCTGAAATGCCTATCGACACCTATATCTGAAATGCCTATCGACACCTATATCTGAAATGCCTATCGGCACCTATATCTGAAATGCCTATCGACACCTATATCTGAAATGCCTATCGACACCTATATCTGAAATGCCTATCGACACCTATATCTGAAATGCCTATCGACACCTATATCTGAAATGCCTATCGACACCTATATCTGAAATGCCTATCGACACCTATATCTGAAATGCCTATCGACACCTATATCTGAAATGCCTATCGACACCTATTTTTGAAATGCCTATCGGAAACTACATCTGAAATGCCTATCAGCACCTATATTTGAAATGCCTATCGGCAACCATATCTGGAATGCCTATCGGCACCTATATTTGAAATGCCTATCGGCTTCTATATCTGAAATGCCTATCGGCACCTATTTTTAAAATGCCAATCGGCAACTATATCTGAAATGCCTATCGGCACCTATATCTGAAATGCCTATCGACACCTATATCTGAAATGCCTATCGACACCTATATCTGTAATGCCTATCGACACCTATATCCGAAATGCCTATCGACACCTATATCTGAAATGCCTATCGACACCTATATCTGAAATGCCTATCGACACCTATTTTTGATATGCCTATCGGAAACTACATCTGAAGTGCCTATCAGCACCTATATTTGAAATGCCTATCGGCAACCATATCTGGAATGCCTATCGGCACCTATATTTGAAATGCCTATCGGCTTCTATATCTGAAATGCCTATCGGCACCTATTTTTAAAATGCCAATCGGCAACTATGTCTGAAATGCCTATCGGCACCTATATCTGAAATGCCTATCGACACCTATATCTGAAATGCCTATCGACACCTATATCTGAAATGCCTATCGACACCTATATCTGAAATGCCTATCGACACCTATATCTGAAATGCCTATCGACACCTATATCTGAAATGCCTATCGACACCTATATCTGAAATGCCTATCGACACCTAAATCTGAAATGCCTATCGACACCTATTTTTGAAATGCCTATCGGAAACTATATCTGAAATGCCTATCGGCACCTATATCTGAAATGCCTATCGACACCTATATCTGAAATGCCTATCGACACCTATATCTGAAATGCCTATCGACACCTATATCTGAAATGCCTATCGACACCTATATCTGAAATGCCTATCGACACCTATATCTGAAATGCCTATCGACACCTATATCTGAAATGCCTATCGACACCTATATCTGAAATGCCTATCGACACCTATTTTTGTAATGCCTATCGGAAACTACATCTGAAATGCCTATCAGCACCTATATTTGAAATGCCTATCGGCAACCATATCTGGAATACCTATCGGCACCTATATTTGAAATGCCTATCGGCTTCTATATCTGAAATGCCTATCGGCACCTATTTTTAAAATGCCAATCGGCAACTATATCTGAAATGCCTATCGGCACCTATACCTGAAATGCCTATCGACACCTATATCTGAAATGCCTATCGACACCTATATCTGAAATGCCTATCGACACCTATTTTTGAAATGCCTATCGGAAACTTCATCTAAAATGCCTATCAGCACCTATATTTGAAATGCCTATCGGCAACCATATCTGGAATGCCTATCGGCACCTATATCTGAAATGCCTATCGACACCTATATCTGAAATGCCTATCGACACCTATATCTGAAATGCCTATCGACACCTATTTTTGAAATGCCTATCGGAAACTACATCTGAAATGCCTATCAGCACCTATATTTGAAATGCCTATCGGCAACCATATCTGGAATGCCTATCGGCATCTATATTTGAAATGCCTATCGGCTTCTATATCTGAAATGCCTATCGGCACCTATTTTTAAAATGCCAATCGGCAACTATATCTGAAATGCCTATCGGCACCTATATCTGAAATGCCTATCGACACCTATATCTGAAATGCCTATCGACACCTATATCTGAAATCCCTATCGACACCTATATCTGAAATGCCTATCGACACCTTTATCTGAAATGCCTATCGACACCTATATCTAAAATGCCTATCGACACCTATATCTGAAATGCCTATCGACACCTATATCTGAAATGCCTATCGACACCTATATCTGAAATGCCTATCGACACCTATCTTAGAAATGCCTATCGGAAACTACATCTGAAATTCCTATCAGCACCTATATTTGAAATGCCTATCGGCAACCATATCTGGAATGCCTATCGGCACCTATATTTGAAATGCCTATCGGCTTCTATATCTGAAATGCCTATCAGCACCTATTTTTAAAATGCCAATCGGCAACTATATCTGAAATGCCTATCGGCACCTATATCTGAAAGGCCTATCGACACCTATATCTGAAATGCCTATCGACACCTATATCTGAAATGCCTATCGACACCTATATCTGAAATGCCTATCGACACCTATATCTGAAATGCCTATCGACACCTATATCTGAAATGCCTATCGACACCTATATCTGAAATGCCTATCGACACCTATATCTAAAATGCCTATCGACACCGATTTTTGAAATGCCTATCGGAAACTACATCTGAAATGCCTATCAGCACCTATATTTGAAATGCCTATCGGCAACCATATCTGGAATGCCTATCGGCACCTATATTTGAAATGCCTATCGGCTTCTATATCTGAAATGCCTATCGGCACCTATTTTTAAAATGCCAATCGGCAACTATATCTGAAATGCCTATCGGCACCTATATCTGAAAGGCCTATCGACACCTATATCTGAAATGCCTATCGACACCTATATCTAAAATGCCTATCGACACCTATATCTGAAATGCCTATCGACACCTATATCTGAAATGCCTATCGACACCTATATCTTAAATGCCTATCGACACCTATATCTGAAATGCCTATCGACACCTATATCTGAAATGCCTATCGACACCTATTTTTGAAATGCCTATCGGAAACTACATCTGAAATGCCTATCAGCACCTATATTTGAAATGCCTATCGGCAACCATATCTGGAATGCCTATCGGCACCTATATTTGAAATGCCTATCGGCTTCTATATCTGAAATGCCTATAGGCACCTATTTTTAAAATGCCAATCGGCAACTATATCTGAAATGCCTATCGGCACCTATATCTGAAATGCCTATCGGCACCTATATCTGAAATGCCTATCGACACCTATATCTGAAATGCCTATCGACAACTATATCTGAAATGCCTATCGACACCTATATCTGAAATGCCTATCGACACCTATATCTGAAATGCCTATCGACACCTATATCTGAAATGCCTATCGACACCTATATCTGAAATGCCTATCGACACCTATATCTGAAATGCTTATCGACACCTATATCTGAAATGCCTATCGACACCTATATCTGAAATGCGTATCGACACCTATATCTGAAATGCCTATCGACACCTATATCTGAAATGCCTATCGACACCTATTTTTGAAATGCCTATCGGAAACTACATCTGAAATGCCTATCAGCACCTATATTTGAAATGCCTATCGGCAACCATATCTGGAATGCCTATCGGCACCTATATTTGAAATGCCTATCGGCTTCTATATCTGAAATGTCTATCGGCACCTATTTTTAAAATGCCAATCGGCAACTATATCTGAAATGCCTATCGGCACCTATATCTGAAATGCCTATCGACACCTATATCTGAAATGCCTATCGACACCTATATCTGAAATGCCTATCGACACCTATATCTGAAATGCCTATCGACACCTATATCTGAAATGCCTATCGACACCTATATCTAAAATGCCTATCGACACTTATATCTAAAATGCCTATCGACACCTATTTTTGAAATGCCTATCGGAAACTACATCTGAAATGCCTATCAGCACCTAGATTTGAAATGCCTATCGGCAACCATATCTGGAATGCCTATCGGCACCTATATTTGAAATGCCTATCGGCTTCTATATCTGAAATGCCTATCGGCACCTATTTTTAAAATTCCAATCGGCAACTATATCTGAAATGCCTATCGGCACCTATATCTGAAATGCCTATCGACACCTATATCTGAAATGCCAATCGACACCTATATCTGAAATGCCTATCGACACCTATATCTGAAATGCCTATCGACACCTATATATGAAATGCCTATCGACACCTATATCAAAAATGCCTATCGACACCTATATCTGAAATGCCTATCGACACCTATATCTGAAATGCCTATCGACACCTATATCTATAATGCCTATCGACACCTATTTTTGAAATGCCTATCGGAAACTACATCTGAAATGCCTATCAGCACCTATATTTGAAATGCCTATCGGCAACCATATCTGGAATGCCTATCGGCACCTATATTTGAAATGCCTATCGGCTTCTATATCTAAAATGCCTATCGGCACCTATTTTTAAAATGCCAATCGCAACTATATCTGAAATGCCTATCGGCACCTATATCTGAAAGGCCTATTGACACCTATATCTGAAATGCCTATCGACACCTATATCTGAAATGCCTATCGACACCTATATCTGAAATGCCTATCGACACCTATATCTGAAATGCCTATCGACACCTATATCTGAAATGCCTATCGACACCTATATCTGAAATGCCTATCAACACCTATATCTGAAATGCCTATCGACACCGATTTTTGAAATGCCTATCGGAAACTACATCTGAAATGCCTATCAGCACCTATATTTGAAATGCCTATCGGCAACCATATCTGGAATGCCTATCGGCACCTATATTTGAAATGCCTATCGTCTTCTATATCTGAAATGCCTATCGGCACCTATTTTTAAAATGCCAATCGGCAACTATATCTGAAATGCCTATCGGCACCTATATCTGAAATGCCTATCGACACCTATATCTGAAATGCCTATCGACACCTATATCTGAAATGCCTATCGACACCTATATCTGAAATGCCTATCGACACCTATATCTGAAATGCCTATCGACACCTATATCTGAAATGCCTATCGACACCTATATCTGAAATGCCTATCGACACCTATATCTGAAATGCCTATCGACACCTATTTTTGAAATGCCTATCGGAAACTACATCTGAAATGCCTATCAGCACCTATATTTGAAATGCCAATCGGCAACCATATCTGGAATGCCTATCGGCACCTATATTTGAAATGCCTATCGGCACCTATATCTGAAATGCCTATCGACACCTATTTTTGAAATGCCAATCGGCAACTATATCTGAAATGCCTATCGGCACCTATATCTGAAATGCCTATCGGCACCTATATCTGAAATGCCTATCGACACCTATATCTGAAATGCCTATCGACACCTATATCTGAAATGCCTATCGACACCTATATCTGAAATGCCTATCGACACCTATATCTGAAATGCCTATCGACACCTATATCTGAAATGCCTATCGGCACCTATATCTGAAATGCCTATCGACACCTATATCTGAAATGCCTATCGACACCTATATCTGAAATGCCTATCGACACCTATATCTGAAATGCCTATCGACACCTATATCTGAAATGCCTATCGACACCTATATCTGAAATGCCTATCGACACCTATATCTGAAATGCCTATCGAAACCTCTATCTGAAATGCCTATCGACACAAATATCTGAAATGCCTATCGACACCAATTATTGAAATGACTATCGGAAACTACATTTGAAATGCCTATCAGCACCTATTTTTGAAATGCCTATCGGCAACCATATCTGGAATGCCTATCGGCACCTATATTTGAAATGCCTATCGGCTTCTATATCTGAAATGCCTATCGGCACCTATTTTTAAAATGCCAATCGGCAACTATATCTGAAATGCCTATCGGCACCTATATCTGAAATGCCTATCGACACCTATATCTGAAATGCCTATCGACACCTATATCTGAAATGCCTATCGACACCTATATCTGAAATGCCAATCGACACCTATATCTGAAATGCCTATCGACACCTATATCTGAAATGCCTATCGACACCTATATCTGAAATGCCTATCGACACCTATATCTGAAATGCCTATCGACACCTATATCTGAAATGCCAATCGACACCTATATCTGAAATGCCTATCGACACCTATATCTGAAATGCCTATCGACACCTATATATGAAATGCCTATCGACACCTATATCAAAAATGCCTATCGACACCTATATCTGAAATGCCTATCGACACCTATATCTGAAATGCCTATCGACACCTATATCTGAAATGCCTATCGACACCTATTTTTGAAATGCCTATCGGAAACTACATCTGAAATGCCTATCAGCACCTATATTTGAAATGCCTATCGGCAACCATATCTGGAATGCCTATCGGCCCTATATTTGAAATGCTATCGGCTTCTATATCCTAAAATGCCTATCGGCACCTATTTTTTAAAATGCCAATCGCAACTATATCTGAAATGCTTATCTAGGCACCTATATCTGAAAGGCCTATCGACACCTATATCTGAAATGCCTATCGACACCTATATCTGAAATGCCTATCGAACACCTATATCTGAAATGCCTATCGACACCTATATCTGAAATGCCTATCGACACCATATCTGAAATGCCTATGAACCTATATCTGAAATGCCTATCGACACCTATATCTGAAATGCCTATCGACACCGATTTTTGAAATGCCTATCGGAAACTACATCTGAAATGCCTATTCAGCACCTATATTTGAAATGCCTATCGCAACCATATCTGGAATGCCTATCGGCACCTATATTTGAAATGCCTATCGGCTTCTATATCTGAAATGCCTATCGGCACCTATTTTTAAAATGCCAATCGGCAACTATATCTGAAATGCCTATCGGCACCTATATCTGAAATGCCTATCGACACCTATATCTGAAATGCCTATCGACACCTATATCTGAAATGCCTATCGACACCTATATCTGAAATGCCTATCGACACCTATATCTGAAATGCCTATCGACACCTATATCTGAAATGCCTATCGACACCTATATCTGAAATGCCTATCGACACCTATATCTGAAATGCCTATCGGCACCAATTTTTGAAATGCCTATCGGAAACTACATCTGAAATGCCTATCAGCACCTATATTTGAAATGCCAATCGGCAACCATATCTGGAATGCCTATCGGCACCTATATTTGAAATGCCTATCGGCACCTATATCTGAAATGCCTATCGACACCTATTTTTGAAATGCCAATCGGCAACTATATCTGAAATGCCTATCGGCACCTATATCTGAAATGCCTATCGGCACCTATATCTGAAATGCCTATCGACACCTATATCTGAAATGCCTATCGACACCTATATCTGAAATGCCTATCGACACCTATATCTGAAATGCCTATCGACACCTATATCTGAAATGCCTATCGACACCTATATCTGAAATGCCTATCGGCACCTATATCTGAAATGCCTATCGACACATATATCTGAAATGCCTATCGACACCTATATCTGAAATGCCTATCGACACCTATATCTGAAATGCCTATCGACACCTATATCTGAAATGCCTATCGACACCTATATCTGAAATGCCAATCGACACCTATATCTGAAATGCCTATCGACACCTATATCTGAAATGCCTATCGACACCTATATATGAAATGCCTATCGACACCTATATCAAAAATGCCTATCGACACCTATATCTGAAATGCCTATCGACACCTATATCTGAAATGCCTATCGACACCTATATCTGAAATGCCTATCGACACCTATTTTTGAAATGCCTATCGGAAACTACATCTGAAATGCCTATCAGCACCTATATTTGAAATGCCTATCGGCAACCATATCTGGAATGCCTATCGGCACCTATATTTGAAATGCCTATCGGCTTCTATATCTGAAATGCCTATCGGCACCTATTTTTAAAATGCCAATCGGCAACTATATCTGAAATGCCTATCGGCACCTATATCTGAAATGCCTATCGACACCTATATCTGAAATGCCTATCGACACCTATATCTGAAATGCCTATCGACACCTATATCTGAAATGCCTATCGACACCTATATCTGAAATGCCTATCGACACCTATATCTGAAATGCCTATCGACACCTATGTCTGAAATGCCTATCGACACCTATATCTGAAATGCCTATCGACACATATATCTGAAATGCCTATCGACACCTATTTTTGATATGCCTATCGGAAACTACATCTGAAATGGCTATCAGCACCTATATTTGAAATGCCTATCGGCAACTATATCTGGAATGCCTATCGGCACCTATATTTGAAATGCCCATCGGCTTCTATATCTGAAATGCCTATCGGCACCTATTTTTAAAATGCCAATCGGCAACTATATCTGAAATGCCTATCGGCACCTATATCTGAAATGCCTATCGACACCTATATCTGAAATGCCTATCGACACCTATATCTGAAATGCCTATCGACACCTATTTTTGTAGTGCCTATCGGAAACTACATCTGAAATGCCTATCAGCACCTATATTTGAAATGCCTATCGGCAACCATATCTGGAATACCTATCGGCACCTATATTTGAAATGCCTATCGGCTTCTATATCTGAAATGCCTATCGGCACCTATTTTTAAAATGCCAATCGGCAACTATATCTGAAATGCCTATCGGCACCTATATCTGAAATGCCTATCGACACCTATATCTGAAATGCCTATCGACACCTATATCTGAAATGCCTATCGACACCTATTTTTGAAATGCCTATCGGAAATTACATCTGAAATGCCTATCAGCACCTATATTTGAAATGCCTATCGGCAACCATATCTGGAATGCCTATCGGCACCTATATTTGAAATGCCTATCGGCTTCTATATCTGAAATGCCTATCGGCACCTATTTTTAAAATGCCAATCGGCAACTATATCTGAAATGCCTATCGGCACCTATATCTGAAATGCCTATCGACACCTATATCTGAAATGCCTATCGACACCTATATCTGAAATGCCTATCGACACCTTTATCTGAAATGCCTATCGACACCTATATCTGAAATGCCTATCGACACCTATATCTGAAATGCCTATCGACACCTATATCTGAAATGCCTATCGACACCTATATCTGAAATGCCTATCGACACCTATATCTGAAATGCCTATCGACACCTATATCTGAAATGCCTATCGACACCTATATCTGAAATGCCTATCGACACCTATTTTTGTAATGCCTATCGGAAACTACATCTGAAATGCCTATCAGCACCTATATTTGAAATGCCTATCGGCAACCATATCTGGAATACCTATCGGCACCTATATTTGAAATGCCTATCGGCTTCTATATCTGAAATGCCTATCGGCACCTATTTTTAAAATGCCAATCGGCAACTATATCTGAAATGCCTATCGGCACCTATACCTGAAATGCCTATCGACACCTATATCTGAAATGCCTATCGACACCTATATCTGAAATGCCTATCGACACCTATTTTTGAAATGCCTATCGGAAACTTCATCTAAAATGCCTATCAGCACCTATATTTGAAATGCCTATCGGCAACCATATCTGGAATGCCTATCGGCACCTATATCTGAAATGCCTATCGACACCTATATCTGAAATGCCTATCGACACCTATATCTGAAATGCCTATCGACACCTATTTTTGAAATGCCTATCGGAAACTACATCTGAAATGCCTATCAGCACCTATATTTGAAATGCCTATCGGCAACCATATCTGGAATGCCTATCGGCACCTATATTTGAAATGCCTATCGGCTTCTATATCTGAAATGCCTATCGGCACCTATTTTTAAAATGCCAATCGGCAACTATATCTGAAATGCCTATCGGCACCTATATCTGAAATGCCTATCGACACCTATATCTGAAATGCCTATCGACACCTATATCTGAAATCCCTATCGACACCTATATCTGAAATGCCTATCGACACCTTTATCTGAAATGCCTATCGACACCTATATCTAAAATGCCTATCGACACCTATATCTGAAATGCCTATCGACACCTATATCTGAAATGCCTATCGACACCTATATCTGAAATGCCTATCGACACCTATCTTAGAAATGCCTATCGGAAACTACATCTGAAATTCCTATCAGCACCTATATTTGAAATGCCTATCGGCAACCATATCTGGAATGCCTATCGGCACCTATATTTGAAATGCCTATCGGCTTCTATATCTGAAATGCCTATCAGCACCTATTTTTAAAATGCCAATCGGCAACTATATCTGAAATGCCTATCGGCACCTATATCTGAAAGGCCTATCGACACCTATATCTGAAATGCCTATCGACACCTATATCTGAAATGCCTATCGACACCTATATCTGAAATGCCTATCGACACCTATATCTGAAATGCCTATCGACACCTATATCTGAAATGCCTATCGACACCTATATCTGAAATGCCTATCGACACCTATATCTAAAATGCCTATCGACACCGATTTTTGAAATGCCTATCGGAAACTACATCTGAAATGCCTATCAGCACCTATATTTGAAATGCCTATCGGCAACCATATCTGGAATGCCTATCGGCACCTATATTTGAAATGCCTATCGGCTTCTATATCTGAAATGCCTATCGGCACCTATTTTTAAAATGCCAATCGGCAACTATATCTGAAATGCCTATCGGCACCTATATCTGAAAGGCCTATCGACACCTATATCTGAAATGCCTATCGACACCTATATCTAAAATGCCTATCGACACCTATATCTGAAATGCCTATCGACACCTATATCTGAAATGCCTATCGACACCTATATCTTAAATGCCTATCGACACCTATATCTGAAATGCCTATCGACACCTATATCTGAAATGCCTATCGACACCTATTTTTGAAATGCCTATCGGAAACTACATCTGAAATGCCTATCAGCACCTATATTTGAAATGCCTATCGGCAACCATATCTGGAATGCCTATCGGCACCTATATTTGAAATGCCTATCGGCTTCTATATCTGAAATGCCTATAGGCACCTATTTTTAAAATGCCAATCGGCAACTATATCTGAAATGCCTATCGGCACCTATATCTGAAATGCCTATCGGCACCTATATCTGAAATGCCTATCGACACCTATATCTGAAATGCCTATCGACAACTATATCTGAAATGCCTATCGACACCTATATCTGAAATGCCTATCGACACCTATATCTGAAATGCCTATCGACACCTATATCTGAAATGCCTATCGACACCTATATCTGAAATGCCTATCGACACCTATATCTGAAATGCTTATCGACACCTATATCTGAAATGCCTATCGACACCTATATCTGAAATGCGTATCGACACCTATATCTGAAATGCCTATCGACACCTATATCTGAAATGCCTATCGACACCTATTTTTGAAATGCCTATCGGAAACTACATCTGAAATGCCTATCAGCACCTATATTTGAAATGCCTATCGGCAACCATATCTGGAATGCCTATCGGCACCTATATTTGAAATGCCTATCGGCTTCTATATCTGAAATGTCTATCGGCACCTATTTTTAAAATGCCAATCGGCAACTATATCTGAAATGCCTATCGGCACCTATATCTGAAATGCCTATCGACACCTATATCTGAAATGCCTATCGACACCTATATCTGAAATGCCTATCGACACCTATATCTGAAATGCCTATCGACACCTATATCTGAAATGCCTATCGACACCTATATCTAAAATGCCTATCGACACTTATATCTAAAATGCCTATCGACACCTATTTTTGAAATGCCTATCGGAAACTACATCTGAAATGCCTATCAGCACCTAGATTTGAAATGCCTATCGGCAACCATATCTGAAATGCCTATCGGCACCTATATTTGAAATGCCTATCGGCTTCTATATCTGAAATGCCTATCGGCACCTATTTTTAAAATTCCAATCGGCAACTATATCTGAAATGCCTATCGGCACCTATATCTGAAATGCCTATCGACACCTATATCTGAAATGCCAATCGACACCTATATCTGAAATGCCTATCGACACCTATATCTGAAATGCCTATCGACACCTATATATGAAATGCCTATCGACACCTATATCAAAAATGCCTATCGACACCTATATCTGAAATGCCTATCGACACCTATATCTGAAATGCCTATCGACACCTATATCTATAATGCCTATCGACACCTATTTTTGAAATGCCTATCGGAAACTACATCTGAAATGCCTATCAGCACCTATATTTGAAATGCCTATCGGCAACCATATCTGGAATGCCTATCGGCACCTATATTTGAAATGCCTATCGGCTTCTATATCTAAAATGCCTATCGGCACCTATTTTTAAAATGCCAATCGCAACTATATCTGAAATGCCTATCGGCACCTATATCTGAAAGGCCTATTGACACCTATATCTGAAATGCCTATCGACACCTATATCTGAAATGCCTATCGACACCTATATCTGAAATGCCTATCGACACCTATATCTGAAATGCCTATCGACACCTATATCTGAAATGCCTATCGACACCTATATCTGAAATGCCTATCAACACCTATATCTGAAATGCCTATCGACACCGATTTTTGAAATGCCTATCGGAAACTACATCTGAAATGCCTATCAGCACCTATATTTGAAATGCCTATCGGCAACCATATCTGGAATGCCTATCGGCACCTATATTTGAAATGCCTATCGGCTTCTATATCTGAAATGCCTATCGGCACCTATTTTTAAAATGCCAATCGGCAACTATATCTGAAATGCCTATCGGCACCTATATCTGAAATGCCTATCGACACCTATATCTGAAATGCCTATCGACACCTATATCTGAAATGCCTATCGACACCTATATCTGAAATGCCTATCGACACCTATATCTGAAATGCCTATCGACACCTATATCTGAAATGCCTATCGACACCTATATCTGAAATGCCTATCGACACCTATATCTGAAATGCCTATCGACACCTATTTTTGAAATGCCTATCGGAAACTACATCTGAAATGCCTATCAGCACCTATATTTGAAATGCCAATCGGCAACCATATCTGGAATGCCTATCGGCACCTATATTTGAAATGCCTATCGGCACCTATATCTGAAATGCCTATCGACACCTATTTTTGAAATGCCAATCGGCAACTATATCTGAAATGCCTATCGGCACCTATATCTGAAATGCCTATCGGCACCTATATCTGAAATGCCTATCGACACCTATATCTGAAATGCCTATCGACACCTATATCTGAAATGCCTATCGACACCTATATCTGAAATGCCTATCGACACCTATATCTGAAATGCCTATCGACACCTATATCTGAAATGCCTATCGGCACCTATATCTGAAATGCCTATCGACACCTATATCTGAAATGCCTATCGACACCTATATCTGAAATGCCTATCGACACCTATATCTGAAATGCCTATCGACACCTATATCTGAAATGCCTATCGACACCTATATCTGAAATGCCTATCGACACCTATATCTGAAATGCCTATCGAAACCTCTATCTGAAATGCCTATCGACACAAATATCTGAAATGCCTATCGACACCAATTATTGAAATGACTATCGGAAACTACATCTGAAATGCCTATCAGCACCTATTTTTGAAATGCCTATCGGCAACCATATCTGGAATGCCTATCGGCACCTATATTTGAAATGCCTATCGGCTTCTATATCTGAAATGCCTATCGGCACCTATTTTTAAAATGCCAATCGGCAACTATATCTGAAATGCCTATCGGCACCTATATCTGAAATGCCTATCGACACCTATATCTGAAATGCCTATCGACACCTATATCTGAAATGCCTATCGACACCTATATCTGAAATGCCAATCGACACCTATATCTGAAATGCCTATCGACACCTATATCTGAAATGCCTATCGACACCTATATCTGAAATGCCTATCGACACCTATATCTGAAATGCCTATCGACACCTATATCTGAAATGCCAATCGACACCTATATCTGAAATGCCTATCGACACCTATATCTGAAATGCCTATCGACACCTATATATGAAATGCCTATCGACACCTATATCAAAAATGCCTATCGACACCTATATCTGAAATGCCTATCGACACCTATATCTGAAATGCCTATCGACACCTATATCTGAAATGCCTATCGACACCTATTTTTGAAATGCCTATCGGAAACTACATCTGAAATGCCTATCAGCACCTATATTTGAAATGCCTATCGGCAACCATATCTGGAATGCCTATCGGCACCTATATTTGAAATGCCTATCGGCTTCTATATCTAAAATGCCTATCGGCACCTATTTTTAAAATGCCAATCGCAACTATATCTGAAATGCTTATCGGCACCTATATCTGAAAGGCCTATCGACACCTATATCTGAAATGCCTATCGACACCTATATCTGAAATGCCTATCGACACCTATATCTGAAATGCCTATCGACACCTATATCTGAAATGCCTATCGACACCTATATCTGAAATGCCTATCGACACCTATATCTGAAATGCCTATCGACACCTATATCTGAAATGCCTATCGACACCGATTTTTGAAATGCCTATCGGAAACTACATCTGAAATGCCTATCAGCACCTATATTTGAAATGCCTATCGGCAACCATATCTGGAATGCCTATCGGCACCTATATTTGAAATGCCTATCGGCTTCTATATCTGAAATGCCTATCGGCACCTATTTTTAAAATGCCAATCGGCAACTATATCTGAAATGCCTATCGGCACCTATATCTGAAATGCCTATCGACACCTATATCTGAAATGCCTATCGACACTTATATCTGAAATGCCTATCGACACCTATATCTGAAATGCCTATCGACACCTATATCTGAAATGCCTATCGACACCTATATCTGAAATGCCTATCGACACCTATATCTGAAATGCCTATCGACACCTATATCTGAAATGCCTATCGACACCTATTTTTGAAATGCCTATCGGAAACTACATCTGAAATGCCTATCAGCACCTATATTTGAAATGCCAATCGGCAACCATATCTGGAATGCCTATCGGCACCTATATTTGAAATGCCTATCGGCACCTATATCTGAAATGCCTATCGACACCTATTTTTGAAATGCCAATCGGCAACTATATCTGAAATGCCTATCGGCACCTATATCTGAAATGCCTATCGGCACCTATATCTGAAATGCCTATCGACACCTATATCTGAAATGCCTATCGACACCTATATCTGAAATGCCTATCGACACCTATATCTGAAATGCCTATCGACACCTATATCTGAAATGCCTATCGACACCTATATCTGAAATGCCTATCGGCACCTATATCTGAAATGCCTATCGACACCTATATCTGAAATGCCTATCGACACCTATATCTGAAATGCCTATCGACACCTATATCTGAAATGCCTATCGACACCTATATCTGAAATGCCTATCGACACCTATATCTGAAATGCCAATCGACACCTATATCTGAAATGCCTATCGACACCTATATCTGAAATGCCTATCGACACCTATATATGAAATGCCTATCGACACCTATATCAAAAATGCCTATCGACACCTATATCTGAAATGCCTATCGACACCTATATCTGAAATGCCTATCGACACCTATATCTGAAATGCCTATCGACACCTATTTTTGAAATGCCTATCGGAAACTACATCTGAAATGCCTATCAGCACCTATATTTGAAATGCCTATCGGCAACCATATCTGGAATGCCTATCGGCACCTATATTTGAAATGCCTATCGGCTTCTATATCTGAAATGCCTATCGGCACCTATTTTTAAAATGCCAATCGGCAACTATATCTGAAATGCCTATCGGCACCTATATCTGAAATGCCTATCGACACCTATATCTGAAATGCCTATCGACACCTATATCTGAAATGCCTATCGACACCTATATCTGAAATGCCTATCGACACCTATATCTGAAATGCCTATCGACACCTATATCTGAAATGCCTATCGACACCTATGTCTGAAATGCCTATCGACACCTATATCTGAAATGCCTATCGACACATATATCTGAAATGCCTATCGACACCTATTTTTGATATGCCTATCGGAAACTACATCTGAAATGGCTATCAGCACCTATATTTGAAATGCCTATCGGCAACTATATCTGGAATGCCTATCGGCACCTATATTTGAAATGCCCATCGGCTTCTATATCTGAAATGCCTATCGGCACCTATTTTTAAAATGCCAATCGGCAACTATATCTGAAATGCCTATCGGCACCTATATCTGAAATGCCTATCGACACCTATATCTGAAATGCCTATCGACACCTATATCTGAAATGCCTATCGACACCTATTTTTGTAGTGCCTATCGGAAACTACATCTGAAATGCCTATCAGCACCTATATTTGAAATGCCTATCGGCAACCATATCTGGAATACCTATCGGCACCTATATTTGAAATGCCTATCGGCTTCTATATCTGAAATGCCTATCGGCACCTATTTTTAAAATGCCAATCGGCAACTATATCTGAAATGCCTATCGGCACCTATATCTGAAATGCCTATCGACACCTATATCTGAAATGCCTATCGACACCTATATCTGAAATGCCTATCGACACCTATTTTTGAAATGCCTATCGGAAATTACATCTGAAATGCCTATCAGCACCTATATTTGAAATGCCTATCGGCAACCATATCTGGAATGCCTATCGGCACCTATATTTGAAATGCCTATCGGCTTCTATATCTGAAATGCCTATCGGCACCTATTTTTAAAATGCCAATCGGCAACTATATCTGAAATGCCTATCGGCACCTATATCTGAAATGCCTATCGACACCTATATCTGAAATGCCTATCGACACCTATATCTGAAATGCCTATCGACACCTATATCTGAAATGCCTATCGACACCTATATCTGAAATGCCTATCGACACCTATATCTGAAATGCCTATCGACACCTATATCTGAAATGCCTATCGGAAACTACATCTGAAATGCCTATCAGCACCTATATTTGAAATGCCTATCGGCAATCATATCTGAAATGCCTATCGGCACCTATATTTGAAATGCCTATCGGCTTCTATATCTGAAATGCCTATCGGCACCTATTTTTAAAATGCCAATCGGCAACTATATCTGAAATGCCTATCGGCACCTATATCTGAAATGCCTATCGACACCTATATCTGAAATGCCTATCGACACCTATATCTGAAATGCCTATCGACACCTATATCTGAAATGCCTATCGACACCTATATCTGAAATGCCTATCGACACCTATATCTGAAATGCCTATCGACACCTATATCTGAAATGCCTATCGACACCTATATCTGAAATGCCTATCGACACCTATATCTGAAATGCCTATCGACACCTATATCTGAAATGCCTATCGACACCTATATCTGAAATGCCTATCGGCACCTATATTTGAAATGCCTATCGGCTTCTATATCTGAAATGCCTATCGGCACCTATTTTTAAAATGCCAATCGGCAACTATATCTGAAATGCCTATCGGCACCTATATCTGAAATGCCTACCGACACCTATATCTGAAATGCCTATCGACACCTATATCTGAAATGCCTATCGACACCTATATCTGAAATGCCTATCGGCACCTATATTTGAAATGCCTATCGGCTTCTATATCTGAAATGCCTATCGGCACCTATTTTTAAAATGCCTATCGGCAACCATATCTGAAATGCCTATCGACACCTATATCTGAAATGCCTATCGACACCTATATCTGAAATGCCTATCGACACCTATATCTGAAATGCCTATCGACACCTATTTTTGAAATGCCTATCGGAAACTACATCTGAAATGCCTATCAGCACCTATATTTGAAATGCCTATCGGCAACCATATCTGGAATGCCTATCGGCACCTATATTTGAAATGCCTATCGGCTTCTATATCTGAAATGCCTATCGGCACCTATTTTTAAAATGCCAATCGGCAACTATATCTGAAATGCCTATCGGCACCTATATCTGAAAGGCCTATCGACACCTATATCTGAAATGCCTATCGACACCTATATCTGAAATGCCTATCGACACCTATATCTGAAATGCCTATCGACACCTATATCTGAAATGCCTATCGATACCTATATCTGAAATGCCTATCGACACCTATATCTGAAATGCCTATCGACACCTATATCTGAAATGCCTATCGACACCGATTTTTGAAATGCCTATCGGAAACTACATCTGAAATGCCTATCAGCACCTATATTTAAAATGCCTATCGGCAACCATATCTGGAATGCCTATCGGCACCTATATTTGAAATGCCTATCGGCTTCTATATCTGAAATGCCTATCGGCACCTATTTTTAAAATGCCAATCGGCAACTATATCTGAAATGCCTATCGGCACCTATATCTGAAATGCCTATCGACACCTATATCTGAAATGCCTATCGACACCTATATCTGAAATGCCTATCGACACCTATATCTGAAATGCCTATCGACACCTATATCTGAAATGCCTATCGACACCTATATTTGAAATGCCTATCGACACCTATATCTGAAATGCCTATCGACACCTATATCTGAAATGCCTATCGACACATATTTTTGAAATGCCTATCGGAAACTACATCTGAAATGCCTATCAGCACCTATATTTGAAATGCCTATCGGCAACCATATCTGGAATGCCTTTCGGCACCTATATTTGAAATGCCTATCGGCTTCTATATCTAAAATGCCTATCGGCACCTATTTTCAAAATGCCAATCGGCAACTATATCTGAAATGCCTATCGGCACCAATATCTGAAATGCCTATCGGCACCTATATCTGAAATGCCTATCAACACCTATATCTGAAATGCCTATCGACACCTATATCTGAAATGCCTATCGACACCTATATCTGAAATGCCTATCGACACCTATTTTTGAAATGCCTATCGGAAACTACATCTGAAATGCCTATCAGCACCTATATTTGAAATGCCAATCGGCAACCATATCTGGAATGCCTATCGGCACCTATATTTGAAATGCCTATCGGCTTCTATATCTGAAATGCCTATCGGCACCTATTTTTAAAATGCCAATCGGCAACTATGTCTGAAAAGCCTATCGGCACCTATATCTGAAATGCCTATCGACACCTATATCTGAAATGCCTATCGACACCTATATCTGAAATGCCTATCGACACCTATATCTGAAATGCCTATCGACACCTATATCTGAAATGCCTATCGACACCTATATCTGAAATGCCTATCGACACCTATATCCGAAATGCCTATCGACACCTGTATCTGAAATGCCTATCGACACCTATATCTGAAATGCCTATCGACACCTATTTTTGATATGCCTATCGGAAACTACATCTGAAATGCCTATCAGCACCTATATTTGAAATGCCTATCGGCAACCATATCTGGAATGCCTATCGGCACCTATATTTGAAATGCCTATCGGCTTCTATATCTGAAATGCCTATCGGCACCTATTTTTAAAATGCCAATCGGCAACTATGTCTGAAATGCCTATCGGCACCTATATCTGAAATGCCTATCGACACCTATATCTGAAATGCCTATCGACACCTATATCTGAAATGCCTATCGACACCTATATCTGAAATGCCTATCGACACCTATATCTGAAATGCCTATCGACACCTATATCTGAAATGCCTATCGACACCTATATCTGAAATGCCTATCGACACCTATTTTTGAAATGCCTATCAGAAACTACATCTGAAATGCCTATCAGCACCTATATTTGAAATGCCTATCGGCAACCATATCTGGAATGCCTATCGGCACCTATATTTGAAATGCCTATCGGCTTCTATATCTGAAATGCCTATCGGCACCTATTTTTAAAATGCCAATCGGCAATTATATCTGAAATGCCTATCGGCACCTATATCTGAAATGCCTATCGACACCTATATCTGAAATGCCTATCGACACCTATATCTGAAATGCCTATCGACACCTATATCTGAAATGCCTATCGACACCTATATCTGAAATGCCTATCGACACCTATATCTGAAATGCCTATCGACACCTATTTTTGTAATGCCTATCGGAAACTACATCTGAAATGCCTATCAGCACCTATATTTGAAATGCCTATCGGCAACCATATCTGGAATACCTATCGGCACCTATATTTGAAATGCCTATCGGCTTCTATATCTGAAATGCCTATCGGCACCTATTTTTAAAATGCCAATCGGCAACTATATCTGAAATGCCTATCGGCACCTATATCTGAAATGCCTATCGACACCTATATCTGAAATGCCTATCGACACCTATATCTGAAATGCCTATCGACACCTATTTTTGAAATGCCTATCGGAAACTTCATCTGAAATGCCTATCAGCACCTATATTTGAAATGCCTATCGGCAACCATATCTGGAATGCCTATCGGCACCTATATCTGAAATGCCTATCGACACCTATATCTGAAATGCCTATCGACACCTATATCTGAAATGCCTATCGACACCTATTTTTGAAATGCCTATCGGAAACTACATCTGAAATGCCTATCAGCACCTATATTTGAAATACCTATCGGCAACCATATCTGGAATGCCTATCGGCACCTATATTTGAAATGCCTATCGGCTTCTATATCTGAAATGCCTATCGGCACCTATTTTTAAAATGTTAATCGGCAACTATATCTGAAATGCCTATCGGCACCTATATCTGAAATGCCTATCGACACCTTTATCTGAAATGCCTATCGACACCTATATCTAAAATGCCTATCGACACCTATATCTGAAATGCCTATCGACACCTATATCTGAAATGCCTATCGACACCTATATCTGAAACGCCTATCGACACCTATTTTAGAAATGCCTATCGGAAACTACATCTGAAATGCCTATCAGCACCTATATTTGAAATGCCTATCGGCAACCATATCTGGAATGCCTATCGGCACCTATATTTGAAATGCCTATCGGCTTCTATATCTGTTATGCCTATCGGCACCTATATCTGAAATGCCTATCGACACCTATATCTGAAATGCCTATCGACACCTATATCTGAAATGCCTATCGACACCTATATCTGAAATGCCTATCGACACCTATATATGAAATGCCTATCGACACCTATATCAAAAATGCCTATCGACACCTATATCTGAAATGCCTATCGACACCTATATCTGAAATGCCTATCGACACCTATTTTTGAAATGCCTATCGGAAACTACATCTGAAATGCCTATCAGCACCTATATTTGAAATGCCTATCGGCAACCATATCTGGAATGCCTATCGGCACCTATATTTGAAATGCCTATCGGCTTCTATATCTAAAATGCCTATCGGCACCTATTTTTAAAATGCCAATCGGCAACTATATCTGAAATGCCTATCGGCACCTATATCTGAAAGGCTTATCGACCCCTATATCTGAAATGCCTATCGACACCTATATCTGAAATGCCTATCGACACCTATATCTGAAATGCCTATCGACACCTATATCTGAAATGCCTATCGACACCTATATCTGAAATGCCTATCGACACCTATATCTGAAATGCCTATCGACACCTATATCTGAAATGCCTATCGACACCGATTTTTGAAATGCCTATCGGAAACTACATCTGAAATGCCTATCAGCACCTATATTTGAAATGCCTATCGGCAACCATATCTGGAATGCCCATCGGCACCTATATTTGAAATGCCTATCGGCTTCTATATCTGAAATGCCTATCGGCACCTATTTTTAAAATGCCAATCGGCAACTATATCTGAAATGCCTATCGGCACCTATATCTGAAATGCCTATCGACACCTATTTTTGAAATGCCAATCGGCAACTATATCTGAAATGCCTATCGGCACCTATATCTGAAATGCCTATCGGCACCTATATCTGAAATGCCTATCGACACCTATATCTGAAATGCCTATCGACACCTATATCTGAAATGCCTATCGACACCTATATCTGAAATGCCTATCGACACCTATATCTGAAATGCCTATCGACACCTATATCTGAAATGCCTATCGGCACCTATATCTGAAATGCCTATCGACACCTATATCTGAAATGCCTATCGACACCTATATCTGAAATGCCTATCGACACCTATATCTGAAATGCCTATCGACACCTATATCTGAAATGCCTATCGACACCTATATCTGAAATGCCTATCGACACCTATATCTGAAATGCCTATCGACACCTATATCTGAAATGCCTATCGACACAAATATCTGAAATGCCTATCGACACCTATTATTGAAATGCCTATCGGAAACTACATCTGAAATGCCTATCAGCACCTATATTTGAAATGCCTATCGGCAACCATATCTGGAATGCCTATCGGCACCTATATTTGAAATGCCTATCGGCTTCTATATCTGAAATGCCTATCGGCACCCATTTTTAGAATGCCAATCGGCAACTATATCTGAAATGCCTATCGGCACCTATATCTGAAATGCCTATCGACACCTATATCTGAAATGCCTATCGACACCTATATCTGAAATGCCTATCGACACCTATATCTGAAATGCCTATCGACACCTATATCTGAAATGCCTATCGACATCTATATCTGAAATGCCTATCGACACCTATATCTGAAATGCCTATCGACACCTATTTTTGAAATGACTATCGGAAACTACATCTGAAATGCCTATCAGCACCTATATTTGAAATGCCTATCGGCAACCATATCTGGAATGCCTATCGGCACCTATATTTGAAATGCCTATCGGCTTCTATATCTGAAATGCCTATCGGCACCTATTTTTAAAATGCCAATCGGCAACTATATCTGAAATGCCTATCGGCACCTATATCTGAAAGGCCTATCGACACCTATATCTGAAATGCCTATCGACACCTATATCTGAAATGCCTATCGACACCTATATCTGAAATGCCTATCGACACCTATATCTGAAATGCCTATCGACACCTATATCTGAAATGCCTATCGACACCTATATCTGAAATGCCTATCGACACCTATATCTGAAATGCCTATCGACACCTATATCTGAAATGCCTATCGACACCTATATCTGAAATGCCTATCGACACCTATTTTAGAAATGCCTATCGGAAACTACATCTGAAATGCCTATCAGCACCTATATTTGAAATGCCTATCGGCAACCATATCTGGAATGCCTATCGGCACCTATATTTGAAATGCCTATCGGCTTCTATATCTGTTATGCCTATCGGCACCTATATCTGAAATGCCTATCGACACCTATATCTGAAATGCCTATCGACACCTATATCTGAAATGCCTATCGACACCTATATCTGAAATGCCTATCGACACCTATATATGAAATGCCTATCGACACCTATATCAAAAATGCCTATCGACACCTATATCTGAAATGCCTATCGACACCTATATCTGAAATGCCTATCGACACCTATATCTGAAATGCCTATCGACACCTATTTTTGAAATGCCTATCGGAAACTACATCTGAAATGCCTATCAGCACCTATATTTGAAATGCCTATCGGCAACCATATCTGGAATGCCTATCGGCACCTATATTTGAAATGCCTATCGGCTTCTATATCTAAAATGCCTATCGGCACCTATTTTTAAAATGCCAATCGGCAACTATATCTGAAATGCCTATCGGCACCTATATCTGAAAGGCTTATCGACCCCTATATCTGAAATGCCTATCGACACCTATATCTGAAATGCCTATCGACACCTATATCTGAAATGCCTATCGACACCTATATCTGAAATGCCTATCGACACCTATATCTGAAATGCCTATCGACACCTATATCTGAAATGCCTATCGACACCTATATCTGAAATGCCTATCGACACCGATTTTTGAAATGCCTATCGGAAACTACATCTGAAATGCCTATCAGCACCTATATTTGAAATGCCTATCGGCAACCATATCTGGAATGCCTATCGGCACCTATATTTGAAATGCCTATCGGCTTCTATATCTGAAATGCCTATCGGCACCTATTTTTAAAATGCCAATCGGCAACTATATCTGAAATGCCTATCGGCACCTATATCTGAAATGCCTATCGACACCTATTTTTGAAATGCCAATCGGCAACTATATCTGAAATGCCTATCGGCACCTATATCTGAAATGCCTATCGGCACCTATATCTGAAATGCCTATCGACACCTATATCTGAAATGCCTATCGACACCTATATCTGAAATGCCTATCGACACCTATATCTGAAATGCCTATCGACACCTATATCTGAAATGCCTATCGACACCTATATCTGAAATACCTATCGGCACCTATATCTGAAATGCCTATCGACACCTATATCTGAAATGCCTATCGACACCTATATCTGAAATGCCTATCGACACCTATATCTGAAATGCCTATCGACACCTATATCTGAAATGCCTATCGACACCTATATCTGAAATGCCTATCGACACCTATATCTGAAATGCCTATCGACACCTATATCTGAAATGCCTATCGACACAAATATCTGAAATGCCTATCGACACCTATTATTGAAATGCCTATCGGAAACTACATCTGAAATGCCTATCAGCACCTATATTTGAAATGCCTATCGGCAACCATATCTGGAATGCCTATCGGCACCTATATTTGAAATGCCTATCGGCTTCTATATCTGAAATGCCTATCGGCACCCATTTTTAGAATGCCAATCGGCAACTATATCTGAAATGCCTATCGGCACCTATATCTGAAATGCCTATCGACACCTATATCTGAAATGCCTATCGACACCTATATCTGAAATGCCTATCGACACCTATATCTGAAATGCCTATCGACACCTATATCTGAAATGCCTATCGACATCTATATCTGAAATGCCTATCGACACCTATATCTGAAATGCCTATCGACACCTATTTTTGAAATGACTATCGGAAACTACATCTGAAATGCCTATCAGCACCTATATTTGAAATGCCTATCGGCAACCATATCTGGAATGCCTATCGGCACCTATATTTGAAATGCCTATCGGCTTCTATATCTGAAATGCCTATCGGCACCTATTTTTAAAATGCCAATCGGCAACTATATCTGAAATGCCTATCGGCACCTATATCTGAAAGGCCTATCGACACCTATATCTGAAATGCCTATCGACACCTATATCTGAAATGCCTATCGACACCTATATCTGAAATGCCTATCGACACCTATATCTGAAATGCCTATCGACACCTATATCTGAAATGCCTATCGACACCTATATCTGAAATGCCTATCGACACCTATATCTAAAATGCCTATCGACACCGATTTTTGAAATGCCTATCGGTAACTACATCTGAAATGCCTATCAGCACCTATATTTGAAATGCCTATCGGCAACCATATCTGGAATGCCTATCGGCACCTATATTTGAAATGCCTATCGGCTTCTATATCTGAAATGCCTATCGGCACCTATTTTTAAAATGCCAATCGGCAACTATATCTGAAATACCTATCGGCACCTATATCTGAAAGGCCTATCGACACCTATATCTGAAATGCCTATCGACACCTATATCTAAAATGCCTATCGACACCTATATCTGAAATGCTATCGACACCTATATCTGAAATGCCTATCGACACCTATATCTGAAATGCCTATCGACACCTATATCTGAAATGCCTATCGACACCTATATCTGAAATGCCTATCGACACCTATTTTTGAAATGCCTATCGGAAACTACATCTGAAATGCCTATCAGCACCTATATTTGAAATGCCTATCGGCAACCATATCTGGAATGCCTATCGGCACCTATATTTGAAATGCCTATCGGCTTCTATATCTGAAATGCCTATAGGCACCTATTTTTAAAATGCCAATCGGCAACTATATCTGAAATGCCTATCGGCACCTATATCTGAAATGCTTATCGGCACCTATATCTGAAATGCCTATCGACACCTATATATGAAATGCCTATCGACACCTATATCTGAAATGCCTATCGACACCTATATCTGAAATGCCTATCGACACCTATATCTGAAATGCCTATCGACACCTATATCTGAAATGCCTATCGACACCTATATCTGAAATGCCTATCGACACTTATATCTGAAATGCTTATCGACACCTATATCTGAAATGCCTATCGACACCTATATCTGAAATGCCTATCGACACCTATTTTTGAAATGCCTATCGGAAACTACATCTGAAATGCCTATCAGCACCTATATTTGAAATGCCTATCGGCAACCATATCTGGAATGCCTATCGGCACCTATATTTGAAATGCCTATCGGCTTCTATATCTGAAATGCCTATCGGCACCTATTTTTAAAATGCCAATCGGCAACTATATCTGAAATGCCTATCGGCACCTATATCTGAAATGCCTATCGACACCTATATCTGAAATGCCTATCGACACCTATATCTGAAATGCCTATCGACACCTATATCTGAAATGCCTATCGACACCTATATCTGAAATGCCTATCGACACCTATATCTGAAATGCCTATCGACACCTATATCTAAAATGCCTATCGACACCTATATCTGAAATGCCTATCGACACCTATTTTTGAAATGCCTATCGGAAACTACATCTGAAATGCCTATCAGCACCTATATTTGAAATGCCTATCGGCAACCATATCTGGAATGCCTATCGGCACCTATATTTGAAATGCCTATCGGCTTCTATATCTGAAATGCCTATCGGCACCTATATCTGAAATGCCTATCGACACCTATATCTGAAATGCCTATCGACACCTATATCTGAAATGCCTATCGACACCTATATCTGAAATGCCTATCGACACCTATATATGAAATGCCTATCGACACCTATATCAAAAATGCCTATCGACACCTATATCTGAAATGCCTATCGACACCTATATCTGAAATGCCTATCGACACCTATATCTGAAATGCCTATCGACACCTATTTTTGAAATACCTATCGGAAACTACATCTGAAATGCCTATCAGCACCTATATTTGAAATGCCTATCGGCAACCATATCTGGAATGCCTATCGGCACCTATATTTGAAATGCCTATCGGCTTCTATATCTAAAATGCCTATCGGCACCTATTTTTAAAATGCCAATCGGCAACTATATCTGAAATGCCTATCGGCACCTATATCTGAAAGGCCTATCGACACCTATATCTGAAATGCCTATCGACACCTATATCTGAAATGCCTATCGACACCTATATCTGAAATGCCTATCGACACCTATATCTGAAATGCCTATCGACACCTATATCTGAAATGCCTATCGACACCTATATCTGAAATGCCTATCGACACCGATTTTTGAAATGCCTATCGGTAACTACATCTGAAATGCCTATCAGCACCTATATTTGAAATGCCTATCGGCAACCATATCTGGAATGCCTATCGGCACCTATATTTGAAATGCCTATCGGCTTCTATATCTGAAATGCCTATCGGCACCTATTTTTAAAATGCCAATCGGCAACTATATCTGAAATGCCTATCGGCACCTATATCTGAAATGCCTATCGACACCTATTTTTGAAATGCCAATCGGCAACTATATATGAAATGCCTATCGGCACCTATATCTGAAATGCCTATCGGCACCTATATCTGAAATGCCTATCGACACCTATATCTGAAATGCCTATCGACACCTATATCTGAAATGCCTATCGACACCTATATCTGAAATGCCTATCGACACCTATATCTGAAATGCCTATCGACACCTATATCTGAAATGCCTATCGGCACCTATATCTGAAATGCCTATCGACACCTATATCTGAAATGCCTATCTACACCTATATCTGAAATGCCTATCGACACCTATATCTGAAATGCCTATCGACACAAATATCTGAAATGATTATCGACACCTATTATTGAAATGCCTATCGGAAACTACATCTGAAATGCCTATCAGCACCTATATTTGAAATGCCTATCGGCAACCATATCTGGAATGCCTATCGGCACCTATATTTGAAATGCCTATCGGCTTCTATATCTGAAATGCCTATCGGCACCTATTTTTAGAATGCCAATCGGCAACTATATCTGAAATGCCTATCGGCACCTATATCTGAAATGCCTATCGACACCTATATCTGAAATGCCTATCGACACCTATATCTGAAATGCCTATCGACACCTATATCTGAAATGCCTATCGACACCTATATCTGAAATGCCTATCGACATCTATATCTGAAATGCCTATCGACAACTATATCTGAAATGCCTATCGACACCTATTTTTGAAATGACTATCGGAAACTACATCTGAAATGCCTATTAGCACCTATATTTGAAATGCCTATCGGCAACCATATCTGGAATGCCTATCGGCACCTATATTTGAAATGCCTATCGGCTTCTATATCTGAAATGCCTATCGGCACCTATTTTTAAAATGCCAATCGGCAACTATATCTGAAATGCCTATCGGCACCTATATCTGAAATGCCTTTCGACACCTATATCTGAAATGCCTATCGACACCTATATCTGAAATGCCTATCGACACCCATATCTGAAATGCCTATCGACACCTATATCTGAAATGCCTATCGACACCTATATCTGAAATGCCTATCAACACCTATATCTGAAATGCCTATCGACACCTATATCTGAAATGCCTATCGACACCTATTTTTGAAATGCCTATCGGAAACTACATCTGAAATGCCTATCAGCACCTATATTTGAAATGCCTATCGGCAACCATATCTGGAATGCCTATCGGCACCTATATTTGAAATGCCTATCGGCTTCTATATCTGAAATGCCTATCGGCACCTATTTTTAAAATGCCAATCGGCAACTATATCTGAAATGCCTATCGGCACCTATATCTGAAATGCCTATCGACACCTATATCTGAAATGCCTATCGACACCTATATCTGAAATGCCTATCGACACTTATATCTGAAATGCCTATCGACACCTATATCTGAAATGCCTATCGACACCTATATCTGAAATGCCTATCGACACCTATATCTGAAATGCCTATCAACACCTATATCTGAAATGCCTATCAACACCTATATCTGAAATGCCTATCCACACCTATTTTTGAAATGCCTATCGGAAACTACATCTGAAATGCCTATCAGCACCTATATTTGAAATGCCTATCGGCAACCATATCTGGAATGCCTATCGGCACCTATATTTGAAATGCCTATCGGCTTCTATATCTGAAATGCCTATCGGCACCTATTTTTAAAATGCCAATCGGCAACTATATCTGAAATGCCTATCGGCACCTATTTTTAAAATGCCAATCGGCAACTATATCTGAAATGCCTATCGGCACCTATATCTGAAATGCCTATCGACACCTATATCTGAAATGCCTATCGACACCTATATCTGAAATGCCTATCGACACCTATTTTTGAAATGCCTATCGGAAACTACATCTGAAATGCCTATCAGCACCTATATTTGAAATGCCTATCGGCAACCATATCTGGAATGCCTATCGGCACCTATATTTGAAATGCCTATCGGCTTCTATATCTGAAATGCCTATCGGCACCTATTTTTAAAATGCCAATCGGCAACTATATCTGAAATGCCTATCGGCACCTATATCTGAAAGGCCTATCGACACCTATATCTGAAATGCCTATCGACACCTATATCTGAAATGCCTATCGACACCTATATCTGAAATGCCTATCGACACCTATATCTGAAATGCCTATCGATACCTATATCTGAAATGCCTATCGACACCTATATCTGAAATGCCTATCGACACCTATATCTGAAATGCCTATCGACACCGATTTTTGAAATGCCTATCGGAAACTACATCTGAAATGCCTATCAGCACCTATATTTGAAATGCCTATCGGCAACCATATCTGGAATGCCTATCGGCACCTATATTTGAAATGCCTATCGGCTTCTATATCTGAAATGCCTATCGGCACCTATTTTTAAAATGCCAATCGGCAACTATATCTGAAATGCCTATCGGCACCTATATCTGAAATGCCTATCGACACCTATATCTGAAATGCCTATCGACACCTATATCTGAAATGCCTATCGACACCTATATCTGAAATGCCTATCGACACCTATATCTGAAATGCCTATCGACACCTATATTTGAAATGCCTATCGACACCTATATCTGAAATGCCTATCGACACCTATATCTGAAATGCTTATCGACACATATTTTTGAAATGCCTATCGGAAACTACATCTGAAATGCCTATCAGCACCTATATTTGAAATGCCTATCGGCAACCATATCTGGAATGCCTTTCGGCACCTATATTTGAAATGCCTATCGGCTTCTATATCTAAAATGCCTATCGGCACCTATTTTCAAAATGCCAATCGGCAACTATATCTGAAATGCCTATCGGCACCAATATCTGAAATGCCTATCGGCACCTATATCTGAAATGCCTATCAACACCTATATCTGAAATGCCTATCGACACCTATATCTGAAATGCCTATCGACACCTATATCTGAAATGCCTATCGACACCTATTTTTGAAATGCCTATCGGAAACTACATCTGAAATGCCTATCAGCACCTATATTTGAAATGCCAATCGGCAACCATATCTGGAATGCCTATCGGCACCTATATTTGAAATGCCTATCGGCTTCTATATCTGAAATGCCTATCGGCACCTATTTTTAAAATGCCAATCGGCAACTATGTCTGAAAAGCCTATCGGCACCTATATCTGAAATGCCTATCGACACCTATATCTGAAATGCCTATCGACACCTATATCTGAAATGCCTATCGACACCTATATCTGAAATGCCTATCGACACCTATATCTGAAATGCCTATCGACACCTATATCTGAAATGCCTATCGACACCTATATCCGAAATGCCTATCGACACCTGTATCTGAAATGCCTATCGACACCTATATCTGAAATGCCTATCGACACCTATTTTTGATATGCCTATCGGAAACTACATCTGAAATGCCTATCAGCACCTATATTTGAAATGCCTATCGGCAACCATATCTGGAATGCCTATCGGCACCTATATTTGAAATGCCTATCGGCTTCTATATCTGAAATGCCTATCGGCACCTATTTTTAAAATGCCAATCGGCAACTATGTCTGAAATGCCTATCGGCACCTATATCTGAAATGCCTATCGACACCTATATCTGAAATGCCTATCGACACCTATATCTGAAATGCCTATCGACACCTATATCTGAAATGCCTATCGACACCTATATCTGAAATGCCTATCGACACCTATATCTGAAATGCCTATCGACACCTATATCTGAAATGCCTATCGACACCTATTTTTGAAATGCCTATCAGAAACTACATCTGAAATGCCTATCAGCACCTATATTTGAAATGCCTATCGGCAACCATATCTGGAATGCCTATCGGCACCTATATTTGAAATGCCTATCGGCTTCTATATCTGAAATGCCTATCGGCACCTATTTTTAAAATGCCAATCGGCAATTATATCTGAAATGCCTATCGGCACCTATATCTGAAATGCCTATCGACACCTATATCTGAAATGCCTATCGACACCTATATCTGAAATGCCTATCGACACCTATATCTGAAATGCCTATCGACACCTATATCTGAAATGCCTATCGACACCTATATCTGAAATGCCTATCGACACCTATTTTTGTAATGCCTATCGGAAACTACATCTGAAATGCCTATCAGCACCTATATTTGAAATGCCTATCGGCAACCATATCTGGAATACCTATCGGCACCTATATTTGAAATGCCTATCGGCTTCTATATCTGAAATGCCTATCGGCACCTATTTTTAAAATGCCAATCGGCAACTATATCTGAAATGCCTATCGGCACCTATATCTGAAATGCCTATCGACACCTATATCTGAAATGCCTATCGACACCTATATCTGAAATGCCTATCGACACCTATTTTTGAAATGCCTATCGGAAACTTCATCTGAAATGCCTATCAGCACCTATATTTGAAATGCCTATCGGCAACCATATCTGGAATGCCTATCGGCACCTATATCTGAAATGCCTATCGACACCTATATCTGAAATGCCTATCGACACCTATATCTGAAATGCCTATCGACACCTATTTTTGAAATGCCTATCGGAAACTACATCTGAAATGCCTATCAGCACCTATATTTGAAATGCCTATCGGCAACCATATCTGGAATGCCTATCGGCACCTATATTTGAAATGCCTATCGGCTTCTATATCTGAAATGCCTATCGGCACCTATTTTTAAAATGTTAATCGGCAACTATATCTGAAATGCCTATCGGCACCTATATCTGAAATGCCTATCGACACCTTTATCTGAAATGCCTATCGACACCTATATCTAAAATGCCTATCGACACCTATATCTGAAATGCCTATCGACACCTATATCTGAAATGCCTATCGACACCTATATCTGAAATGCCTATCGACACCTATTTTAGAAATGCCTATCGGAAACTACATCTGAAATGCCTATCAGCACCTATATTTGAAATGCCTATCGGCAACCATATCTGGAATGCCTATCGGCACCTATATTTGAAATGCCTATCGGCTTCTATATCTGTTATGCCTATCGGCACCTATATCTGAAATGCCTATCGACACCTATATCTGAAATGCCTATCGACACCTATATCTGAAATGCCTATCGACACCTATATCTGAAATGCCTATCGACACCTATATATGAAATGCCTATCGACACCTATATCAAAAATGCCTATCGACACCTATATCTGAAATGCCTATCGACACCTATATCTGAAATGCCTATCGACACCTATATCTGAAATGCCTATCGACACCTATTTTTGAAATGCCTATCGGAAACTACATCTGAAATGCCTATCAGCACCTATATTTGAAATGCCTATCGGCAACCATATCTGGAATGCCTATCGGCACCTATATTTGAAATGCCTATCGGCTTCTATATCTAAAATGCCTATCGGCACCTATTTTTAAAATGCCAATCGGCAACTATTTCTGAAATGCCTATCGGCACCTATATCTGAAAGGCTTATCGACCCCTATATCTGAAATGCCTATCGACACCTATATCTGAAATGCCTATCGACACCTATATCTGAAATGCCTATCGACACCTATATCTGAAATGCCTATCGACACCTATATCTGAAATGCCTATCGACACCTATATCTGAAATGCCTATCGACACCTATATCTGAAATGCCTATCGACACCGATTTTTGAAATGCCTATCGGAAACTACATCTGAAATGCCTATCAGCACCTATATTTGAAATGCCTATCGGCAACCATATCTGGAATGCCTATCGGCACCTATATTTGAAATGCCTATCGGCTTCTATATCTGAAATGCCTATCGGCACCTATTTTTAAAATGCCAATCGGCAACTATATCTGAAATGCCTATCGGCACCTATATCTGAAATGCCTATCGACACCTATTTTTGAAATGCCAATCGGCAACTATATCTGAAATGCCTATCGGCACCTATATCTGAAATGCCTATCGGCACCTATATCTGAAATGCCTATCGACACCTATATCTGAAATGCCTATCGACACCTATATCTGAAATGCCTATCGACACCTATATCTGAAATGCCTATCGACACCTATATCTGAAATGCCTATCGACACCTATATCTGAAATGCCTATCGGCACCTATATCTGAAATGCCTATCGACACCTATATCTGAAATGCCTATCGACACCTATATCTGAAATGCCTATCGACACCTATATCTGAAATGCCTATCGACACCTATATCTGAAATGCCTATCGACACCTATATCTGAAATGCCTATCGACACCTATATCTGAAATGCCTATCGACACCTATATCTGAAATGCCTATCGACACAAATATCTGAAATGCCTATCGACACCTATTATTGAAATGCCTATCGGAAACTACATCTGAAATGCCTATCAGCACCTATATTTGAAATGCCTATCGGCAACCATATCTGGAATGCCTATCGGCACCTATATTTGAAATGCCTATCGGCTTCTATATCTGAAATGCCTATCGGCACCCATTTTTAGAATGCCAATCGGCAACTATATCTGAAATGCCTATCGGCACCTATATCTGAAATGCCTATCGACACCTATATCTGAAATGCCTATCGACACCTATATCTGAAATGCCTATCGACACCTATATCTGAAATGCCTATCGACACCTATATCTGAAATGCCTATCGACATCTATATCTGAAATGCCTATCGACACCTATATCTGAAATGCCTATCGACACCTATTTTTGAAATGACTATCGGAAACTACATCTGAAATGCCTATCAGCACCTATATTTGAAATGCCTATCGGCAACCATATCTGGAATGCCTATCGGCACCTATATTTGAAATGCCTATCGGCTTCTATATCTGAAATGCCTATCGGCACCTATTTTTAAAATGCCAATCGGCAACTATATCTGAAATGCCTATCGGCACCTATATCTGAAATGCTTATCGGCACCTATATCTGAAATGCCTATCGACACCTATATATGAAATGCCTATCGACACCTATATCTGAAATGCCTATCGACACCTATATCTGAAATGCCTATCGACACCTATATCTGAAATGCCTATCGACACCTATATCTGAAATGCCTATCGACACCTATATCTGAAATGCCTATCGACACCTATATCTGAAATGCTTATCGACACCTATATCTGAAATGCCTATCGACACCTATATCTGAAATGCCTATCGACACCTATTTTTGAAATGCCTATCGGAAACTACATCTGAAATGCCTATCAGCACCTATATTTGAAATGCCTATCGGCAACCATATCTGGAATGCCTATCGGCACCTATATTTGAAATGCCTATCGGCTTCTATATCTGAAATGCCTATCGGCACCTATTTTTAAAATGCCAATCGGCAACTATATCTGAAATGCCTATCGGCACCTATATCTGAAATGCCTATCGACACCTATATCTGAAATGCCTATCGACACCTATATCTGAAATGCCTATCGACACCTATATCTGAAATGCCTATCGACACCTATATCTGAAATGCCTATCGACACCTATATCTGAAATGCCTATCGACACCTATATCTAAAATGCCTATCGACACCTATATCTGAAATGCCTATCGACACCTATTTTTGAAATGCCTATCGGAAACTACATCTGAAATGCCTATCAGCACCTATATTTGAAATGCCTATCGGCAACCATATCTGGAATGCCTATCGGCACCTATATTTGAAATGCCTATCGGCTTCTATATCTGAAATGCCTATCGGCACCTATATCTGAAATGCCTATCGACACCTATATCTGAAATGCCTATCGACACCTATATCTGAAATGCCTATCGACACCTATATCTGAAATGCCTATCGACACCTATATATGAAATGCCTATCGACACCTATATCAAAAATGCCTATCGACACCTATATCTGAAATGCCTATCGACACCTATATCTGAAATGCCTATCGACACCTATATCTGAAATGCCTATCGACACCTATTTTTGAAATACCTATCGGAAACTACATCTGAAATGCCTATCAGCACCTATATTTGAAATGCCTATCGGCAACCATATCTGGAATGCCTATCGGCACCTATATTTGAAATGCCTATCGGCTTCTATATCTAAAATGCCTATCGGCACCTATTTTTAAAATGCCAATCGGCAACTATATCTGAAATGCCTATCGGCACCTATATCTGAAAGGCCTATCGACACCTATATCTGAAATGCCTATCGACACCTATATCTGAAATGCCTATCGACACCTATATCTGAAATGCCTATCGACACCTATATCTGAAATGCCTATCGACACCTATATCTGAAATGCCTATCGACACCTATATCTGAAATGCCTATCGACACCGATTTTTGAAATGCCTATCGGTAACTACATCTGAAATGCCTATCAGCACCTATATTTGAAATGCCTATCGGCAACCATATCTGGAATGCCTATCGGCACCTATATTTGAAATGCCTATCGGCTTCTATATCTGAAATGCCTATCGGCACCTATTTTTAAAATGCCAATCGGCAACTATATCTGAAATGCCTATCGGCACCTATATCTGAAATGCCTATCGACACCTATTTTTGAAATGCCAATCGGCAACTATATATGAAATGCCTATCGGCACCTATATCTGAAATGCCTATCGGCACCTATATCTGAAATGCCTATCGACACCTATATCTGAAATGCCTATCGACACCTATATCTGAAATGCCTATCGACACCTATATCTGAAATGCCTATCGACACCTATATCTGAAATGCCTATCGACACCTATATCTGAAATGCCTATCGGCACCTATATCTGAAATGCCTATCGACACCTATATCTGAAATGCCTATCTACACCTATATCTGAAATGCCTATCGACACCTATATCTGAAATGCCTATCGACACAAATATCTGAAATGATTATCGACACCTATTATTGAAATGCCTATCGGAAACTACATCTGAAATGCCTATCAGCACCTATATTTGAAATGCCTATCGGCAACCATATCTGGAATGCCTATCGGCACCTATATTTGAAATGCCTATCGGCTTCTATATCTGAAATGCCTATCGGCACCTATTTTTAGAATGCCAATCGGCAACTATATCTGAAATGCCTATCGGCACCTATATCTGAAATGCCTATCGACACCTATATCTGAAATGCCTATCGACACCTATATCTGAAATGCCTATCGACACCTATATCTGAAATGCCTATCGACACCTATATCTGAAATGCCTATCGACATCTATATCTGAAATGCCTATCGACAACTATATCTGAAATGCCTATCGACACCTATTTTTGAAATGACTATCGGAAACTACATCTGAAATGCCTATTAGCACCTATATTTGAAATGCCTATCGGCAACCATATCTGGAATGCCTATCGGCACCTATATTTGAAATGCCTATCGGCTTCTATATCTGAAATGCCTATCGGCACCTATTTTTAAAATGCCAATCGGCAACTATATCTGAAATGCCTATCGGCACCTATATCTGAAATGCCTTTCGACACCTATATCTGAAATGCCTATCGACACCTATATCTGAAATGCCTATCGACACCCATATCTGAAATGCCTATCGACACCTATATCTGAAATGCCTATCGACACCTATATCTGAAATGCCTATCAACACCTATATCTGAAATGCCTATCGACACCTATATCTGAAATGCCTATCGACACCTATTTTTGAAATGCCTATCGGAAACTACATCTGAAATGCCTATCAGCACCTATATTTGAAATGCCTATCGGCAACCATATCTGGAATGCCTATCGGCACCTATATTTGAAATGCCTATCGGCTTCTATATCTGAAATGCCTATCGGCACCTATTTTTAAAATGCCAATCGGCAACTATATCTGAAATGCCTATCGGCACCTATATCTGAAATGCCTATCGACACCTATATCTGAAATGCCTATCGACACCTATATCTGAAATGCCTATCGACACTTATATCTGAAATGCCTATCGACACCTATATCTGAAATGCCTATCGACACCTATATCTGAAATGCCTATCGACACCTATATCTGAAATGCCTATCAACACCTATATCTGAAATGCCTATCAACACCTATATCTGAAATGCCTATCCACACCTATTTTTGAAATGCCTATCGGAAACTACATCTGAAATGCCTATCAGCACCTATATTTGAAATGCCTATCGGCAACCATATCTGGAATGCCTACCGGCACCTATATTTGAAATGCCTATCGGCTTCTATATCTGAAATGCCTATCGGCACCTATTTTTAAAATGCCAATCGGCAACTATATCTGAAATGCCTATCGGCACCTATTTTTAAAATGCCAATCGGCAACTATATCTGAAATGCCTATCGGCACCTATATCTGAAATGCCTATCGACACCTATATCTGAAATGCCTATCGACACCTATATCTGAAATGCCTATCGACACCTATATCTGAAATGCCTATCGACACCTATATCTGAAATGCCTATCGACACCTATTTTTGAAATGCCTATCGGAAACTACATCTGAAATGCCTATCAGCACCTATATTTGAAATGCCTATCGGCAACCATATCTGGAATGCCTATCGGCACCTATATTTGAAATGCCTATCGGCTTCTATATCTGAAATGCCTATCGGCACCTATTTTTAAAATGCCAATCGGCAACTATATCTGAAATGCCTATCGGCACCTATATCTGAAATGCCTATCGACACCTATATCTGAAATGCCTATCGCCCCCTATATCTGAAATGCCTATCGACACCTATATCTGAAATGCCTATCGACACCTATATCTGAAATGCCTATCGACACCTATATCTGAAATGCCTATCGACACCTGTATCTGAAATGCCTATCGAAACCTATATCTGAAATGCCTATCGACACCTATTTTTGAAATGCCTATCGGAAACTACATCTGAAATGCCTATCAGCACCTATATTTGAAATGCCTATCGGCAACCATATCTGGAATGCCTATCGGCACCTATATTTGAAATGCCTATCGGCTTCTATATCTAAAATGCCTATCGGCACCTATTTTTAAAATGCCAATCGGCAACTATATCTGAAATGCCTATCGGCACCTATATCTGAAATGCCTATCGACACCTATATCTGAAATGCCTATCGACACCTATATCTGAAATGCCTATGGACACCTATATCTGAAATGCCTATCGACACCTATATCTGAAATGCCTATCGACACCTATATCTGAAATGCCTATCGACACCTATATCTGAAATGCCTATCGACACCTATATCTGAAATGCCTATCGACACCTATATCTGAAATGCCTATCGACACCTATTTTTGAAATGCCTATCGGAAACTACATCTGAAATGCCTATCAGCACCTATATTTGAAATGCCTATCGGCAACCATATCTGGAATGCCTATCGGCACCTAAATTTGAAATGCCTATCGGCTTCTATATCTGAAATGCCTATCGGCACCTATTTTAAAAATGCCAATCGGCAACTATATCTGAAATGCCTATCGGCACCTATATCTGAAATGCCTATCGACACCTGTATCTGAAATGCCTATCGACACCTATATCTGAAATGCCTATCGACACCTATATCTGAAATGCCTATCGACACTTATATCTGAAATGCCTATCGACACCTATATCTGAAATGCCTATCGACACCTATATCTGAAATGCCTATCGACACCTATATCTGAAATGCCTATCGACACCTATTTTTGAAATGCCTATCGGAAACTACATCTGAAATGCCTATCAGCACCTATATTTGAAATGCCTATCGGCAACCATATCTGGAATGCCTATCGGCACCTATATTTGAAATTCCTATCGGCTTCTATATCTGAAATGCCTATCGGCACCTATTCTTAAAATGCCAATCGGCAACTATATCTGAAATGCCTATCGGCACCTATATCTGAAATGCCTATCGACACCTATGTCTAAAATGCCTATCGACACCTATATCTGAAATGCCTATCGACACCTATATCTGAAATGCCTATCGACACCTATATCTGAAATGCCTATCGACACCTATATCTGAAATGCCTATCGACACCTATATCTGAAATGCCTATCGACACCTATATCTGAAATGCCTATCGACACCTATTTTTGAAATGCCTATCGGAAACTACATCTGAAATGCCTATCAGCACCTATATTTGAAATGCCTATCGGCAACCATATCTGGAATGCCTATCGGCACCTATATTTGAAATGCCTAACGGCTTCTATATCTGAAATGCCTATCGGCACCTATTTTTAAAAGGCCAATCGGCAACTATATCTGAAATGCCTATCGGCACCTATATCTGAAATGCCTATCGACACCTATATCTGAAATGCCTATCGACACCTATATCTAAAATGCCTATCGACACCTATATCTGAAATGCCTATCGACACCTATATCTGAAATGCCTATCGACACCTATATCTGAAATGCCTATCGACACCTATATCTGAAATGCCTATCGACACCTATATCTGAAATGCCTATCGACACCTATTTTTGAAATGCCTATCGGAAACTACATCTGAAATGCCTATCAGCACCTATATTTGAAATGCCTATCGGCAACCATATCTGGAATGCCTATCGGCACCTATATTTGAAATGCCTATCGGCTTCTATATCTGAAATGCCTATCGGCACCTATTTTTAAAATGCCAATCGGCAACTATATCTGAAATGCCTATCGGCACCTATATCTGAAATGCCTATCGACACCTTTATCTGAAATGCCTATCGACACCTATATCTGAAATGCCTATCGACACCTATATCTGAAATGCCTATCGACACCTATATCTGAAATGCCTATCGACACCTATTTTTGAAATGCCTATCGGAAACTACATCTGAAATGCCTATCAGCACCTATATTTGAAATGCCTATCGGCAACCATATCTGGAATGCCTATCGGCACCTATATTTGAAATGCCTATCGGCTTCTATATCTGAAATGCCTATCGGCACCTATTTTTAAAATGCCAATCGGCAACTATATCTGAAATGCCTATAGGCACTTATATCTGAAATGCCTATCGACACCTATATCTGAAATGCCTATCGACACTTATATCTGAAATGCCTATCGACACCTATATCTGAAATGCCTATCGACACCTATATCTGAAATGCCTATCGACACCTAGGTCTGAAATGCCTATCGACACCTATTTTTGAAATGCCTATCGCAAACTACATCTGAAATGCCTATCAGCACCTATATTTGAAATGCCTATCGGCAACCATATCTGGAATGCCTATCGGCACCTATATTTGAAATGCCTATCGGCTTCTATATCTGAAATGCCTATCGGCACCTATTTTTAAAATGCCAATCGGCAACTATATCTGAAATGCCTATCGGCACCTATATCTGAAATGCCTATCGACACCTATATCTGAAATGCCTATCGACACCTATATCTGAAATGCCTATCGACACCTATATCTGAAATGCCTATCGACACCTATATCTGAAATGCCTATCGACACCTATATCTGAAATGCCTATCGACACCTATATCTGAAATGCCTATCGACACCTATATCTGAAATGCCTATCGACACCTATTTTTGAAATGCCTATCGGAAACTACATCTGAAATGCCTATCAGCACCTATATTTGAAATGCCTATCGGCAACCATATCTGGAATGCCTATCGGCACCTATATTTGAAATGCCTATCGGCTTCTATATCTGAAATGCCAATCGGCACCTATTTTTAAAATGCCAATCGGCAACTATATCTGAAATGCCTATCGGCACCTATATCTGAAATGCCTATCGACACCTATATCTGAAATGCCTATCGACACCTATATCTGAAATGCCTATCGACACCTATATCTGAAATGCCTATCGACACTTATATCTGAAATGCCTATCGACACCTATATCTGAAATGCCTATCGACACCTATATCTGAAATGCCTATCGACACCTATATCTGAAATGCCTATCGACACCTATTTTTGAAATGCCTATCGGAAACTACATCTGAAATGCCTATCAGCACCTATATTTGAAATGCCTATCGGCAACCATATCTGGAATGCCTATCGGCACCTATATTTGAAATGCCTATCGGCTTCTATATCTGAAATGCCTATCGGCATCTATTTTTAAAATGCCAATCGGCAACTATATCTGAAATGCCTATCGGCACCTATATCTGAAATGCCTATCGACACCTATATCTGAAATGCCTATCGACACCTATATCTGAAATGCCTATCGACACCTATATCTGAAATGCCTATCGACACCTATATCTGAAATGCCTATCGACACCTATATCTGAAATGCCTATCGACACCTATATCTGAAATGCCTATCGACACCTATATCTGAAATGCCTATCGACACCTATTTTTGAAATGCCTATCGGAAACTACATCTGAAATGCCTATCAGCACCTATATTTGAAATGCCTATCGGCAATCATATCTGGAATGCCTATCGGCACCTATATTTGAAATTCCTATCGGCTTCTATATCTGAAATGCCTATCGGCACTTATTTTTAAAATGCCAATCGGCAACTATATCTGAAATGCCTATCGGCACCTACATCTGAAATGCCTATCGACACCTATATCTGAAAAGCCTATCGACACCTATATCTGAAATGCCTATCGACACCTATATCTGAAATGCCTATCGACACCTATATCTGAAATGCCTATCGACACCTATATCTGAAATGCCTAAGACACCTATATCTGAAATGCCTATCGACACCTATTTTTGAAATGCCTATCGGAAACTACATCTGAAATGCCTATCAGCACCTATATTTGAAATGCCTATCGGCAACCATATCTGGAATGCCTATTGGCACCTATATTTGAAATGCCTATCGGCTTCTATATCTGAAATGCCTATCGGCACCTATTTTTAAAATGCCAATCGGCAACTATATCTGAAATGCCTATCGGCACCTATATCTGAAATGACTATCGACACCTATATCTGAAATGCCTATCGACACCTATATCTGAAATGCATATCGACACCTATATCTGAAATGCCTATCGACACCTATATCTGAAATGCCTATCGACACCTATATCTGAAATGCCTATCGACACCTATATCTGAAATGCCTATCGACAACTATATCTGAAATGCCTATCGACACCTATTTTTGAAATGCCTATCGGAAACTACATCTGAAATGCCTATCAGCACCTATATTTGAAATGCCTATCGGCAACCATATCTGGAATGCCTATCGGCACCTATATTTGAAATGCATATCGGCTTCTATATCTGAAATGCCTATCGGCACCTATTTTTAAAATGCCAATCGGCAACTATATCTGAAATGCCTATCGGCACCTATATCTGAAATGCCTATCGACACCTATATCTGAAATGCCTATCGACACCTATATCTGAAATGCCTATCGACACCTATATCTGAAATGCCTATCGACACCTATATCTGAAATACCTATCGACACCTATATCTGAAATGCCTATCGACACCTATATCTAAAATGCCTATCGACACCTATATCTGAAATGCCTATCGACACCTATTTTTGAAATGCCTATCGGAAACTACATCTGAAATGCCTATCAGCACCTATATTTGAAATGCCTATCGGCAACTATATCTGGAATGCCTATCGGCACCTATATTTTTGAAATGCCTATCGGCTTCTATATCTGAAATGCCTATCGGCACCTATTTTTAAAATGCCAATCGGCAACTATATCTGAAATGCCTATCGGCACCTATATCTGAAAGGCCTATCGACACCTATATCTGAAATGCCTATCGACACCTATATCTAAAATGCCTATCGACACCTATATCTGAAATGCCTATCGACACCTATATCTGAAATGCCTATCGACACCTATATCTGAAATGCCTATCGACACCTATATCTGAAATGCCTATCGACACCTATATCTGAAATGCCTATCGACACCTATATCTGAAATGCCTATCGACACCTATTTTTGAAATGCCAATCGGCAACTATATCTGAAATGCCTATCGGCACCTATATCTGAAATGCCTATCGGCACCTATATCTGAAATGCCTATCGACACCTATATCTGAAATGCCTATCGACACCTATATCTGAAATGCCTATCGACACCTATATCTGAAATGCCTATCGACACCTATATCTGAAATGCCTATCGACACCTATATCTGAAATGCCTATCGGCACCTATATCTGAAATACCTATCGACACCTATATCTGAAATGCCTATCGACACCTATATCTGAAATGCCTATCGACACCTATATCTGAAATGCCTATCGACACCTATATCTGAAATGCCTATCGACACCTATATCTGAAATGCCTATCGACACCTATTTTTGAAATGCCAATCGGCAACTATATCTGAAATGCCTATCGGCACCTATATCTGAAATGCCTATCGGCACCTATATCTGAAATGCCTATCGACACCTATATCGGAAATGCCTATCGACACCTATATCTGAAATGCCTATCGACACCTATATCTGAAATGCCTATCGACACCTATATCTGAAATGCCTATCGACACCTATATCTGAAATGCCTATCGACACCTATTTTTGAAATGCCTATCGGAAACTACATCTGAAATGCCTATCAGCACCTATATTTGAAATGCCTATCGGCAACCATATCTGGAATGCCTATCGGCACCTATATTTGAAATGCCTATCGGCTTCTATATCTGAAATGCCTATCGGCACCTATTTTTAAAATGCCAATCGGCAACTATATCTGAAATGCCTATAGGCACTTATATCTGAAATGCCTATCGACACCTATATCTGAAATGCCTATCGACACTTATATCTGAAATGCCTATCGACACCTATATCTGAAATGCCTATCGACACCTATATCTGAAATGCCTATCGACACCTATGTCTGAAATGCCTATCGACACCTATTTTTGAAATGCCTATCGCAAACTACATCTGAAATGCCTATCAGCACCTATATTTGAAATGCCTATCGGCAACCATATCTGGAATGCCTATCGGCACCTATATTTGAAATGCCTATCGGCTTCTATATCTGAAATGCCTATCGGCACCTATTTTTAAAATGCCAATCGGCAACTATATCTGAAATGCCTATCGGCACCTATATCTGAAATGCCTATCGACACCTATATCTGAAATGCCTATCGACACCTATATCTGAAATGCCTATCGACACCTATATCTGAAATGCCTATCGACACCTATATCTGAAATGCCTATCGACACCTATATCTGAAATGCCTATCGACACCTATATCTGAAATGCCTATCGACACCTATATCTGAAATGCCTATCGACACCTATTTTTGAAATGCCTATCGGAAACTACATCTGAAATGCCTATCAGCACCTATATTTGAAATGCCTATCGGCAACCATATCTGGAATGCCTATCGGCACCTATATTTGAAATGCCTATCGGCTTCTATATCTGAAATGCCAATCGGCACCTATTTTTAAAATGCCAATCGGCAACTATATCTGAAATGCCTATCGGCACCTATATCTGAAATGCCTATCGACACCTATATCTGAAATGCCTATCGACACCTATATCTGAAATGCCTATCGACACCTATATCTGAAATGCCTATCGACACTTATATCTGAAATGCCTATCGACACCTATATCTGAAATGCCTATCGACACCTATATCTGAAATGCCTATCGACACCTATATCTGAAATGCCTATCGACACCTATTTTTGAAATGCCTATCGGAAACTACATCTGAAATGCCTATCAGCACCTATATTTGAAATGCCTATCGGCAACCATATCTGGAATGCCTATCGACACCTATATTTGAAATGCCTATCGGCTTCTATATCTGAAATGCCTATCGGCATCTATTTTTAAAATGCCAATCGGCAAATATATCTGAAATGCCTATCGGCACCTATATCTGAAATGCCTATCGACACCTATATCTGAAATGCCTATCGACACCTATATCTGAAATGCCTATCGACACCTATATCTGAAATGCCTATCGACACCTATATCTGAAATGCCTATCGACACCTATATCTGAAATGCCTATCGACACCTATATCTGAAATGCCTATCGACACCTATATCTGAAATGCCTATCGACACCTATTTTTGAAATGCCTATCGGAAACTACATCTGAAATGTTTATCAGCACCTATATTTGAAATGCCTATCGGCAACCATATCTGGAATGCCTATCGGCACCTATATTTGAAATTCCTATCGGCTTCTATATCTGAAATGCCTATCGGCACTTATTTTTAAAATGCCAATCGGCAACTATATCTGAAATGCCTATCGGCACCTACATCTGAAATGCCTATCGACACCTATATCTGAAAAGCCTATCGACACCTATATCTGAAATGCCTATCGACACCTATATCTGAAATGCCTATCGACACCTATATCTGAAATGCCTATCGACACCTATATCTGAAATGCCTAAGACACCTATATCTGAAATGCCTATCGACACCTATTTTTGAAATGCCTATCGGAAACTACATCTGAAATGCCTATCAGCACCTATATTTGAAATGCCTATCGGCAACCATATCTGGAATGCCTATCGGCACCTATATTTGAAATGCCTATCGGCTTCTATATCTGAAATGCCTATCGGCACCTATTTTTAAAATGCCAATCGGCAACTATATCTGAAATGCCTATCGGCACCTATATCTGAAATGCCTATCGACACCTATATCTGAAATGCCTATCGACACCTATATCTGAAATGCATATCGACACCTATATCTGAAATGCCTATCGACACCTATATCTGAAATGCCTATCGACACCTATATCTGAAATGCCTATCGACACCTATATCTGAAATGCCTATCGACAACTATATCTGAAATGCCTATCGACACCTATTTTTGAAATGCCTATCGGAAACTACATCTGAAATGCCTATCAGCACCTATATTTGAAATGCCTATCGGCAACCATATCTGGAATGCCTATCGGCACCTATATTTGAAATGCATATCGGCTTCTATATCTGAAATGCCTATCGGCACCTATTTTTAAAATGCCAATCGGCAACTATATCTGAAATGCCTATCGGCACCTATATCTGAAATGCCTATCGACACCTATATCTGAAATGCCTATCGACACCTATATCTGAAATGCCTATCGACACCTATATCTGAAATGCCTATCGACACCTATATCTGAAATACCTATCGACACCTATATCTGAAATGCCTATCGACACCTATATCTAAAATGCCTATCGACACCTATATCTGAAATGCCTATCGACACCTATTTTTGAAATGCCTATCGGAAACTACATCTGAAATGCCTATCAGCACCTATATTTGAAATGCCTATCGGCAACTATATCTGGAATGCCTATCGGCACATATATTTTTGAAATGCCTATCGGCTTCTATATCTGAAATGCCTATCGGCACCTATTTTTAAAATGCCAATCGGCAACTATATCTGAAATGCCTATCGGCACCTATATCTGAAAGGCCTATCGACACCTATATCTGAAATGCCTATCGACACCTATATCTAAAATGCCTATCGACACCTATATCTGAAATGCCTATCGACACCTATATCTGAAATGCCTATCGACACCTATATCTGAAATGCCTATCGACACCTATATCTGAAATGCCTATCGACACCTATATCTGAAATGCCTATCGACACCTATATCTGAAATGCCTATCGACACCTATTTTTGAAATGCCAATCGGCAACTATATCTGAAATGCCTATCGGCACCTATATCTGAAATGCCTATCGGCACCTATATCTGAAATGCCTATCGACACCTATATCTGAAATGCCTATCGACACCTATATCTGAAATGCCTATCGACACCTATATCTGAAATGCCTATCGACACCTATATCTGAAATGCCTATCGACACCTATATCTGAAATGCCTATCGGCACCTATATCTGAAATACCTATCGACACCTATATCTGAAATGCCTATCGACACCTATATCTGAAATGCCTATCGACACCTATATCTGAAATGCCTATCGACACCTATATCTGAAATGCCTATCGACACCTATATCTGAAATGCCTATCGACACCTATTTTTGAAATGCCAATCGGCAACTATATCTGAAATGCCTATCGGCACCTATATCTGAAATGCCTATCGGCACCTATATCTGAAATGCCTATCGACACCTATATCGGAAATGCCTATCGACACCTATATCTGAAATGCCTATCGACACCTATATCTGAAATGCCTATCGACACCTATATCTGAAATGCCTATCGACACCTATATCTGAAATGCCTATCGACACCTATTTTTGAAATGCCTATCGGAAACTACATCTGAAATGCCTATCAGCACCTATATTTGAAATGCCTATCGGCAACCATATCTGGAATGCCTATCGGCACCTATATTTGAAATGCCTATCGGCTTCTATATCTGAAATGCCTATCGGCACCTATTTTTAAAATGCCAATCGGCAACTATATCTGAAATGCCTATAGGCACCTATATCTGAAATGCCTATCGACACCTATATCTGAAATGCCTATCGACACCTATATCTGAAATGCCTATCGACACCTATATCTGAAATGCCTATCGACACCTATATCTGAAATGCCTATCGACACCTATATCTGAAATGCCTATCGACACCTATTTTTGAAATGCCTATCGGAAACTACATCTGAAATGCCTATCAGCACCTATATTTGAAATGCCTATCGGCAACCATATCTGGAATGCCTATCGGCACCTATATTTGAAATGCCTATCGGCTTCTATATCTGAAATGCCTATCGGCACCTATTTTTAAAATGCCAATCGGCAACTATATCTGAAATGCCTATCGGCACCTATATCTGAAATGCCTATCGACACCTATATCTGAAATGCCTATCGACACCTATATCTGAAATGCCTATCGACACCTATATCAGAAATGCCTATCGACACTTATATCTGAAATGCCTATCGACACCTATATCTGAAATGCCTATCGACACCTATATCTGAAATGCCTATCGACACCTATATCTGAAATGCCTATCGACACCTATTTTTGAAATGCCTATCGGAAACTACATCTGAAATGCCTATCAGCACCTATATTTGAAATGCCTATCGGCAACCATATCTGGAATGCCTATCGGCACCTATATTTGAAATGCCTATCGGCTTCTATATCTGAAATGCCTATCGGCACCTATTTTTAAAATGCCAATCGGCAACTATATCTGAAATGCCTATCGGCACCTATATCTGAAATGCCTATCGACACCTATATCTGAAATGCCTATCGACACCTATATCTGAAATGCCTATCGACACCTATATCTGAAATGCCTATCGACACCTATATCTGAAATGCCTATCGACACCTATATCTGAAATGCCTATCGACACCTATATCTGAAATGCCTATCGACACCTATATCTGAAATGCCTATCGACACCTATATCTGAAATGCCTATCGACACCTATATCAGAAATGCCTATCAACACTTATATCTGAAATGCCTATCGACACCTATATCTGAAATGCCTATCGACATCTATATCTGAAATGCCTATCGACACCTATTTTTGAAATGCCTATCGGAAACTACATCTGAAATGCCTATCAGCACCTATATTTGAAATGCCTATCGGCAACCATATCTGGAATGCCTATCGGCACCTATATTTGAAATGCCTATCGGCTTCTATATCTGAAATGCCTATCGGCACTTATTTTTAAAATGCCAATCGGCAACTATATCTGAAATGCCTATCGGCACCTACATCTGAAATGCCTATCGCCACCTATATCTGAAAAGCCTATCGACACCTATATCTGAAATGCCTATCGACACCTATATCTGAAATGCCTATCGACACCTATATCTGAAATGCCTATCGACACCTATATCTGAAATGCCTAAGACACCTATATCTGAAATGCCTATCGACACCTATTTTTGAAATGCCTATCGGAAACTACATCTGAAATGCCTATCAGCACCTATATTTGAAATGCCTATCGGCAACCATATCTGGAATGCCTATCGGCACCTATATTTGAAATGCCTATCGGCTTCTATATCTGAAATGCCTATCGGCACCTATTTTTAAAATGCCAATCGGCAACTATATCTGAAATGCCTATCGGCACCTATATCTGAAATGCCTATCGACACCTATATCTGAAATGCCTATCGACACCTATATCTGAAATGCCTATCGACACCTATATCTGAAATGCCTATCGACACCTATATCTGAAATGCCTATCGACACCTATATCTGAAATGCCTATCGACACCTATATCTGAAATGCCTATCGACAACTATATCTGAAATGCCTATCGACACCTATTTTTGAAATGCCTATCGGAAACTACATCTGAAATGCCTATCAGCACCTATATTTGAAATGCCTATCGGCAACCATATCTGGAATGCCTATCGGCACCTATATTTGAAATGCATATCGGCTTCTATATCTGAAATGCCTATCGGCACCTATTTTTAAAATGCCAATCGGCAACTATATCTGAAATGCCTATCGGCACCTATATCTGAAATGCCTATCGACACCTATATCTGAAATGCCTATCGACACCTATATCTGAAATGCCTATCGACACCTATATCTGAAATGCCTATCGACACCTATATCTGAAATACCTATCGACACCTATATCTGAAATGCCTATCGACACCTATATCTAAAATGCCTATCGACACCTATATCTGAAATGCCTATCGACACCTATTTTTGAAATGCCTATCGGAAACTACATCTGAAATGCCTATCAGCACCTATATTTGAAATGCCTATCGGCAACTATATCTGGAATGCCTATCGGCACCTATATTTTTGAAATGCCTATCGGCTTCTATATCTGAAATGCCTATCGGCACCTATTTTTAAAATGCCAATAGGCAACTATATCTGAAATGCCTATCGGCACCTATATCTGAAAGGCCTATCGACACCTATATCTGAAATGCCTATCGACACCTATATCTAAAATGCCTATCGACACCTATATCTGAAATGCCTATCGACACCTATATCTGAAATGCCTATCGACACCTATATCTGAAATGCCTATCGACACCTATATCTGAAATGCTTATCGACACCTATATCTGAAATGCCTATCGACACCTATTTTTGAAATGCCTATCGGAAACTACATCTGAAATGCCTATCAGCACCAATATTTGAAATGCCTATCGGCAACCATATCTGGAATGCCTATCGGCACCTAAATTTGAAATGCCTATCGGCTTCTATATCTGAAATGCCTATCGGCACCTATTTTAAAAATGCCAATCGGCAACTATATCTGAAATGCCTATCGGCACCTATATCTGAAATGCCTATCGACACCTATGTCTGAAATGCCTATCGACACCTATATCTGAAATGCCTATCGACACCTATATCTGAAATGCCTATCGACACTTATATCTGAAATGCCTATCGACACCTATATCTGAAATGCCTATCGACACCTATATCTGAAATGCCTATCGACACCTATATCTGAAATGCCTATCGACACCTATTTTTGAAATGCCTATCGGAAACTACATCTGAAATGCCTATCAGCACCTATATTTGAAATGCCTATCGGCAACCATATTTGGAATGCCTATCGGCACCTATATTTGAAATGCCTATCGGCTTCTATATCTGAAATGCCTATCGGCACCTATTCTTAAAATGCCAATCGGCAACTATATCTGAAATGCCTATCGGCACCTATATCTGAAATGCCTATCGACACCTATATCTAAAATGCCTATCGACTCCTATATCTGAAATGCCTATCGACACCTATATCTGAAATGCCTATCGACACCTATATCTGAAATGCCTATCGACAGCTATATCTGAAATGCCTATCGACACCTATATCTGAAATGCCTATCGACACCTATATCTGAAATGCCTATCGACACCTATTTTTGAAATGCCTATCGGAAACTACATCTGAAATGCCTATCAGCACCTATATTTGAAATGCCTATCGGCACCTATATTTGAAATGCCTAACGGCTTCTATATCTGAAATGCCTATCGGCACCTATTTTTAAAAGGCTAATCGGCAACTATATCTGAAATGCCTATCGGCACCTATATCTGAAATGCCTATCGACACCTATATCTGAAATGCCTATCGACACCTATATCTGAAATGCCTATCGACACCTATATCTGAAATGCCTATCGACACCTATATCTGAAATGCCTATCGACACCTATATCTGAAATGCCTATCGACACATATCTGAAATGCCTATCGACACCAATATCTGAATTGCCTATCGACACCTATTTTTGAAATGCCTATCGGAAACTACATCTGAAATGCCTATCAGCACCTATATTTGAAATGCCTATCGGCAACCATATCTGGAATGCCTATCGGCACCTATATTTGAAATGCGTATCGGCTTCTATATCTGAAATGCCTATCGGCACCTATTTTTAAAATGCCAATCGGCAACTATATCTGAAATGCCTATCGGCAATTATATCTGAAATGCCTATCGACACCTATATCTGAAATGCCTATCGACACCTATATCTGAAATGCCTATCGACACCTATATCTGAAATGCCTATCGACACCTATATCTGAAATGTCTATCGACACCTATTTTTGAAATGCCTATCGGAAACTACATCTGAAATGCCTATCAGCACCTATATTTGAAATGCCTATCGGCAACCATATCTGGAATGCCTATCGGCACCTATATTTGAAATGCCTATCGGCTTCTATATCTGAAATGCCTATCGGCACCTATTTTTAAAATGCCAATCGGCAACTATATCTGTAATGCCTATCGGCACCTATATCTGAAATGCCTATCGACACCTATATCTGAAATGCCTATCGACACCTATATCTGAAATGCCTATCGACACCTATATCTGAAATGCCTATCGACACCTATATCTGAAATGCCTATCGACACCTATATCTGAAATGCCTATCGACACCTATATCTGAAATGCCTATCGACACCTATATCTGAAATGCCTATCGACACCTATTTTTGAAATGCATATCGGAAACTACATCTGAAATGCCTATCAGCACCTATATTTGAAATGCCTATCGGCAACCATATCTGGAATGCCTATCGGCACCTATATTTGAAATGCCTATCGGCTTCTATATCTGAAATGCCTATCGGCACCTATTTTTAAAATGCCAATCGGCAACTATATCTGAAATGCCTATCGGCACCTATATCTGAAATGCCTATCGACATCTATATCTGAAATGCCTATCGACACCTATATCTGAAATGCCTATCGACACCTATATCTGAAATGCCTATCGACACCTATATCTGAAATGCCTATCCACACCTATATCTGAAATGCCTATCGACACCTATATCTGAAATGCCTATCGACACTCATTTTTGAAATGCCTATCGGAAACTACATCTGAAATGCCTATCAGCACCTATATTTTAAATGCCTATCGGCAACCATATCTGGAATGCCTATCGGCACCTATATTTGAAATGCCTATCGGCTTCTATATCTGAAATGCCTATCGGCACCTATTTTTAAAATGCCAATCGGCAACTATATCTGAAATGCCTATCGGCACCTATATCTGAAATGCCTATCGACACCTATATCTGAAATGCCTATCGACACCTATATCTGAAATGCCTATCGACACCTATATCTGAAATGCCTATCGACACCTATATCTAAAATGCCTATCGACACCTATATCTGAAATGCCTATCGACACCTATATCTGAAAAGCCTATCGACACCTATATCTGAAATGCCTATCGACACCTATTTTTGAAATGCCTATCGGAAACTACATCTGAAATGCCTATCAGCACCTATATTTGAAATGCCTATCGGCAACCATATCTGGAATGCCTATCGGCACCTATATTTGAAATGCCTATCGGCTTCTATATCTGAAATGCCTATCGGCACCTATTTTTAAAATGCCAATCGGCAACTATATCTGAAATGCCTATCGGCACCTATATCTGAAATGCTTATCGACACCTATATCTGAAATGCCTATCGACACTTATATCTGAAATGCCTATCGACACCTATATCTGAAATGCCTATCGACACCTATATCTGAAATGCCTATCGACACTTATATCTGAAATGCCTATCGACACCTATATCTGAAATGCCTATCGACACCTATATCTGAAATGCCTATCGACACCTATTTTTGAAATGCCTATCGGAAACTACATCTGAAATGCCTATCAGCACCCAAATTTGAAATGCCTATCGGCAACCATATCTGGAATGCCTATCGGCACCTATATTTGAAATGCCTATCGGCTTCTATATCTGAAATGCCTATCGGCACCTATTTTTAAAATGCCAATCGGCAACTATATCTGAAATGCCTATCGGCACCTACATCTGAAATGCCTATCGACACCTATATCTGAAAAGCCTATCGACACCTATATCTGAAATGCCTATCGACACCTATATCTGAAATGCCTATCGACAACTATATCTGAAATGCCTATCGACACCTATATCTGAAATGCCTAAGACACCTATATCTGAAATGCCTATCGACACCTATTTTTGAAATGCCTATCGGAAACTACATCTGAAATGCCTATCAGCACCTATATTTGAAATACCTATCGGCAACCATATCTGGAATGCCTATCGGCACCTATATTTGAAATGCCTATCGGCTTCTATATCTGAAATGCCTATCGGCACCTATTTTTAAAATGCCAATCGGCAACTATATCTGAAATGCCTATCGGCACCTATATCTGAAATGCCTATCGACACCTATATCTGAAATGCCTATCGACACCTAGATCTGAAATGCCTATCGACACCTATATCTGAAATGCCTATCGACACCTATATCTGAAATGCCTATCGACACCTTTTTTTGAAATGCCTATCGGAAACTACATCTAAAATGCCTATCAGCACCTATATTTGAAATGCCTATCGGCAACCATATCTGGAATGCCTATCGGCACCTATATTTGAGATGCCTATCGGCTTCTATATCTGAAATGCCTATCGGCACCAATTTTTAAAATGCCAATCGGCAACTATATCTGAAATGCCTATCGGCACCTATATCTGAAATGCCTATCGACACCTATATCTGAAATGCCTATCGACACCTATATCTGAAATGCCTATCGACACCTATATCTGAAATGCCTACCGACACCTATATCTGAAATGCCTATCGACACCTATATCTGAAATGCCTATCGACACCCATATCTGAAATGCCTATCGACAACTATATCTGAAATGCCTATCGACACCTATATCTGAAATGCCTATCGACACCTATTTTTGAAATGCCTATCGGAAACTACATCTGAAATGCCTATCAGCACCTATATTTGAAATGCCTATCGGCAACCATATCTGGAATGCCTATCGGCACCTATATTTGAAATGCCTATCGGCTTCTATATCTGAAATGCCTATCGGCACCTATTTTTAAAATGCCAATCGGCAACTATATCTGAAATGCCTATCGGCACCTATATCTGAAATGCCTATCGGCACCTATATCTGAAATGCCTATCGACACCTATATCTGAAATGCCTATCGACACCTATATCTGAAATGCCTATCGACACCTATATCTGAAATGCCTATCGACACCTATATCTGAAATGCCTATCGACACCTATATCTGAAATGCCTATCGACACCTATATCTGAAATGCCTATCGACACCTATATCTGAAATGCCTATCGACACCTATTTTTGAAATGCCTATCGGAAACTACATCTGAAATGCCTATCAGCACCTATATTTGAAATGCCTATCGGCAACCATATCTGGAATGCCTATCGGAACCTATATTTGAAATGCCTCTCGGCTTCTATATCTGAAATGCCTATCGGCACCTATTTTTAAAATGCCAATCGGCAACTATATCTGAAATGCCTATCGGCACTTATATCTGAAATGCCTATCGACACCTATATCTGAAATGCCTATCGACACCTATATCTGAAATGCCTATCGATACCTATATCTGAAATGCCTATCGACACCTATATCTGAAATGCCTATCGACACCTATATCTGAAATGCCTATCGACACCTATTTTTGAAATGCCTATCGGAAACTACATCTGAAATGCCTATCAGCACCTATATTTGAAATGCCTATCGGCAACCATATCTGGAATGCCTATCGGCACCTATATTTGAAATGCCTATCGGCTTCTATATCTGAAATGCCTATCGGCACCTATTTTTAAAATGCCAATCGGCAACTATATCTGAAATGCCTATCGGCACCTATATCTGAAATGTCTATCGACACCTATATCAGAAATGCCTATCGAAACCTATATCTGAAATGCCTATCGACACCTATATCTGAAATGCCTATCGACACTTATATCTGAAATGCCTATCGACACCTATATCTGAAATGCCTATCGACACCTATATCTGAAATGCCTAACGACACCTATATCTGAAATGCCTATCGACACCAATATCTGAAATGCCTATCGACACCTATTTTTGAAATGCCTATCGGAAACTACATCTGAAATGCCTATCAGCACCTATATTTGAAATGCCTATCGGCAATCATATCTGAAATGCCTATCGACACCTATATCTGAAATGCCTATCGACACCTATATCTGAAATGCCTATCGACACCTATTTTTGAAATGCCTATCGGAAACTACATCTGAAATGCCTATCAGCACCTATATTTGAAATGCCTATCGGCAACCATATCTGGAATGCCTATCGGCACCTATATTTGAAATGCCTATCGGCTTCTATATCTGAAATGCCTATCGGCACCTATTTTTAAAATGCCAATCGGCAACTATATCTGAAATGCCTATCGGCACCTATATCTGAAATGCCTATCGACACCTATATCTGAAATGCCTATCGACACCTATATCTGAAATGCCTATCGACACCTATATCTGAAATGCCTATCGTCACCTATATCTGAAATGCCTATCGACACCTATATCTGAAATGCCTATCGACACCTATATCTGAAATGCCTATCGACACCTATATCCGAAATGCCTATCGACACCTATATCTGAAATGCCTATCGACACCTATTTTTGAAATGCCTATCGGAAACTACATCTGAAATGCCTATCAGCACCCATATTTGAAATGCCTATCGGCAACCATATCTGGAATGCCTATCGGCACCTATATTTGAAATGCCTATCGGCTTCTATATTTGAAATGCCTATCGGCACCTATTTTTAAAATGCCAATCGGCAACTATATCTGAAATGCCTATCGGAACCTATATCTGAAATGCCTATCGACACCTATATCTGAAATGCCTATCGACACCTATATCTGAAATGCCTATCGACACCTATATCTGAAATGCCTATCGACACCTATATCTGAAATGCCTATCGACACCTATATCTGAAATGCCTATCGACACCTATATCTGAAATGCCTATCGACACCTATTTTTGAAATGCCTATCGGAAACTACATCTGAAATGCCTATCAGCACGTATATTTGAAATGCCTATCGGCAACCATATCTGGAATGCCTATCGGCAACTATATTTGAAATGCCTATCGGCTTCTATATCTAAAATGCCTATCGGCACCTATATCTGAAATGCCTATCGGCACCTATATCTGAAATGCCTATCGACACCTATATCTGAAATGCCTATCGACACCTATATCTGAAATGCCTATCGACACCTATATCTGAAATGCCTATCGACACCTATATCTGAAATGCCTATCGACACCTATATCTGAAATGCCTATCGACACCTATATCTGAAATGCCTATCGACACCTATATCTGAAATGCCTATCGACACCTATTTTTGAAATGCCTATCGGAAACTACATCTGAAATGCCTATCAGCACCTATATTTGAAATGCCTATCGGCAACTATATCTGGAATGCCTATCGGCACCTATATTTGAAATGCCTATCGGCTTCTATATCTGAAATGCCTATCGGCACCTATTTTTAAAATGCCAATCGGCAACTATATCTGAAATGCCTATCGGCAACCATATCTGGAATGCCTATCGGCACCTATATTTGAAATGCCTATCGGCTTCTATATCTGAAATGCCTATCGGCACCTATTTTTAAAATGCCAATCGGCAACTATATCTGAAATAGCTATCGGCACCTATATCTGAAATGCATATCGACACCTATATCTGAAATGCCTATCGACACCTATATCTGAAATGCCTATCGACACCTATTGAAATGCCGATCGGAAACTACATCTGAAATGCCTATCAGCACCTATATTTGAAATGCCTATCGGCAACCATATCTGGAATGCCTATCGGCACCTATATTTGAAATGCCTATCGGCTTCTATATCTGAAATGCCTATCGGCGCCTATTTTTAAAATGCCAATCGGCAACTATATCTGAAATGCCTATCGGCACCTATATCTGAAATGCCTATCGACACCTATATCTGAAATGCCTATCGACACCTATATCTGAAATGCCTATCGACACCTATATCTAAAATGCCTATCGACACCTATATCTGAAATGCCTATCGACACCTATATCTGAAATGCCTATCGACACCTATATCTGAAATGTCTATCGACACCTATATCTGAAATGCCTATCGACACCTATTTTTGAAATGCCTTACGGAAACTACATCTCAAATGCCTATCAGCACCTATATTTGAAATGCCTATCGGCAACCATATCTGGAATGCCTATCGGCACCTATATTTGAAATGCCTATCGGCTTCTATATCTGAAATGCCTATCGGCACCTATTTTTAAAATGCCAATCGGCAACTATATCTGAAATGCCTATCGGCACCTATATCTAAAATGCCTATCGACACCTATATCTGAAATGCCTTTCGACACCTATATCTGAAATGCCTTTCGACACCTATATCTGAAATGCCTATCGACACCTATATCTGAAATGCCTAATGACACCTATATCTGAAATGCCTATCGACACCTATATCTGAAATGCCTATCGACACCTATATCTGAAATGCCTATCGACACCTATTTTTGAAATTCCTATCGGAAACTACATCTGAAATGCCTATCAGCACCTATATTTGAAATGCCTATCGGCAACCATATCTGGAATGCCTATCGGCACCTATATTTGAAATGCCTATCGGCTTCTATATCTGAAATGCCTATCGGCACCTATTTTTAAAATGCCAATCGGCAAATATATCTGAAATGCCTATCGGCACCTATATCTGAAATGCCTATCGACACCTATATCTGAAATGCCTATCGACACCTATATCTGAAATGACTATCGACACCTATATCTGAAATGCCTATCGACACCTATATCTGAAATGCCTATCGACGCCTATATCTGAAATGCCTATCGACACCTATATCTGAAATGCCTATCGACACCTATATCTGAAATGCCTATCGACACCTATTTTTGAAATGCCTATCGGAAACTACATCTGAAATGCCTATCAGCACCTATATTTGAAATGCCTATCGGCAGTCATATCTGAAATGCCTATCGACACCTATATCTGAAATGCCTATCGACACCTATATCTGAAATGCCTATCGACACCTATTTTTGAAATGCCTATCGGAAACTACATCTGAAATGCCTATCAGCACCTATATTTGAAATGCCTATCGGCAACCATATCTGGAATGCCTATCGGCACCTATATTTGAAATGCCTATCGGCCTCTATATCTGAAATGCCTATCGGCACCTATTTTTAAAATGCCAATCGGCAACTGTATCTGAAATGCCTATCGGCACCTATATCTGAAATGCCTATCGACACCTATATCTGAAATGCCTATCGACACCTATATCTGAAATGCTTATCGACACCTATATCTGAAATGCCTATCGTCACCTATATCTGAAATGCCTATCGACACCTATATCTGAAATGCCTATCGACACCTATATCTGAAATGCCTATCGACACCTATATCTGAAATGCCTATCGACACCTATATCTGAAATGCCTATCGACACCTATATCTGAAATGCCTATCGACACCTATTTTTGAAATGCCTATCGGACACTACATCTGAAATGCCTATCAGCAGCTATATTTGAAATGCCTATCGGCAATCATATCTGAAATGCCTATCGACACCTATATTTGAAATGCCTATCGACACCTATATCTGAAATGCCTATCGACACCTATTTTTGAAATGCCTATCGGAAACTACATCTGAAATGCCTATCAGCACCTATATTTGAAATGCATATCGGCAACCATATCTGGAATGCCTATCGGCACCTATATTTGAAATGCCTATCGGCTTCTATATCTGAAATGCCTATCGGCACCTATTTTTAAAATGCCAATCGGCAACTATATCTGAAATGCCTATCGGCACCTATATCTGAAATGCCTATCGACACCTATATCTGAAATGCCTATCGACACCTATATCTGAAATGCCTATCGACACCTATATCTTAAATGCCTATCGACACTTATATCTGAAATGCCTATCGACACCTATATCTGAAATGCCTATCGACACCTATATCTGAAATGCCTATCGACACCTATTTCTGAAATGCCTATCGACACCTATTTTTGAAATGCCTATCGGAAACTACATCTGAAATGCCTATCAGCACCTATATTTGAAATGCCTATTGGCTTCTATATCTGAAATTCCTATCGGCACCTATTTTTAAAATGGCAATCAGCAACTATATCTGAAATGCCTATCGGCACCTATATCTGAAATGCCTATCGACACCTATATCTGAAATGCCTATCGACACCTATATCTGAAATGCCTATCGACACCTATATCTGAAATGCCTATCGACACCTCTATCTGAAATGCCTATCGACACCTATATCTGAAATGCCTATCGACACCTATATCTGAAATGCCTATGGACACCTATATCTGAAATGCCTATCGACACCTATATCTGAAATGCCTATCGACACCTATTTTTGAAATGCCTATCGTAAACTACATATGGAATGCCTATCAGCAACTCTATTTAAAATGCCTATCGGCAACCATATTTGGAATGCCTATCGGCACCTGTATTTGAAATGCCTATCGGCTTCTATATCTGAAATGCCTATCGACACCTATTTTTAAAATGCCAATCGTCAACTATATCTGAAATGCCTATCGGCACCTATATCTTAAATGCCTATCGGCACCTATTTTTGAAATGCGCAACGGAAACTACATCTGAAATGCCTATCAGCACCTATATTTGAAATGCCTATCGGCAACCATATCTGAAATGCCTATCGACACCTATATTTGAAATACCTATCGGCTTCTATATCTGAAATGGCTATCGGCACCTATTTTTAAAATGCCAATCGGCAACTATATCTGAAATGCCTATCGGCACCTATATCTGAAATGCCTATCGGCACCAATTTTTGAAATGCCTATCGGAAACTACATCTGAAATGCCTATCAGCACCTATATTTGAAATGCCTATCGGCAACCATATCTGGAATGCCTATCGGCACCTATATTTTAAATGCCTATCAACTTCTATATCTGAAATGCCTATCGGCACCTATATTTTAAATACCTATCGGCTTCTATATCTGAAATGCCTATCGGCACCTATATCTGAAGTGCCTATCGGCACCAATTTTTGAAATGCCTATCGGAAACTACATATGGAATGCCTATCAGCACCTATATTTAAAATGCCTATCGGCAACTATATTTGGAATGCCTATCGGCACCTATATTTGAAATGCCTATCGGCTTCTATATCTGAAATGCCTATCGACACCTATTTTTAAAATGCCAATCGTCAACTATATCTGAAATGCCTATCGGCACCTATATCTGAAATGCCTATCTGCACCTATTTTTGAAATGCGCAACGGAAACTACATCTGAAATGCCTATCAGCACCTATATTTGAAATGCCTATCGGCAACCATATCTGGAATGTCTATCGGCACCTATATTTGAAATGCCTATCGGCTTCTATATCTGAAATGCCTATCGGCACCTATTTTTAAAATGCCAATCGGCAACTATATCTGTAATGCCTATCGGCACCTATATCTGAAATGCCTATCGGCACCTATTTTTGAAATGCCTATCGAAAACTACATCTGAAATGCCTATCAGCACCAATATTTGAAATGCCTATCGGCAACCATATCTGAAATGCCTATCGACACCTATATTTGAAATACCTATCGGCTTCTATATTTGAAATGCCTATCGGCACCTATTTTTAAAATGCCAATCGGCAACCATATCTGAAATGCCTATCGGCTCCTATATCTGAAATGCCTATCGGCACCTATATCTGAAATGCCTATCGGCACCAATTTTTGAAATGCCTATCGGAAACGAGGTCTGAAATGCCTATCAGCACCTATATTTGAAATGCCTATCGGCAACTATATCTGGAATGCCTATCGGCACCTATATTTGAAATGCCTATCGGCTTCTATATCTGAAATGCCTATCGGCACCTATTTTTGAAATGCCTATCGAAAACTACATCTGAACTGCCTATCAGCACCTATATTTGAAATGCCTATCGGCAACCATATCTGGAATGTCTATCGGCACCTATATTTGAAATGCCTATCGGCTTCTATATCTGAAATGCCTATCGGCACCCATTTTTAAAATGCCAATCGGCAACAATATCTGAAATGCCTATCGACACCTATTTTTAAAATGCCAATTGGCAACTATATATGAAATGACTATCGGCACCTATATCTAAAATGCCTATCGGTACCTATTTTTGAAATGCCTATCGGAAACTACATCTGAAATGCCTATCAGCACTTATATTTGAAATGCCTATCGGCAACCATATCTGCAATGCCTATCGGCACCTATATTTAAAATGCCTATCGGCTTCTATATCTGAAATGCCTATCGGCACCTATTTTTAAAATGCCAATCCGCAACTATATCTGAAATACCTATCGGCACCTATATCTGAAATGCCCATCGGCACCTATATCTGAAATGCCTATCGGCACCTATTTTTGAAATGCCTTTCGGAAACTACATCTGAAATGCCTATCAGCACCTATATTTGAAATGCCTATCGGCAACCATATCTGAAATGCCTATCGGCACCTATATTTGAAACGCCTATCGGCAACCATATCTGGAATGCCTATCGGCACCTATATTTGAAATGCCTATCGGCTTCTATATCTGAAATGCCTATCGGCACCTATATCTGAAATGCCTATCGGCACCAATTTTTAAAACGCCTATCGGAAACTACATCTGAAATGCCTATCAGCACCTATATTTGAAATGCCTATCGGCAACCATATCTGGAATGCCTATCGGCACCTATATTTGAAATGCCTATCGGCTTCTATATCTGTAATGCCTATCGGCACCTATTTTTAAAATGCCAATCGGTAACTATATCTGAAATGCCTATCGGCAGCTATATCTAAAATGCCTATCGGCACCTATTTTTGAAATGTCTATCGGGAACTACATCTGAAATGCCTATCAGCACCTATATTTGAAATGTCTATCGGCAACCATATCCGGAATGCCTATCGGCACCTATATTTGAAATGCCTATCGGCTTCTATATCTGAAATGCCTATCGGCACCTATTTTGAAAATGCCAATCGGCAACTATATCTGAAATGCCTATCGGCAGCTATATCTGAAATGCCTATCGGCACCTATTTTTGAAATGTCTATCGGGAACTACATCTGAAATGCCTATCAGCACCTATATTTGAAATGCCTATCGGCAATTATATCTGGAATGCCTATCGGCACCTATATTTAAAATGCCTATCGGCTTCTATATCTGAAATGCCTATCGGCACCTATTTTTAAAATGCCAATCGGCAACTATATCTGAAGTGCCTATCGGCACCTATATCTGAAATGCCTATCGGCACCTATTTTTGGAATGCCTATCGAAAACTACATCTGAAATGCCTATCAGCACCTATATTTGAAATGCCTATCGGCACCTATATCTGAAATGCCTTTCGGCATTTATATCTGAAATGCCTATCGACACCTATATTTGAAATGCCTATCGGCACCTATATTTTAAATGCCTATCGGCAACTATATCTGATATGCCTATCGGCACCTATATCTGAAATGCCTACCGGCACTTATTTTTGAAATGACTATCGGAAACTACATCTAAAATGCCTATCGGCACCTATTTTTAAAATGCCAATCGGCAACTATATCTGAAATGCCTATCGGCACCTATATCTGAAATGCCTATCGGCACCTATTTTTGAAATGCCTATCGGACACTACATCTGAAAAGCCTATCAGCACCTATATTTAAAATGCCTATCGGCAACCATATCTGAAATGCCTATCGACACCTATATTTGAAATACCTATCGGCTTATATATCTGAAATGCCTATCGGCACCTATTTTTAAAATGCCAATCAGTAACTATATCTGAAATGCCTATCGGCACCTATATCTGAAATGCCTATTGGCACCAATTTTTGAAATGCCTATCGGAAACTACATCTGGAATGCCTATCGGCACCTATATTTGAAATGCCTATCGGCTTCTATATCTGAAATGCCTATCGACACCTATTTTTAAAATGCCAATCGGCAACTATATCTGAAATGCCTATGGGCACCTATATCTGAAATGCCAACCGGCACCTATTTTTGAAATGCCTATCGGAAACTACATCTAAAATGCCTATCGGCACCTATTTTTAAAATGCCAATCGGCAACTATATCTGAAATGCCTATCAGCACCTATATTTGAAATGCCTATCGGCAACCATATCTGAAATGCCTATCGACACCTATATTTGAAATACCTATCGGCTTCTATATCTGAAATGCCTATCGGCACCTATATCTGAAATGCCTATCGGCACCAATTTTTGAAATGCCTATCTGAAACTACATCTGAAATGCCTGTCAACACCTATATTTGAAATGCCAATCGGCAACCATATCTGGAATGCTTATCGTCACCTATATTTTAATGCCTATCGGTTTCTATATCTGAAATGCCTATCGGCACCTATTTTTAAAATGCCAATCGGCAACTATATCTGGAATGCCTATCGGCACCTATATCTGAAATGCCTATCGGCACCTATTTTTGAAATGCCTATCAGAAACTACATCTGAAATGCCTATCAGCACCTATATTTGAAATGCCTATCGGGAACCATATCTGGAATGCCTATTGGCACCTATATTTGAAATGCCTATCGGCTTCTATATCTGAAATGCCTATCGGCACCTATTTTTAAAATGCCAATCGGCAACTATATCTGAAATGCCTATCGGCACCTATATCTGAAATGCCTATCGGCACCTATTTTTGAAATGCCTATCGGAAACTACATCTGAAATGCCTATCAGCAACTATATTTGAAATGCCTATCGGCAACCATATCTGAAATGCCTATCGGCACCTATATTTGAAATGCCTATCGGCTTCTTTATCTGAAATGCCTATCGGCACCTATTTTTAAAATGCCAATCGGCAACTATATCTGTAATGCCTATCGGCACCTATATCTGAAATGCCTATCGGCACCTATTTTTGAAATGCCTATCGGAAACAACATCTGAAATGCCTATCAGCACCAATATTTGAAATGCCTATCGGCAACCATATCTGAAATGCCTATTGACACCTATATTTGAAATACCTTTCGGCTTCTATATCTGAAATATCTATCGGCACCTATTTTTAATATGCCAATCGGCAACTATATCTAAAATGCCTATCGGCACCTATATCTGAAATGCCTATCGGCACCAATTTTTGAAATGCCTATCGGAAACTACATCTGAAATGCCTATCACCACCTATATTTGAAATGCCTATCGGCAACCATATCTGGAATGCCTATCGGCACCTATATTTGAAATGCCTATCGGCTTCTATATCTGAAATGCCTATCGGCAGCTATTTTTAAAATGCCAATCGGCAACTATATCTGAAATGCCTATCGGCACCTATATCTGAAATGCCTATCGGCACCAATTTTTTAAATGCCTATCGGAAACTACATCTGAAATGCCTATCAGCACCTCTATTTGAAATGCCTATCGGCAACCATATCTGGGATGCCTATCGGCACCTATATTTGAAATGCCTATCGGCTTCTATATCTGAAATGCCTATCGACACCTATGTTTAAAATGCCAATCGGCAACTATATCTGAAATGCCTATCGGCACCTATATCTGAAATGCCTATCGGCACCAATTTTTGAAATGCCTATCGGAAACTACATCTGAAATGCCTATCAGCACCTCTATTTGAAATGTCTATCGGCAACCATATCTGGAATGCCTATCGGCACCTATATTTGAAATGCCTATCGGCTTCTATATCTGAAATGCCCATCGACACCTATGTTTAAAATGCCAATTGGCAACTATATCTGAAATGCCTATCGGTACCCATTTTTGAAATGCCTATCGGAAACTACATCTGAAATGCCTATCAGCACTTATATTTAAAATGCCTATCGGCAACCATATCTTGAATGCCTATCGGCACCTATATTTGAAATGCCTATCGGCTTCTATATCTGAAATGCCTATCGGCACCTATTTTTAAAATGCCAATCGGCAACTATATCTGCAATGCCTATCGGCACCTATATCTGAAATGCCTATCGGCACATATTTTTCAAATGCCTATCGGAAACTACATCTGAAATGCCTATCAGCACCTATATTTGAAATGCCTATCGGCAACCATATCTGAAATGCCTTTCGACACCTATATTTGAAATACCTATCGGCTTCTATATCTGAAATGCCTATCGGCACCTATTTTTAAAATGCCAATCGGTAACTATATCTGAAATGCCTATCGGCACCTATATCTGAAATGCCTGTCGGCACCAATTTTTGAAATGCCTATCGTAAACTACATCTGGAATGCCTATCAGCACTTATATTTGAAATGCCTATTGGCAACCATATCTGGAATGCCTATCGGCACCTATATTTGAAATGCCTATCGACTTCTATATCTGAAATGCTTATCGACACCTATTTTTAAAATGCCAATCGGCAACTATATCTGAAATGCCTATCGGCAGCTATATCTGAAATGCCTTTTGGCAGCTATATCTGAAATGCCTATCGGCACCTATTTTTAAATTGCCTATCGTAAACTACATCTGAAATGCCTATCAGCACCTATATTTGAAATGCCTATCGGCTACCATATCTGAAATGCCTTTCGGCACCTATTTTTAAAATGCCAATCGGCAACTATATCTGAAATGCCTATCGGCACCTATATCTGATATGCCTATCGGCATAATTTTTGTAATGCCTATCGGAAACTACATCTGAAATGCCTATCAGCAACTATTTTTGAAATGCCTATCGGCAACCATATCTGGAATGCCTATCGGCACCTATATTTGAAATGCCTATCGGCTTCTATATCTGAAATGCCTATCGGCACCTATTTTTTAAATGCCAATCGGCAACTATATCTGAAATGCCTATCGGCACCTATATCTGAAATGCCTATCGGCACCTATTTTTGAAATGCCTATCGGAAACTACATCTGAAATGCCTATCAGCACCTATATTTGAAATGCCTATCGGCAACCATATCTGGAATGCCTATCGGCACCTATATTTGAAATGCCTATCGGTTTCTATATCTGAAATGCCTATCGGCACCTATTTTTAAAATGCCTATCGGAAACTACATCTGAAATGCCTATCAGCACCTATATTTGAAATGCCTATTGGCAACCATATCTGGAATGCCTATCGGCACCTATATTTGAAATGCCTATCGGCTTCTATATCTGAAATGCCTATCGGCACCTATTTTTAAAATGCCAATCTGCAACTATATCTGAAATGCCTATCGGCACATATATTTGAATTGCCTATCGGCACCTATTTTTGAAATGCCTATCGGAAACTATATCTGAAATGCCTATCAGCACCTATATTTGAAATGCCTATCGGCAACCATATCTGAAATGCCTATCGACACCTATATTTGAAATACCTATCGGCTTCTATATCTGAAATGCCTATCAGCACCTATTTTTAAAATGCCAATCGGCAACTATATCTGAAATGCCTATCGGCACCTATATCTGAAATGCCTATCGGCACCAATTTTTGAAATGCCTATCGGAAACTACATCTGAAATGCCTATCAGCACCTCTATTTGAAATGCCTATCGGCAACCATATCTGGAATGCCTATCGGCACCTATATTTGAAATGCCTATCGGCTTCTATATCTGAAATGCCTATCGACACCTATGTTTAAAATGCCAATTGGCAACTATATCTGAAATGCCTATCGGCAACTATATCTAAAATGCCTGTCGGTACCTATTTTTGAAATTCCTATCGGAAACTACATCTAAAATGCCTATCAGCACTTATATTTGAAATGCCTATCGGCAACCATATCTGGAATGCCTATCGGCACCTATATTTGAAATGCCTATCGGCTTCTATATCTGAAATATCTATCGGCACCTATTCATAAAATACCAATCGGCAACTATATCTGAAATGCCTATCGGCACCTATATCTGAAATGCCTATCGGCACCTATTTTTGAAATGCCTATCGGAAACTACATCTGAAATGCCTATCAGCACCTATATTTGAAATGCCTATCGGCAACCATATCTGAAATGCCTATCGGCAACTATATCTAAAATGCCTATCGGTACCTATTTTTGAAATGCCTATCGGAAACTACATCTTAAATGCCTATCAGCACTTATATTTGAAATGCCTATCGGCAACCATATCTGGAATGCCTATCGGCACCTATATTTGAAATGCCTATCGGCTTTTATATCTGAAATGCCTATCGGTACCTATTTTTGAATTGCCTATCGGAAACTACATCTAAAATGCCTATCAGCACTTATATTTGAAATACCTATCGGCTTCTATATCTGAAATGCCTATCGGCACCTATTTAAAAAATGCCAATCGGTAACTATATCTGAAATGCCTATCGGCACCTATATCTGAAATGCCTACCGGCACCTATTTTTGAAATGCCTATCGGAAACTACATCTGAAATGCCTATCAGCACCTATATTTGAAATGCTTATAGACAACCATATCTGGAATGCCTATCGGCACCTATATTTGAAATGCCTATCGGCTTCTATATCTGAAATGCCTATCGGCACCTATTTTTAAAATGCCAATCGGCAACTATATCTGAAGTGCCTATCGGCACCTATATCTGAAATGCCTATCGGCACCTATTTTTGAAATGCCTATCGAAAACTACATCTAAAATGCCTATCAGCACCTATATTTGAAATGCCTATCGGCAACCACATCAGAAATGCCTATCGCACCTATATCTAAAATGCCTTTCGGCATTAATATCTGAATTGCCTATCGACACCTATATTTGAAATGCCTATCGGCACCTATATTTTAAATGCCTATCGGCAACTCTATCTGATATGCCTATCGGCACCTATATCTAAAAATGCCTATCGGCAACTCTATCTGATATGCCTATCGGCACCTATATCTAAAAAAGCCTATCGGCACCTATTTTTGAAATGCCTATCGGAAAAAACATCTAAAATGCCTATCGGCACCTACTTTAAAATGCCAACCTGCAACTATATCTGAAATGCCTATCGGCACCTATATTTGAATTGCCTATCGGCAACTATTTTTGAAATGCCTATAGGAAACTACATCTGAAATGCCTATCAGCACCTATATTTGAAATGCCTATCCGCAACCATATCTGAAATGCCTATCGACACCTATATTTGAAATATCTATCGGCTTCTATATCTGAAATGCCTATCGGCACCTATTTTTAAAATGCCAATCGGTAACTATATCTGAAATGCCTATCGGCACCTATATCTGAAATGCCTGTCGGCACCAATTTTTGAAATGCCTATCGTAAACTACATCTGGAATGCCTATCAGCACCTATATTTGAAATGCCTATTGGCAACCATATCTGGAATGCCTATCGGCACCTATATTTGAAATGCCTATCGACTTCTATATCTGAAATGCTTATCGACACCTATTTTTAAAATGCCAATCAGCAACTATATCTGAAATGCCTATCGGCAGCTATATCTGAAATGCCTTTTGGCAGCTATATCTGAAATGCCTATCGGCACTTATTTTTAAATTGCCTATCGTAAACTACATCTGAAATGCCTATCAGCACCTATATTTGAAATGCCTATCGGCTACCATATCTGAAATGCCTTTCGGCACCTATTTTTAAAATGCCAATCGGCAACTATATCTGAAATGCCTATCGGCACCTATATCTGATATGCCTATCGGCATAATTTTTGTAATGCCTATCGGAAACTACATCTGAAATGCCTATCAGCAACTATATTTGAAATGCCTATCGGCAACCATATCTGGAATGCCTATCGGCACCTATATTTGAAATGCCTATCGGCTTCTATATCTGAAATGCCTATCGGCACCTATTTTTTAAATGCCAATCGGCAACTATATCTGAAATGCCTATCGGCACCTATATCTGAAATGCCTATCGGCACCTATTTTTGAAATGCCTATCGGAAACTACATCTGAAATGCCTATCAGCACCTATATTTGAAATGCCTATCGGCAACCATATCTGGAATGCCTATCGGCACCTATATTTGAAATGCCTATCGGCTTCTATATCTGAAATGCCTATCGGCACCTATTTTTAAATTGCCAATCGGCAACTATATCTGAAATGCCTACCGGCACGTATATCTGAAATGCCTATCGGCACCTATTTATAAAATGCCTACCGGAAACTACATCTGAAATGCCTATCAGCACCTATATTTGAAATGCCTATTGGCAACCATATCTGGAATGCCTATCGGCACCTATATTTGAAATGCCTATCGGCTTCTATATCTGAAATGCCTATCGGCACCTATTTTTAAAATGCCAATCTGCAACAATATCTGAAATGCCTATCGGCACCTATATTTAAATTGCCTATCGGCACCTATTTTTGAAATGCCTATCGGAAACTATATCTGAAATGCCTATCAGCACCTATATTTGAAATGCCTATCGGCAACCATATCTGAAATGCCTATCGACACCTATATTTAAAATACCTATCGGCTTCTATATCTGAAATGCCTATCGGCACCTATTTTTAAAATGCCAATCGGCAACTATATCTGAAATGCCTATCGGCACCTATATCTGAAATGCTTATCGGCACCAATTTTTGAAATGCCTATCGGAAACTACATCTGAAATGCCTATCAGCACCTCTATTTGAAATGCCTATCGGCAGCCATATCTGGAATGCCTATCGGCACCTATATTTGAAATGCCTATCGGCTTCTATATCTGAAATGCCTATCGACACCTATGTTTAAAATGCCAATTGGCAACTATATCTGAAATGCCTATGCGCAACTATATCTAAAATGCCTGTCGGTACCTATTTTTGAAATGCCTATCGGAAACTACATTTAAAATGCCTATCAGCACTTATATTTGAAATGCCTATCGGCAACCATATCTGGAATGCCTATCGGCACCTGTATTTGAAATGCCTATCGGCTTCTATATCTAAAATGCCTATCGGCACCTATTCATAAAATACCCATCGGCAACTATATCTGAAATGCCTATCGGCACCTATATCTGAAATGCCTATCGGCACCTATTTTTGAAATGCCTATCGGAAACTACATCTGAAATGCCTATCAGCACCTATATTTGAAATGCCTATCGGCAACCATATCTGAAATGCCTATCGACAACTATATCTAAAATGCCTATCGGTACCTATTTTTGAAATGCCTATCGGAAACTACATCATAAATGCCTATCAGCACTTATATTTGAAATGCCTATCGGCAACCATATCTGGAATGCCTATCGGCACCTATATTTGAAATGCCTATCGGCTTCTATATCTGAAATGCCTATCGGTACCTATTTTTGAAATGCCTATCGGAAACTACATCTAAAATGCCTATCAGCACTTATATTTGAAATACCTATCGGCTTCTATATCTGAAATGCCTATCGGCACCTATTTTTAAAATGCCAATCGGCAACTATATCTGAAATGCCTATCGGCACCTATATCTGAAATGCCTATCGGCACCAATTTTTGAAATGCCTATCGAAAACTACATGTGAAATGCCTATCAGCACCTATATTTGAAATGCCTATCGGCAACCATATCTGGAATGCCTATCGGCACCTATATTTGAAATGCTTATCGGCTTCTATATCTGAAATGCCTATCGGCACCTATTTTTAAAATGCCAATCGGCCACTATATCTGAAATGCCTATCGGCACCTATATCTGAAATGCCTATCGGCACCTATTTTTGAAATGCGTTTCGGAAACTATATCTGAAATGCCTATCTGCCCCTATATTTGAAATGCCTATCGGCAACCATATCTGAAATGCCTATCGACACCTATATTTGAAATACCTATCGGCTTCTATATCTGAAATGCCCATCGGCCCCTGTTTTTAAAATGCCAATCGGCAACTATATCTGAAATGCCTATCGGCACCTATACCTGAAATGCCTATCGGCATCAATTTTTGAAATGCCTATCGGAAACTACATCTAAAATGCCTATCAACACCTATATTTGAAATGCCTATCGGCAACCATATCTGGAATGCCAATCGGCACCTATATTTGAAATGCCTATCGGCTTCTATATCTGAAATGCCTGTCGGCACCTATTTTTGAAATGCCTATCGGAAACTACATCTGAAATGCCTATCGGCACCTATATTTGAAATGCCTATCGGCTTCTATATCTGAAATGCCTATCGACACCTATTTTTAAAATGCCAATTGGCAACTATATCTGAAATGCCTATCGGCACCTATATCTGAAATGACTATCGGCACCTATTTTTGAATTGCCTATCGGAAACTACATCTGAAATGCCTATCGGCACCTATATTTGAAATGCCTATCGGCTTCTATATCTGAAATGCCTATCGACACCTATTTTTAAAATGCCAATTGGCAACTATATCTGAAATGCCTATTGGCACCTATATCTGAAATGCCTATCGGCACCTATTTTAAAAATGCCAATCGGCAACTATATCTGAAGTGCCTATCGGCACCTATATCTGAAATGACTATCGGCACCTATTTTTGAAATGCCTATCGGAAACTACATCTGAAATGCCTATCGGCACCTATATTTGAAATGCCCATCGGCTTTTATATCTGAAATGCCTGTCGGCACCTATTTTTAAAATGCCAATTGGCAACTATATCTGAAATGCCTATCGGCACCTATATCTGAAATGACTATCGGCACCTATTTTTGAAATGCCTATCGGAAACTACATCTAAATTGCCTATTAGCACCAATATTTGAAATGCCTACCGGCAACCATATCTGAATTGCCAATCGGCAACTATATCTGAAATGCCTATCAGCACCTATATTTGAAATGCCTATCGGCAACCACATCAGAAATGCCTATCGGCACCTATATCTGAAATGCCTTTCGGCATTTATATCTGAAATTCCTATCGACACCTATATTTGAAATGCCTATCGGCACCTATATTTTAAATGCCTATCGGCAACTATATCTGATATGCCTATCGGCACCTATATCTGAAATGCCTATCGGCACCTATTTTTGAAATGCCTATCGGAAACTACATCTAAAATGTCTATCAGCACCTATATTTGAAATGCCTATCGGCAACCTTATCTGAAATGCCTATCGACACCTATATTTGAAATACCTATCGGCCTCTATATCTGAAATGCCTATCGGCACCTATATCTGAAATGCTTATCGGCACCAATTTTTGAAATGCCTATCGGAAACTACATCTGAAATGCCTATCAGCACCTCTATTTGAAATGCCTATCGGCAGCCATATCTGGAATGCCTATCGGCACCTATATTTGAAATGCCTATCGGCTTCTATATCTGAAATGCCTATCGACACCTATGTTTAAAATGCCAATTGGCAACTATATCTGAAATGCCTATGCGCAACTATATCTAAAATGCCTGTCGGTACCTATTTTTGAAATGCCTATCGGAAACTACATCTAAAATGCCTATCAGCACTTATATTTGAAATGCCTATCGGCAACCATATCTGGAATGCCTATCGGCACCTGTATTTGAAATGCCTATCGGCTTCTATATCTAAAATGCCTATCGGCACCTATTCATAAAATACCCATCGGCAACTATATCTGAAATGCCTATCGGCACCTATATCTGAAATGCCTATCGGCACCTATTTTTGAAATGCCTATCGGAAACTACATCTGAAATGCCTATCAGCACCTATATTTGAAATGCCTATCGGCAACCATATCTGAAATGCCTATCGACAACTATATCTAAAATGCCTATCGGTACCTATTTTTGAAATGCCTATCGGAAACTACATCATAAATGCCTATCAGCACTTATATTTGAAATGCCTATCGGCAACCATATCTGGAATGCCTATCGGCACCTATATTTGAAATGCCTATCGGCTTCTATATCTGAAATGCCTATCGGTACCTATTTTTGAAATGCCTATCGGAAACTACATCTAAAATGCCTATCAGCACTTATATTTGAAATACCTATCGGCTTCTATATCTGAAATGCCTATCGGCACCTATTTTTAAAATGCCAATCGGCAACTATATCTGAAATGCCTATCGGCACCTATATCTGAAATGCCTATCGGCACCAATTTTTGAAATGCCTATCGAAAACTACATGTGAAATGCCTATCAGCACCTATATTTGAAATGCCTATCGGCAACCATATCTGGAATGCCTATCGGCACCTATATTTAAAATGCTTATCGGCTTCTATATCTGAAATGCCTATCGGCACCTATTTTTAAAATGCCAATCGGCCACTATATCTGAAATGCCTATCGGCACCTATATCTGAAATGCCTATCGGCACCTATTTTTGAAATGCGTTTCGGAAACTATATCTGAAATGCCTATCTGCCCCTATATTTGAAATGCCTATCGGCAACCATATCTGAAATGCCTATCGACACCTATATTTGAAATACCTATCGGCTTCTATATCTGAAATGCCCATCGGCCCCTGTTTTTAAAATGCCAATCGGCAACTATATCTGAAATGCCTATCGGCACCTATACCTGAAATGCCTATCGGCATCAATTTTTGAAATGCCTATCGGAAACTACATCTAAAATGCCTATCAACACCTATATTTGAAATGCCTATCGGCAACCATATCTGGAATGCCAATCGGCACCTATATTTGAAATGCCTATCGGCTTCTATATCTGAAATGCCTGTCGGCACCTATTTTTGAAATGCCTATCGGAAACTACATCTGAAATGCCTATCGGCACCTATATTTGAAATGCCTATCGGCTTCTATATCTGAAATGCCTATCGACACCTATTTTTAAAATGCCAATTGGCAACTATATCTGAAATGCCTATCGGCACCTATATCTGAAATGACTATCGGCACCTATTTTTGAAATGCCTATCGGAAACTACATCTGAAATGCCTATCGGCACCTATATTTGAAATGCCTATCGGCTTCTATATCTGAAATGCCTATCGACACCTATTTTTAAAATGCCAATTGGCAACTATATCTGAAATGCCTATTGGCACCTATATCTGAAATGCCTATCGGCACCTATTTTAAAAATGCCAATCGGCAACTATATCTGAAGTGCCTATCGGCACCTATATCTGAAATGACTATCGGCACCTATTTTTGAAATGCCTATCGGAAACTACATCTGAAATGCCTATCGGCACCTATATTTGAAATGCCCATCGGCTTTTATATCTGAAATGCCTGTCGGCACCTATTTTTAAAATGCCAATTTTCAACTATATCTGAAATGCCTATCGGCACCTATATCTGAAATGACTATCGGCACCTATTTTTGAAATGCCTATCGGAAACTACATCTAAATTGCCTATTAGCACCAATATTTGAAATGCCTACCGGCAACCATATCTGAATTGCCAATCGGCAACTATATCTGAAATGCCTATCAGCACCTATATTTGAAATGCCTATCGGCAACCACATCAGAAATGCCTATCGGCACCTATATCTGAAATGCCTTTCGGCATTTATATCTGAAATTCCTATCGACACCTATATTTGAAATGCCTATCGGCACCTATATTTTAAATGCCTATCGGCAACTATATCTGATATGCCTATCGGCACCTATATCTGAAATGCCTATCGGCACCTATTTTTGAAATGCCTATCGGAAACTACATCTAAAATGTCTATCAGCACCTATATTTGAAATGCCTATCGGCAACCTTATCTGAAATGCCTATCGACACCTATATTTGAAATACCTATCGGCCTCTATATCTGAAATGCCTATCGGCACCTATTTTAAAAATGCCAATCGGCAACCATATCTGAAATGCCTATCGGCACCTACATCTGAAATGCCTATCGGCACCAATTTTTGAAATGCCTATCGGAAACTACATCTGAAATGCCTATCAGCACCTATATTTGAAATGCCTATCGGCAACCATATCTGGAATGCCTATCGGCACCTATATTTGAAATGCCTATCGGCTTCTATATCTGGAATGCCTATCGGCACCTATATTTGAAATGCCTATCGGCGTCTATATCTGAAATGCCTATCGGCACCTATTTTTAAAATGCCAATCGGCACCTATATCTGAAATGCCTTTCGGCATTTATATCTGAAATGCCTATCGACACCTATATTTGAAATGCCTATCGGCACCTATATTTTTAATGCCTATCGGCAACTATATCTGATATGCCTATCGGCAACTATATCTGAAATGCCTATCGGCACTTATTTTTGAAATGCCTATCGAAAACTACATCTAAAATGCCTATCTGCACCTATTTTGAAAATGCCATTCGGCAACTATATCTGAAATGCCTATCGGCACCTATATCTGAAATGCCTATCGGCACCTATTTTTTAAATGACTATCGGAAACTACATCTGAAATGCCTATCAGCACCTATATTTGAAATGCCTATCGGCAACCATATCTGAAATGCCTTTCGACACCTATATCTGAAATGCCTATCGACACCTATATCTGAAATGCCTATCGACACCTATATCTGAAATGCCTATCGACACCTATATCTGAAATGCCTATCGACACCTATATCTGAAATGCCTATCGACACCTATATCTGAAATGCCTATCGACACCTATATCTGAAATGCCTATCGACACTAATATCTGAAATGCCTATCGACACCTATTATTGAAATGCCTATCGGAAACTACATCTGAAATGCCTATCAGCACCTATATTTGAAATGCCTATCGGCAACCATATCTGGAATGCCTATCGGCAACCATATCTGGAATGCCTATCGGCACCTATATTTGAAATGCCTATCGGCTTCTATATCTGAAATGCCTATCGGCACCTATTTTTAGAATGCCAATCGGCAACTATATCTGAAATGCCTATCGGCACCTATATCTGAAATGCCTATCGACACCTATATCTGAAATGCCTATCGACACCTATATCTGAAATGCCTATCGACACCTATATCTGAAATGCCTATCGACACCTATATCTGAAATGCCTATCGACATCTATATCTGCAATGCCTATCGACACCTATATCTGAAATGCCTATCGACACCTATTTTTGAAATGACTATCGGAAACTACATCTGAAATGCCTATCAGCACCTATATTTGAAATGCCTATCGGCAACCATATCTGGAATGCCTATCGGCACCTATATTTGAAATGCCTATCGGCTTCTATATCTGAAATGCCTATCGGCACCTATTTTTAAAATGCCAATCGGCAACTATATCTGAAATGCCTATCGGCACCTATATCTGAAAGGCCTATCGACACCTATATCTGAAATGCCTATCGACACCTATATCTGAAATGCCTATCGACACCTATATCTGAAATGCCTATCGACACCTATATCTGAAATGCCTATCGACACCTATATCTGAAATGCCTATCGACACCTATATCTGAAATGCCTATCGACACCTATATCTAAAATGCCTATCGACACCGATTTTCGAAATGCCTATCGGAAACTACATCTGAAATGCCTATCAGCACCTATATTTGAAATGCCTATCGGCAACCATATCTGGAATGCCTATCGGCACCTATATTTGAAATGCCTATCGGCTTCTATATCTGAAATGCCTATCGGCACCTATTTTTAAAATGCCAATCGGCAACTATATCTGAAATACCTATCGACACCTATATCTGAAATGCTATCGACACCTATATCTGAAATGCCTATCGACACCTATATCTGAAATGCCTATCGACACCTATATCTGAAATTCCTATCGACACCTATATCTGAAATGCCTATCGACACCTATTTTTGAAATGCCTATCGGAAACTACATCTGAAATGCCTATCAGCACCTATATTTGAAATGCCTATCGGCAACCATATCTGGAATGCCTATCGGCACCTATATTTGAAATGCCTATCGGCTTCTATATCTGAAATGCCTATAGGCACCTATTTTTAAAATGCCAATCGGCAACTATATCTGAAATGCCTATCGGCACCTATATCTGAAATGCTTATCGGCACCTATATCTGAAATGCCTATCGACACCTATATATGAAATGCCTATCGACACCTATATCTGAAATGCCTATCGACACCTATATCTGAAATGCCTATCGACACCTATATCTGAAATGCCTATCGACACCTATATCTGAAATGCCTATCGACACCTATATCTGAAATGCCTATCGACACCTATATCTGAAATGCTTATCGACACCTATATCTGAAATGCCTATCGACACCTATATCTGAAATGCCTATCGACACCTATATCTGAAATGCCTATCGACACCTATATCTGAAATGCCTATCGACACCTATTTTTGAAATGCCTATCGGAAACTACATCTGAAATGCCTATCAACACCTATATTTGAAATGCCTATCGGCAACCATATCTGGAATGCCTATCGGCACCGATATTTGAAATGCCTATCGGCTTCTATATCTGAAATGCCTATCGACACCTATATCTGAAATGCCTATCGACACCTATATCTGAAATGCCTATCGACACCTATATCTGAAATGCCTATCGACACCTATATCTGAAATGCCTATCGACACCTATATCTGAAATGCTTATCGACACCTATATCTAAAATGCCTATCGACACCTATATCTGAAATGCCTATCGACACCTATTTTTGAAATGCCTATCGGAAACTACATCTGAAATGCCTATCAGCACCTATATTTGAAATGCCTATCGGCAACCATATCTGGAATGCCTATCGGCACCTATATTTGAAATGCCTATCGGCTTCTATATCTGAAATGCCTATCGGCACCTATATCTGAAATGCCTATCGACACCTATATCTGAAATGCCTATCGACACCTATATCTGAAACGCCTATCGACACCTATATCTGAAATGCCTATCGACACCTATATATGAAATGCCTATCGACACCTATATCAAAAATGCCTATCGACACCTATATCTGAAATGCCTATCGACACCTATATCTGAAATGCCTATCGACACCTATATCTGAAATGCCTATCGACACCTATTTTTGAAATACCTATCGGAAACTACATCTGAAATGCCTATCAGCACCTATATTTGAAATGCCTATCGGCAACCATATCTGGAATGCCTATCGGCACCTATATTTGAAATGCCTATCGGCTTCTATATCTAAAATGCCTATCGGCACCTATTTTTAAAATGCCAATCGGCAACTATATCTGAAATGCCTATCGACACCTATATCTGAAATGCCTATCGACACCTATATCTGAAATGCCTATCGACACCGATTTTTGAAATGCCTATCGGAAACTACATCTGAAATGCCTATCAGCACCTATATTTGAAATGCCTATCGGCAACCATATCTGGAATGCCTATCGGCACCTATATTTGAAATGCCTATCGGCTTCTATATCTGAAACGCCTATCGGCACCTATTTTTAAAATGCCAATCGGCAACTATATCTGAAATGCCTATCGGCACCTATATCTGAAATGCCTATCGACACCTATTTTTGAAATGCCAATCGGCAACTATATCTGAAATGCCTATCGGCACCTATATCTGAAATGCCTATCGGCACCTATATCTGAAATGCCTATCGACACCTATATCTGAAATGCCTATCGACACCTATATCTGAAATGCCTATCGACACCTATATCTGAAATGCCTATCGACACCTATATCTGAAATGCCTATCGACACCTATATCTGAAATGCCTATCGGCACCTATATCTGAAATGCCTATCGACACCTATATCTGAAATGCCTATCGACACCTATATCTGAAATGCCTATCGACACCTATATCTGAAATGCCTATCGACACAAATATCTGAAATGCCTATCGACACCTATTATTGAAATGCCTATCGGAAACTACATCTGAAATGCCTATCAGCACCTATATTTGAAATGCCTATCGGCAACCATATCTGGAATGCCTATCGGCACCTATATTTGAAATGCCTATCGGCTTCTATATCTGAAATGCCTATCGGCACCTATTTTTAGAATGCCAATCGGCAACTATATCTGAAATGCCTATCGGCACCTATATCTGAAATGCCTATCGACACCTATATCTGAAATGCCTATCGACACCTATATCTGAAATGCCTATCGACACCTATATCTGAAATGCCTATCGACACCTATATCTGAAATGCCTATCGACATCTATATCTGAAATGCCTATCGACACCTATATCCGAAATGCCTATCGACACCTATTTTTGAAATGACTATCGGAAACTACATCTGAAATGCCTATCAGCACCTATATTTGAAATGCCTATCGGCTTCTATATCTGAAATGCCTATCGGCACCTATTTTTAAAATGCCAATCGGCAAATATATCTGAAATGCCTATCGGCACCTATATCTGAAATGCCTTTCGACACCTATATCTGAAATGCCTATCGACACCTATATCTGAAATGCCTATCGACACCCATATCTGAAATGCCTATCGACACCTATATCTGAAATGCCTATCGACACCTATATCTGAAATGCCTATCAACACCTATATCTGAAATGCCTATCGACACCTATATCTGAAATGCCTATCGACACCTATTTTTGAAATGCCTATCGGAAACTACATCTAAAATGCCTATCAGCACCTATATTTGAAATGCCTATCGGCAACCATATCTGAAATGCCTATCGACACCTATATCTGAAATGCCTATCGACACCTATATCTGAAATGCCTATCGACACCTATATCTGAAATGCCTATCGACACCTATATCTGAAATGCCTATCGACACCTATATCTGAAATGCCTATCGACACCTATATCTGAAATGCCTATCGACACCTATATCTGAAATGCCTATCGACACTAATATCTGAAATGCCTATCGACACCTATTATTGAAATGCCTATCGGAAACTACATCTGAAATGCCTATCAGCACCTATATTTGAAATGCCTATCGGCAACCATATCTGGAATGCCTATCGGCAACCATATCTGGAATGCCTATCGGCACCTATATTTGAAATGCCTATCGGCTTCTATATCTGAAATGCCTATCGGCACCTATTTTTAGAATGCCAATCGGCAACTATATCTGAAATGCCTATCGGCACCTATATCTGAAATGCCTATCGACACCTATATCTGAAATGCCTATCGACACCTATATCTGAAATGCCTATCGACACCTATATCTGAAATGCCTATCGACACCTATATCTGAAATGCCTATCGACATCTATATCTGAAATGCCTATCGACACCTATATCTGAAATGCCTATCGACACCTATTTTTGAAATGACTATCGGAAACTACATCTGAAATGCCTATCAGCACCTATATTTGAAATGCCTATCGGCAACCATATCTGGAATGCCTATCGGCACCTATATTTGAAATGCCTATCGGCTTCTATATCTGAAATGCCTATCGGCACCTATTTTTAAAATGCCAATCGGCAACTATATCTGAAATGCCTATCGGCACCTATATCTGAAAGGCCTATCGACACCTATATCTGAAATGCCTATCGACACCTATATCTGAAATGCCTATCGACACCTATATCTGAAATGCCTATCGACACCTATATCTGAAATGCCTATCGACACCTATATCTGAAATGCCTATCGACACCTATATCTGAAATGCCTATCGACACCTATATCTAAAATGCCTATCGACACCGATTTTTGAAATGCCTATCGGAAACTACATCTGAAATGCCTATCAGCACTTATATTTGAAATGCCTATCGGCAACCATATCTGGAATGCCTATCGGCACCTATATTTGAAATGCCTATCGGCTTCTATATCTGAAATGCCTATCGGCACCTATTTTTAAAATGCCAATCGGCAACTATATCTGAAATACCTATCGGCACCTATATCTGAAAGGCCTATCGACACCTATATCTGAAATGCCTATCGACACCTATATCTAAAATGCCCATCGACACCTATATCTGAAATGCTATCGACACCTATATCTGAAATGCCTATCGACACCTATATCTGAAATGCCTATCGACACCTATATCTGAAATTCCTATCGACACCTATATCTGAAATGCCTATCGACACCTATTTTTGAAATGCCTATCGGAAACTACATCTGAAATGCCTATCAGCACCTATATTTGAAATGCCTATCGGCAACCATATCTGGAATGCCTATCGGCACCTATATTTGAAATGCCTATCGGCTTCTATATCTGAAATGCCTATAGGCACCTATTTTTAAAATGCCAATCGGCAACTATATCTGAAATGCCTATCGGCACCTATATCTGAAATGCTTATCGGCACCTATATCTGAAATGCCTATCGACACCTATATATGAAATGCCTATCGACACCTATATCTGAAATGCCTATCGACACCTATATCTGAAATGCCTATCGACACCTATATCTGAAATGCCTATCGACACCTATATCTGAAATGCCTATCGACACCTATATCTGAAATGCCTATCGACACCTATATCTGAAATGCTTATCGACACCTATATCTGAAATGCCTATCGACACCTATATCTGAAATGCCTATCGACACCTATATCTGAAATGCCTATCGACACCTATATCTGAAATGCTTATCGGCACCTATATCTGAAATGCCTATCGACACCTATATATGAAATGCCTATCGACACCTATATCTGAAATGCCTATCGACACCTATATCTGAAATGCCTATCGACACCTATATCTGAAATGCCTATCGACACCTATATCTGAAATGCCTATCGACACCTATATCTGAAATGCCTATCGACACCTATATCTGAAATGCTTATCGACACCTATATCTGAAATGCCTATCGACACCTATATCTGAAATGCCTATCGACACCTATTTTTGAAATGCCTATCGGAAACTACATCTGAAATGCCTATCAACACCTATATTTGAAATGCCTATCGGCAACCATATCTGGAATGCCTATCGGCACCTATATTTGAAATGCCTATCGGCTTCTATATCTGAAATGCCTATCGGCACCAATTTTTAAAATGCCAATCGGCAACTATATCTGAAATGCCTATCGGCACCTATATCTGAAATGCCTATCGACACCTATATCTGAAATGCCTATCGACACCTATATCTGAAATGCCTATCGACACCTATATCTGAAATGCCTATCGACACCTATATCTGAAATGCCTATCGACACCTATATCTGAAATGCCTATCGACACCTATATCTAAAATGCCTATCGACACCTATATCTGAAATGCCTATCGACACCTATTTTTGAAATGCCTATCGGAAACTACATCTGAAATGCCTATCAGCACCTATATTTGAAATGCCTATCGGCAACCATATCTGGAATGCCTATCGGCACCTATATTTGAAATGCCTATCGGCTTCTATATCTGAAATGCCTATCGGCACCTATATCTGAAATGCCTATCGACACCTATATCTGAAATGCCTATCGACACCTATATCTGAAATGCCTATCGACACCTATATCTGAAATGCCTATCGACACCTATATATGAAATGCCTATCGACACCTATATCAAAAATGCCTATCGACACCTATATCTGAAATGCCTATCGACACCTATATCTGAAATGCCTATCGACACCTATATCTGAAATGCCTATCGACACCTATTTTTGAAATACCTATCGGAAACTACATCTGAAATGCCTATCAGCACCTATATTTGAAATGCCTATCGGCAACCATATCTGGAATGCCTATCGGCACCTATATTTGAAATGCCTATCGGCTTCTATATCTAAAATGCCTATCGGCACCTATTTTTAAAATGCCAATCGGCAACTATATCTGAAATGCCTATCGACACCTATATCTGAAATGCCTATCGACACCTATATCTGAAATGCCTATCGACACCGATTTTTGAAATGCCTATCGGAAACTACATCTGAAATGCCTATCAGCACCTATATTTGAAATGCCTATCGGCAACCATATCTGGAATGCCTATCGGCACCTATATTTGAAATGCCTATCGGCTTCTATATCTAAAATGCCTATCGGCACCTATTTTTAAAATGCCAATCGGCAACTATATCTGAAATGCCTATCGGCACCTATATCTGAAATGCCTATCGACACCTATTTTTGAAATGCCAATCGGCAACTATATCTGAAATGCCTATCGGCACCTATATCTGAAATGCCTATCGGCACCTATATCTGAAATGCCTATCGACACCTATATCTGAAATGCCTATCGACACCTATATCTGAAATGCCTATCGACACCTATATCTGAAATGCCTATCGACACCTATATCTGAAATGCCTATCGACACCTATATCTGAAATGCCTATCGGCACCTATATCTGAAATGCCTATCGACACCTATATCTGAAATGCCTATCGACACCTATATCTGAAATGCCTATCGACACCTATATCTGAAATGCCTATCGACACAAATATCTGAAATGCCTATCGACACCTATTATTGAAATGCCTATGGGAAACTACATCTGAAATGCCTATCAGCACCTATATTTGAAATGCCTATCGGCAACCATATTTGGAATGCCTATCGGCACCTATATTTGAAATGCCTATCGGCTTCTATATCTGAAATGCCTATCGGCACCTATTTTTAGAATGCCAATCGGCAACTATATCTGAAATGCCTATCTACACCTATATCTGAAATGCCTATCGACACCTATATCTGAAATGCCTATCGACACCTATATCTGAAATGCCTATCGACACCTATATCTGAAATGCCTATCGACACCTATATCTGAAATGCCTATCGACATCTATATCTGAAATGCTTATCGACACCTATATCTGAAATGCCTATCGACACCTATTTTTGAAATGACTATCGGAAACTACATCTGAAATGCCTATCAGCACCTATATTTGAAATGCCTATCGGCAACCATATCTGGAATGCCTATCGGCACCTATATTTGAAATGCCTATCGGCTTCTATATCTGAAATGCCTATCGGCACCTATTTTTAAAATGCCAATCGGCAACTATATCTGAAATGCCTATCGGCACCTATATCTGAAATGCCTTTCGACACCTATATCTGAAATGCCTATCGACACCTATATCTGAAATGCCTATCGACACCCATATCTGAAATGCCTATCGACACCTATATCTGAAATGCCTATCGACACCTATATCTGAAATGCCTATCAACACCTATATCTGAAATGCCTATCGACACCTATATCTGAAATGCCTATCGACACCTATTTTTGAAATGCCTATCGGAAACTACATCTAAAATGCCTATCAGCACCTATATTTGAAATGCCTATCGGCAACCATATCTGGAATGCCTATCGGCACCTATATTTGAAATGCCTATCGGCTTCTATATCTGAAATGCCTATCGGCACCTATTTTTAAAATGCCAATCGGCAACTATATCTGAAATGCCTATCGGCACCTATATCTGAAATGCCTATCGACACCTATATCTGAAATGCCTATCGACACCTATATCTGAAATGCCTATCGACACTTATATCTGAAATGCCTATCGACACCTATATCTGAAATGCCTATCGACACCTATATCTGAAATGCCTATCGACACCTATATCTGAAATGCCTATCAACACCTATATCTGAAATGCCTATCAACACCTATATCTGAAATGCCTATCCACACCTATTTTTGAAATGCCTATCGGAAACTACATCTGAAATGCCTATCAGCACCTATATTTGAAATGCCTATCGGCAAACATATCTGGAATGCCTATCGGCACCTATATTTGAAATGCCTATCGGCTTCTATATCTGAAATGCCTATCGGCACCTATTTTTAAAATGCCAATCGGCAACTATATCTGAAATGCCTATCGGCACCTATATCTGAAATGCCTATCGACACCTATATCTGAAATGCCTATCGACACCTATATCTGAAATGCCTATCGACACCTATATCTGAAATGCCTATTGACACCTATATCTGAAATGCCTATCGACACCTATATCTAAAATGCCTATCGACATCTATATCTGAAATGCCTATCGACACCTATATCTGAAATGCCGATCGACACCTATATCTGAAATGCCTATCGACACCTATTTTTGAAATGCCTATCGGAAACTACATCTGAAATGCCTATCAGCACCTATATTTGAAATGCCTATCGGCAACCATATCTGGAATGCCTATCGGCACCTATATTTGAAATGCCTATCGGCTTCTATATCTAAAATGCCTATCGGCACCTATTTTTAAAATGCCAATCGGCAACTATATCTGAAATGCCTATCGGCACCTATATCTGAAATGCCTATCGACACCTATATCTGAAATGCCTATCGACACCTATATCTGAAATGCCTATCGACACCTATATCTGAAATGCCTATCGGCACCTATTTTTAAAATGCCAATCGGCAACTATATCTGAAATGCCTATCGGCACCTATATCTGAAATGCCTATCGACACCTATATCTGAAATGCCTATCGACACCTATATCTGAAATGCCTACCGACACCTATATCTGAAATGCCTATCGACACCTATATCTGAAATGCCTATCGACACCTATATCTGAAATGCCTATCGACACCTATATCGGAAATGCCTATCGACACCTATATCTGAAATGCCTATCGACACCTATTTTTGAAATGCCTATCGGAAACTACATCTGAAATGCCTATCAGCACCTATATTTGAAATGCCTATCGGCAACCATATCTGGAATGCCTATCGGCACCTATATTTGAAATGCCTATCGGCTTCTATATCTGAAATGCCTATCGGCACCTATTTTTAAAATGCCAATCGGCAACTATATCTGAAATGCCTATCGGCACCTATATCTGAAATGCCTATCGACACCTATATCTGAAATGCCTATCGACACCTATATCTGAAATGCCTATCGACACCTATATCTGAAATGCCTATCGACACCTATATCTGAAATGCCTATCGACACCTATTTTTGAAATGCCTATCGGAAACTACATCTGAAATGCCTATCAGCACCTATATTTAAAATGCCTATCGGCAACCATATCTGGAATGCCTATCGGCACCTATATTTGGAATGCCTATCGGCTTCTATATCTGAAATGCCTATCGGCACCTATTTTTAAAATGCCAATCGGCAACTATATCTGAAATGCCTATCGACACCTATATCTGAAATGCCTATCGACATCTATATCTGAAATGCCTATCGACACCTATATCTGAAATGCCTATCGACACCTATATCTGAAATGCCTATCGACACCTATTTTTGAAATGCCTATCGGAAACTACATCTGAAATGCCTATCAGCACCTATATTTGAAATGCCTATCGGCAACCATATCTGGAATGCCTATCGGCACCTATATTTGAAATGCCTATCGGCTTCTATATCTGAAATGCCTATCGGCACCTATTTTTAAAATGCCAATCGGCAACTATATCTGAAATGCCTATCGGCACCTATATCTGAAATGCCTATCGACACCTTTATCTGAAATGCCTATCGACACCTATATCTGAAATGCCTATCGACACCTATATCTGAAATGCCTATCGACACCTATATCTGAAATGCCTATCGACACCTATTTTTGAAATGCCTATCGGAAACTACATCTGAAATGCCTATCAGCACCTATATTTGAAATGCCTATCGGCAACCATATCTGGAATGCCTATCGGCACCTATATTTGAAATGCCTATCGGCTTCTATATCTGAAATGCCTATCGGCACCTATTTTTAAAATGCCAATCGGCAACTATATCTGAAATGCCTATAGGCACCTATATCTGAAATGCCTATCGACACCTATATCTGAAATGCCTATCGACACCTATATCTGAAATGCCTATCGACACCTATATCTGAAATGCCTATCGACACCTATATCTGAAATGCCTATCGACACCTATATCTGAAATGCCTATCGACACCTATTTTTGAAATGCCTATCGGAAACTACATCTGAAATGCCTATCAGCACCTATATTTGAAATGCCTATCGGCAACCATATCTGGAATGCCTATCGGCACCTATATTTGAAATGCCTATCGGCTTCTATATCTGAAATGCCTATCGGCACCTATTTTTAAAATGCCAATCGACAACTATATCTGAAATGCTTATCGACACCTATATCTGAAATGCCTATCGACACCTATATCTGAAATGCCTATCGACACCTATATCTGAAATGCCTATTAACACCTATATCTGAAATGCCTATCGACACCTATATCTGAAATGCCTATCGAAACCTATATCTGAAATGCCTATCGACACCTATTTTTGAAATGCCTATCGGAAACTACATCTGAAATGCCTATCAGCACCTATATTTGAAATGCCTATCGGCAACCATATCTGGAATGCCTATCGGCACCTATATTTGAAATGCCTATCGGCTTCTATATCTGAAATGCCTATCGGCACCTATTTTTAAAATGCCAATCGGCAACTATATCTGAAATGCCTATCGGCACCTATATCTGAAATGCCTATCGACACCTATATCTGAAATGCCTATCGACACCTATATCTGAAATGCCTATCGACACCTATATCTGAAATGCCTATCGACACCTATATCTGAAATGCCTATCGACACCTATATCTGAAATGCCTATCGACACCTATATCTGAAATGCCTATCGACACCTATATCTGAAATGCCTATCGACACCTATATCTGAAATGCCTATCGACACCTATTTTTGAAATGCCTATCGGAAACTACATCTGAAATGCCTATCAGCACCTATATTTGAAATGCCTATCGGCAACCATATCTGGAATGCCTATCGGCACCTAAATTTGAAATGCCTATCGGCTTCTATATCTGAAATGCCTATCGGCACCTATTTTAAAAATGCCAATCGGCAACTATATCTGAAATGCCTATCGGCACCTATATCTGAAATGCCTATCGACACCTATATCTGAAATGCCTATCGACACCTATATCTGAAATGCCTATCGACACCTATATCTGAAATGCCTATCGACACTTATATCTGAAATGCCTATCGACACCTATATATGAAATGCCTATCGACACCTATATCTGAAATGCCTATCGACATCTATATCTGAAATGCCTATCGACACCTATTTTTGAAATGCCTATCGGAAACTACATCTGAAATGCCTATCAGCACCTATATTTGAAATGCCTATCGGCAACCATATCTGGAATGCCTATCGGCACCTATATTTGAAATGCCTATCGGCTTCTATATCTGAAATGCCTATCGGCACCTATTCTTAAAATGCCAATCGGCAACTATATCTGAAATGCCTATCGGCACCTATATCTGAAATGCCTATCGACACCTATGTCTAAAATGGCTATCGACACCTATATCTGAAATGCCTATCGACACCTATATCTGAAATGCCTATCGACACCTATATCTGAAATGCCTATCGACACCTATATCTGAAATGCCTATCGACACCTATATCTGAAATGCCTATCGACACCTATATCTGAAATGCCTATCGACACCTATTTTTGAAATGCCTATCGGAAACTACATCTGAAATGCCTATCAGCACCTATATTTGAAATGCCTATCGGCAACCATATCTGGAATGCCTATCGGCACCTATATTTGAAATGCCTAACGGCTTCTATATCTGAAATGCCTATCGGCACCTATTTTTAAAAGGCCAATCGGCAACTATATCTGAAATGCCTATCGGCACCTATATCTGAAATGCCTATCGACACCTATATCTGAAATGCCTATCGACACCTATATCTAAAATGCCTATCTACACCTATATCTGAAATGCCTATCGACACCTATATCTGAAATGCCTATCGACATCTATATCTGAAATGCCTATCGACACCTATATCTGAAATGCCTATCGACACCTATATCTGAAATGCCTATCGACACCTATTTTTGAAATGCCTATCGGAAACTACATCTGAAATGCCTATCAGCACCTATATTTGAAATGCCTATCGGCAACCATATCTGGAATGCCTATCGGCACCTATATTTGAAATGCCTATCGGCTTCTATATCTGAAATGCCTATCGGCACCTATTTTTAAAATGCCAATCGGCAACTATATCTGAAATGCCTATCGGCACCTATATCTGAAATGCCTATCGACACCTTTATCTGAAATGCCTATCGACACCTATATCTGAAATGCCTATCGACACCTATATCTGAAATGCCTATCGACACCTATATCTGAAATGCCTATCGACACCTATTTTTGAAATGCCTATCGGAAACTACATCTGAAATGCCTATCAGCACCTATATTTGAAATGCCTATCGGCAACCATATCTGGAATGCCTATCGGCACCTATATTTGAAATGCCTATCGGCTTCTATATCTGAAATGCCTATCGGCACCTATTTTTAAAATGCCAATCGGCAACTATATCTGAAATGCCTATAGGCACCTATATCTGAAATGCCTATCGACACCTATATCTGAAATGCCTATCGACACCTATATCTGAAATGCCTATCGACACCTATATCTGAAATGCCTATCGACACCTATATCTGAAATGCCTATCGACACCTATATCTGAAATGCCTATCGACACCTATTTTTGAAATGCCTATCGGAAACTACATCTGAAATGCCTATCAGCACCTATATTTGAAATGCCTATCGGCAACCATATTTGGAATGCCTATCGGCACCTATATTTGAAATGCCTATCGGCTTCTATATCTGAAATGCCTATCGGCACCTATTTTTAAAATGCCAATCGACAACTATATCTGAAATGCCTATCGGCACCTATATCTGAAATGCCTATCGACACCTATATCTGAAATGCCTATCGTCACCTATATCTGAAATGCCTATCGACACCTATATCTGAAATGCCTATCGACACCTATATCTGAAATGCCTATCGACACCTATATCTGAAATGCCTATCGACACCTATATCTGAAATGCCTATCGACACCTATATCTGAAATGCCTATCGACACCTATTTTTGAAATGCCTATCGGAAACTACATCTGAAATGCCTATCAGCACCTATATTTGAAATGCCTATCGGCAACCATATCTGGAATGCCTATCGGCACCTATATTTGAAATGCCTATCGGCTTCTATATCTGAAATGCCTATCGGCACCTATTTTTAAAATGCCAATCGGCAACTATATCTGAAATGCCTATCGGCACCTATATCTGAAATGCCTATCGACACCTATATCTGAAATGCCTATCGACACCTATATCTGAAATGCCTATCGACACCTATATCTGAAATGCCTATCGACACTTATATCTGAAATGCCTATCGACACCTATATCTGAAATGCCTATCGACACCTATATCTGAAATGCCTATCGACACCTATATCTGAAATGCCTATCGACACCTATTTTTGAAATGCCTATCGGAAACTACATCTGAAATGCCTATCAGCACCTATATTTGAAATGCCTATCGGCAACCATATCTGGAATGCCTATCGGCACCTATATTTGAAATGCCTATCGGCTTCTATATCTGAAATGCCTATCGGCACCTATTTTTAAAATGCCAATCGGCAACTATATCTGAAATGCCTATCGGCACCTATATCTGAAATGCCTATCGACACCTATATCTGAAATGCCTATCGACACCTATATCTGAAATGCCTATCGACACCTATATCTGAAATGCCTATCGACCCCTATATCTGAAATGCCTATCGACACCTATATCTGAAATGCCTATCGACACCTATATCTGAAATGCCTATCGACATCTATATCTGAAATGCCTATCGACACCTATTTTTGAAATGCCTATCGGAAACTACATCTGAAATGCCTATCAGCACCTATATTTGAAATGCCTATCGGCAACCATATCTGGAATGCCTATCGGCACCTATATTTGAAATGCCTATCGGCTTCTATATCTGAAATGCCTATCGGCACTTATTTTTAAAATGCCAATCGGCAACTATATCTGAAATGCCTATCGGCACCTACATCTGAAATGCCTATCGACACCTATATCTGAAAAGCCTATCGACACCTATATCTGAAATGCCTATCGACACCTATATCTGAAATGCCTATCGACACCTATATCTGAAATGCCTATCGACACCTATATCTGAAATGCCTAAGACACCTATATCTGAAATGCCTATCGACACCTATATCTGAAATGCCTATCGACACCTATATCTGAAATGCCTATCGACACCTATTTTTGAAATGCCTATCGGAAACTACATCTGAAATGCCTATCGACACCTATATCTGAAATGCCTATCGACACCTATATCTGAAATGCCTATCGACACCTATTTTTGAAATGCCAATCGGCAACTATATCTGAAATGCCTATCGGCACCTATATCTGAAATGCCTATCGGCACCTATATCTGAAATGCCTATCGACACCTATATCTGAAATGCCTATCGACACCTATATCTGAAATGCCTATCGACACCTATATCTGATATGCCTATCGACACCTATATCTGAAATGCCTATCGACACCTATATCTGAAATGCCTATCGGCACCTATATCTGAAATACCTATCGACACCTATATCTGAAATGCCTATCGACACCTATATCTGAAATGCCTATCGACACCTATATCTGAAATGCCTATCGACACCTATATCTGAAATGCCTATCGACACCTATATCTGAAATGCCTATCGACACCTATTTTTGAAATGCCAATCGGCAACTATATCTGAAATGCCTATCGGCACCTATATCTGAAATGCCTATCGGCACCTATATCTGAAATGCCTATCGACACCTATATCTGAAATGCCTATCGACACCTATATCTGAAATGCCTATCGACACCTATATCTGAAATGCCTATCGACACCTATATCTGAAATGCCTATCGGAAACTACATCTGAAATGCCTATCAGCACCTATATTTGAAATGCCTATCGGCAACCATATCTGGAATGCCTATCGGCACCTATATTTGAAATGCCTATCGGCTTCTATATCTGAAATGCCTATCGGCACCTATTTTTAAAATGCCAATCGGCAACTATATCTGAAATGCCTATAGGCACCTATATCTGAAATGCCTATCGACACCTATATCTGAAATGCCTATCGACACCTATATCTGAAATGCCTATCGACACCTATATCTGAAATGCCTATCGACACCTATTTTTGAAATGCCTATCGGAAACTACATCTGAAATGCCTATCAGCACCTATATTTGAAATGCCTATCGGCAACCATATCTGGAATGCCTATCGGCACCTATATTTGAAATGCCTATCGGCTTCTATATCTGAAATGCCTATCGGCACCTATTTTTAAAATGCCAATCGGCAACTATATCTGAAATGCCTATAGGCACCTATATCTGAAATGCCTATCGACACCTATATCTGAAATGCCTATCGACACCTATATCTGAAATGCCTATCGACACCTATATCTGAAATGCCTATCGACACCTATTTTTGAAATGCCTATCGGAAACTACATCTGAAATGCCTATCAGCACCTATATTTGAAATGCCTATCGGCAACCATATCTGGAATGCCTATCGGCACCTATATTTGAAATGCCTATCGGCTTCTATATCTGAAATGCCTATCGGCACCTATTTTTAAAATGCCAATCGGCAACTATATCTGAAATGCCTATCGGCACCTATATCTGAAATGCCTATCGACACCTATATCTGAAATGCCTATCGACACCTATATCTGAAATGCCTATCGACACCTATATCTGAAATGCCTATCGACACCTATATCTGAAATGCCTATCGACACCTATATCTGAAATGCCTATCGACACCTATATCTGAAATGCCTATCGACAACTATATCTGAAATGCCTATCGACACCTATTTTTGAAATGCCTATCGGAAACTACATCTGAAATGCCTATCAGCACCTATATTTGAAATGCCTATCGGCAACCATATCTGGAATGCCTATCGGCACCAATATTTGAAATGCATATCGGCTTCTATATCTGAAATGCCTATCGGCACCTATTTTTAAAATTCCAATCGGCAACTATATCTGAAATGCCTATCGGCACCTATATCTGAAATGCCTATCGACACCTATATCTGAAATGCCTATCGACACCTATATCTGAAATGCCTATCGACACCTATATCTGAAATGCCTATCGACACCTATATCTGAAATACCTATCGACACCTATATCTGAAATGCCTATCGACACCTATATCTGAAATGCCTATCGACACCTATTTTTGAAATGCCTATCGGAAACTACATCTGAAATGCCTATCAGCACCTATATTTGAAATGCCTATCGGCAACTATATCTGGAATGCCTATCGGCACCTATATTTTTGAAATGCCTATCGGCTTCTATATCTGAAATGCCTATCGGCACCTATATCTGAAATGCCTATCGACACCTATATCTGAAATGCCTATCGACACCTATATCTGAAATGCCTATCGACACCTATTGAAATGCCGATCGGAAACTACATCTGAAATGCCTATCAGCACCTATATTTGAAATGCCAATCGGCAACTATATCTGAAATGCCTATCGGTAACCATATCTGGAATGCCTATCGGCACCTATATTTGAAATGCCTATCGGCTTCTATATCTGAAATGCCTATCGGCACCTATTTTTAAAATGCCAATCGGCAACTATATCTGAAATAGCTATCGGCACCTATATCTGAAATGCCTATCGACACCTATATCTGAAATGCCTATCGACACCTATATCTGAAATGCCTATCGACACCTATTGAAATGCCGATCGGAAACTACATCTGAAATGCCTATCAGCACCTATATTTGAAATGCCTATCGGCAACCATATCTGGAATGCCTATCGGCACCTATATTTGAAATGCTTATCGGCTTCTATATCTGAAATGCCTATCGACACCTATATCTGAAATGCCAATCGGCAACTATATCTAAAATGCCTATCGGCACCTATATCTGAAATGCCTATCGACACCTATATCTGAAATGCCTATCGACACCTATATCTGAAATGCCTATCGACACCTATATCTGAAATGCCTATCGACACCTATATCTGAAATGCCTATCGACACCTATATCTGAAATGCCTATCGACACCTATATCTGAAATGCCTATCGACAACTATATCTGAAATGCCTATCGACACCTATTTTTGAAATGCCTATCGGAAACTACATCTGAAATGCCTATCAGCACCTATATTTGAAATGCCTATCGGCAACCATATCTGGAATGCCTATCGGCACCTATATTTGAAATGCATATCGGCTTCTATATCTGAAATGCCTATCGGCACCTATTTTTAAAATTCCAATCGGCAACTATATCTGAAATGCCTATCGGCACCTATATCTGAAATGCCTATCGACACCTATATCTGAAATGCCTATCGACACCCATATCTGAAATGCCTATCGACACCTATATCTGAAATGCCTATCGACACCTATATCTGAAATACCTATCGACACCTATATCTGAAATGCCTATCGACACCTATATCTGAAATGCCTATCGACACCTATTTTTGAAATGCCTATCGGAAACTACATCTGAAATGCCTATCAGCACCTATATTTGAAATGCCTATCGGCAACTATATCTGGAATGCCTATCGGCACCTATATTTTTGAAATGCCTATCGGCTTCTATATCTGAAATGCCTATCGGCACCTATATCTGAAATGCCTATCGACACCTATATCTGAAATGCCTATCGACACCTATATCTGAAATGCCTATCGACACCTATTGAAATGCCGATCGGAAACTACATCTGAAATGCCTATCAGCACCTATATTTGAAATGCCAATCGGCAACTATATCTGAAATGCCTATCGGTAACCATATCTGGAATGCCTATCGGCACCTATATTTGAAATGCCTATCGGCTTCTATATCTGAAATGCCTATCGGCACCTATTTTTAAAATGCCAATCGGCAACTATATCTGAAATAGCTATCGGCACCTATATCTGAAATGCCTATCGACACCTATATCTGAAATGCCTATCGACACCTATATCTGAAATGCCTATCGACACCTATTGAAATGCCGATCGGAAACTACATCTGAAATGCCTATCAGCACCTATATTTGAAATGCCTATCGGCAACCATATCTGGAATGCCTATCGGCACCTATATTTGAAATGCTTATCGGCTTCTATATCTGAAATGCCTATCGGCACCTATTTTTAAAATGCCAATCGGCAACTATATCTGAAATGCCTATCGGCACCTATATCTGAAATGCCTATCGACACCTATATCTGAAATGCCTATCGACACCTATATCTGAAATGCCTATCGACACCTATATCTAAAATGCCTATCGACACCTATATCTGAAATGCCTATCGACACCTATATCTGAAATGCCTATCGACACCTATTTTTGAAATGCCTATCGGAAACTACATCTCAAATGCCTATCAGCACCTATATTTGAAATGCCTATCGGCAACCATATCTGGAATGCCTATCGGCACCTATATTTGAAATGCCTATCGGCTTCTATATCTGAAATGCCTATCGGCACCTATTTTTAAAATGCCAATCGGCAACTATATCTGAAATGCCTATCGGCACCTATATCTGAAATGCCTATCGACACCTATATCTGAAATGCCTATCGACACCTATATCTGAAATGCCTTTCGACACCTATATCTGAAATGCCTATCGACACCTATATCTGAAATGCCTAATGACACCTATATCTGAAATGCCTATCGACACCTATATCTGAAATGCCTATCGACACCTATATCTGAAATGCCTATCGACACCTATTTTTGAAATGCCTATCGGAAACTACATCTGAAATGCCTATCAGCACCTATATTTGAAATGCCTATCGGCAACCATATCTGGAATGCCTATCGGCACCTATATTTGAAATGCCTATCGGCTTCTATATCTGAAATGCCTATCGGCACCTATTTTTAAAATGCCAATCGGCAAATATATCTGAAATGCCTATCGGCACCTATATCTGAAATGCCTATCGACACCTATATCTGAAATGCCTATCGACACCTATATCTGAAATGACTATCGACACCTATATCTGAAATGCCTATCGACACCTATATCTGAAATGCCTATCGACACCTATATCTGAAATGCCTGTCGACACCTATATCTGAAATGCCTATCGACACCTATATCTGAAATGCCTATCGACACCTATATCTGAAATGCCTATCGACACCTATTTTTGAAATGCCTATCGGAAACTACATCTGAAATGCCTATCAGCACCTGTATTTGAAATGCCTATCGGCAGTCATATCTGAAATGCCTATCGACACCTATATCTAAAATGCCTATCGACACCTATATCTGAAATGCCTATCGACACCTATTTTTGAAATGCCTATCGGAAACTACATCTGAATAGCCTATCAGCACCTATATTTGAAATGCCTATCGGCAACCATATCTGGAATGCCTATCGGCACCTATATTTGAAATGCCTATCGGCTTCTATATCTGAAATGCCTATCGGCACCTATTTTTAAAATGCCAATCGGCAACTGTATCTTAAATGCCTATCGGCACCTATATCTGAAATGCCTATCGACACCTATATCTGAAATGCCTATCGACACCTATATCTGAAATGCCTATCGACACCTATATCTGAAATGCCTTTCGACACCTATATCTGAAATGCCTATCGACACCTATATCTGAAATGCCTAATGACACCTATATCTGAAATGCCTATCGACACCTATATCTGAAATGCCTATCGACACCTATATCTGAAATGCCTATCGACACCTATTTTTGAAATGCCTATCGGAAACTACATCTGAAATGCCTATCAGCACCTATATTTGAAATGCCTATCGGCAACCATATCTGGAATGCCTATCGGCACCTATATTTGAAATGCCTATCGGCTTCTATATCTGAAATGCCTATCGGCGCCTATTTTAAAAATGCCAATCGGCAAATATATCTGAAATGCCTATCGGCACCTATATCTGAAATGCCTATCGACACCTATGTCTGAAATGCCTATCGACACCTATATCTGAAATGACTATCGACACCTATATCTGAAATGCCTATCGACACCTATATCTGAAATGCCTATCGACACCTATATCTGAAATGCCTATCGACACCTATATCTGAAATGCCTATCGACACCTATATCTGAAATGCCTATCGACACCTATATCTGAAATGCCTATCGACACCTATTTTTGAAATGCCTATCGGAAACTACATCTGAAATGCCTATCAGCACCTATATTTGAAATGCCTATCGGCAGTCATATCTGAAATGCCTATCGACACCTATATCTGAAATGCCTATCGACACCTATATCTGAAATTCCTATCGACACCTATTTTTGAAATGCCTATCGGAAACTACATCTGAAATGCCTATCAGCACCTATATTTGAAATGCCTATCGGCAACCATATCTGGAATGCCTATCGGCACCTATATTTGAAATGCCTATCGGCTTCTATATCTGAAATGCCTATCGGCACCTATTTTTAAAATGCCAATCGGCAACTGTATCTGAAATGCCTATCGGCACCTATATCTGAAATGCCTATCGACACCTATATCTGAAATGCGTATCGACACCTATATCTGAAATGCTTATCGACACCTATATCTGAAATGCCTATCGTCACCTATATCTGAAATGCCTATCGACACCTATATCTGAAATGCCTATCGACACCTATATCTGAAATGCCTATCGACACCTATATCTGTAATGCCTATCGACACCTATATCTGAAATGCCTATCGACACCTATATCTGAAATGCCTATCGACACCTATTTTTGAAATGCCTATCGGACACTACATTTGAAATGCCTATCAGCACCTATATTTGAAATGCCTATCGGCAATCATATCTGAAATGCCTATCGACACCTATATTTGAAATGCCTATCGACACCTATATCTGAGATGCCTATCGACACCTATTTTTGAAATGCCTATCGGAAACTACATCTGAAATGCCTATCAGCACCTATATTTGAAATGCCTATCGGCAACCATATCTGGAATGCCTATCGGCACCTATATTTGAAATGCCTATCGGCTTCTATATCTGAAATGCCTATCGGCATCTATTTTTAAAATGCCAATCGGCAACTATATCTGAAATGCCTATCGGCACCTATATCTGAAATGCCTATCGACACCTATATCTGAAATGCCTATCGACACCTATATCTGAAATGCCTATCGACACCTATATCTGAAATGCCTATCGACACTTATATCTGAAATGCCTATCGACACCTATATCTGAAATGCCTATCGACACCTATATCTGAAATGCCTATCGACACCTATATCTGAAATGCCTATCGACACCTATTTTTGAAATGCCTATCGGAAACTACATCTGAAATGCCGATCAGCACCTATATTTGAAATGCCTATCGGCTTCTATATCTGAAATGCCTATCGGCACCTATTTTTAAAATGGCAATCAGCAACTATATCTGAAATGCCTATCGGCACCTATATCTGAAATGCCTATCGACACCTATATCTGAAATGCCTATCGACACCTATATCTGAAATGCCTATCGACACCTATATCTGAAATGCCTATCGACACCTCTATCTGAAATGCCTATCGACACCTATATCTGAAATGCCTATCGACACCTATATCTGAAATGCCTATGGACACCTATATCTGAAATGCCTATCGACACCTATATCTGAAATGCCTATCGACACCTATTTTTGAAATGCCTATCGGAAACTACATATGGAATGCCTATCAGCACCTATATTTAAAATGCCTATCGGCAACCATATTTGGAATGCCTATCGGCACCTGTATTTGAAATGCCTATCGGCTTCTATATCTGAAATGCCTATCGACACCTATTTTTAAAATGCCAATCGTCAACTATATCTGAAATGCCTATCGGCACCTATATCTTAAATGCCTATCGGCACCTATTTTTGAAATGCGCAACGGAAACTACATCTGAAATGCCTATCAGCACCTATATTTGAAATGCCTATCGGCAACCATATCTGAAATGCCTATCGACACCTATATTTGAAATACCTATCGGCTTCTATATCTGAAATGCCTATCGGCACCTATTTTTAAAATGCCAATCGGCAACTATATCTGAAATGCCTATCGGCACCTATATCTGAAATGCCTATCGGCACCAATTTTTGAAATGCCTATCGGAAACTACATCTGAAATGCCTATCAGCACCTATATTTGAAATGCCTATCGGCAACCATATCTGGAATGCCTATCGGCACCTATATTTTAAATGCCTATCAACTTCTATATCTGAAATGCCTATCGGCACCTATATTTTAAATACCTATCGGCTTCTATATCTGAAATGCCTATCGGCACCTATATCTGAAGTGCCTATCGGCACCAATTTTTGAAATGCCTATCGGAAACTACATATGGAATGCCTATCAGCACCTATATTTAAAATGCCTATCGGCAACCATATTTGGAATGCCTATCGGCACCTATATTTGAAATGCCTATCGGCTTCTATATCTGAAATGCCTATCGACACCTATTTTTAAAATGCCAATCGTCAACTATATCTGAAATGCCTATCGGCACCTATATCTGAAATGCCTATCTGCACCTATTTTTGAAATGCGCAACGGAAACTGCATCTGAAATGCCTATCAGCACCTATATTTGAAATGCCTATCGGCAACCATACCTGGAATGTCTATCGGCACCTATATTTGAAATGCCAATCGGCAACTATATCTGTAATGCCTATCGGCACCTATATCTGAAATGCCTATCGGCACCTATTTTTGAAATGCCTATCGAAAACTACATCTGAAATGCCTATCAGCACCAATATTTGAAATGCCTATCGGCAACCATATCTGAAATGCCTATCGACACCTATATTTGAAATACCTATCGGCTTCTATATTTGAAATGCCTATCGGCACCTATTTTTAAAATGCCAATCGGCAACCATATCTGAAATGCCTATCGGCTCCTATATCTGAAATGCCTATCGGCACCTATATCTGAAATGCCTATCGGCACCAATTTTTGAAATGCCTATCGGAAACGAGGTCTGAAATGCCTATCAGCACCTATATTTGAAATGCCTATCGGCAACTATATCTGGAATGCCTATCGGCACCTATATTTGAAATGCCTATCGGCTTCTATACCTGAAATGCCTATCGGCACCTATTTTTGAAATGCCTATCGAAAACTACATCTGAACTGCCTATCAGCACCTATATTTGAAATGCCTATCGGCAACCATATCTGGAATGTCTATCGGCACCTATATTTGAAATGCCTATCGGCTTCTATATCTGAAATGCCTATCGGCACCCATTTTTAAAATGCCAATCGGCAACAATATCTGAAATGCCTATCGACACCTATTTTTAAAATGCCAATTGGCAACTATATATGAAATGACTATCGGCACATATATCTAAAATGCCTATCGGTACCTATTTTTGAAATGCCTATCGGAAACTACATCTGAAATGCCTATCAGCACTTATATTTGAAATGCCTATCGGCAACCATATCTGGAATGCCTATCGGCACCTATATTTAAAATGCCTATCGGCTTCTATATCTGAAATGCCTATCGGCACCTATTTTTAAAATGCCAATCCGCAACTATATCTGAAATGCCTATCGGCACCTATATCTGAAATGCCCATCGGCACCTATATCTGAAATGCCTATCGGCACCTATTTTTGAAATGCCTTTCGAAAACTACATCTGAAATGCCTATCTGCTCCTATATTTGAAATGCCTATCGGCAACCATATCTGAAATGCCTATCGACACCTATATTTGAAATACCTATCGGCTTCTATATCTGAAATGCCTATCGGCACCTGTTTTTAAAATGCCAATCGGCAACTATATCTAAAATGCCTATCAGCGCCTATATCTGAAATGCCTATCGACATCAATTTTTGAAATGCTTATCGAAAACTACATCTAAAATGCCTATCAGCACCTATATTTGAAATGCCTATCGGCTTCTATATCTAAAATGCCTATCGGCAACTATTTTTAAAATGCCAATTGGCAACTTTATCCTAAATGCCTATCGGCACCTATATCTGAAATGCCTATCGGCACCTATTTTTGAAATGCCTATCGGAAACTACATCTGAAATGCCTATCAGCACCTATATTTGAAATGCCTATCGGCAGCCATATCTGGAATGCCTATCGGCACCTATATTTGAAATGCCTATCGGCTTCTATATCTGAAATGCCTATCGGCACCTATTTTTAAAATGCCAATCGGCAACTATATCTGAAATGCCTATCAGCACCTATATCTGACATGCCTATCGGCACCTATTTTTGAAATGCCTATCGGCAACCATATCTGAAATGCCTATCGGCACCTATATTTGAAATGCCTATCGGCAACCATATCTGGAATGCCTATCGGCACCTATATTTGAAATGCCTATCGGCTTCTATATCTGAAATGCCTATCGGCACCTATATCTGAAATGCCTATCGGCACCAATTTTTAAAACGCCTATCGGAAACTACATCTGAAATGCCTATCAGCACCTATATTTGAAATGCCTATCGGCAACCATATCTGGAATGCCTATCGGCACCTATATTTGAAATGCCTATCGGCTTCTATATCTGAAATGCCTATCGGCACCTATTTTTAAAATGCCAATCGGTAACTATATCTGAAATGCCTATCGGCAGCTATATCTAAAATGCCTATCGGCACCTATTTTTGAAATGACTATCGGGAACTACATCTGAAATGCCTATCAGCACCTATATTTGAAATGTCTATCGGCAACCATATCCGGAATGCCTATCGGCACCTATATTTGAAATGCCTATCGGCTTCTATATCTGAAATGCCTATCGGCACCTATTTTGAAAATGCCAATCGGCAACTATATCTGAAATACCTATCGGCAGCTATATCTGAAATGCCTATCGGCACCTATTTTTGAAATGTCTATCGGGAACTACATCTGAAATGCCTATCAGCACCTATATTTGAAATGCCTATCGGCAACCATATCCGGAATGCCTATTGGCACCTATATTTGAAATGCCTATCGGCTTTTATATCTGAAATGCCTATCGGCACCTATTTTTCAAATGCCAATCGGCAACTATATCTGAGATGCCTATCGGCACCTATATCTGAAATGCCTATCGGCACCTATTTTTTAAATGCCTATCGGAAACTACATCTGAAATGCCTATCAGCACCTATATTTGAAATGCCTATCGGCAATTATATCTGGAATGCCTATCGGCACCTATATTTAAAATGCCTATCGGCTTCTATATCTGAAATGCCTATCGGCACCTATTTTTAAAATGCCAATCGGCAACTATATCTGAAGTGCCTATCGGCACCTATATCTGAAATGCCTATCGGCACCTATTTTTAAAATGCCAATCGGCAACTATATCTGAAATGCCTATCGGCACCTATATCTGAAATGCCTATCGGCACCTATTTTTGAAATGCCTATCGGAAACTACATCTGAAATGCCTATCAGCACCTATATTTAAAATGCCTATCGGCAACCATATCTGAAATGCCTATCGACACCTATATTTGAAATACCTATCGGCTTATATATCTGAAATGCCTATCGGCACCTATTTTTAAAATGCCAATCAGTAACTATATCTGAAATGCCTATCGGCACCTATATCTGAAATGCCTATTGGCACCAATTTTTGAAATGCCTATCGGAAACTACATCTGGAATGCCTATCGGCACCTATATTTGAAATGCCTATCGGCTTCTATATCTGAAATGCCTATCGACACCTATTTTTAAAATGCCAATCGGCAACTATATCTGAAATGCCAATGGGCACCTATATCTGAAATGCCAACCGGCACCTATTTTTGAAATGCCTATCGGAAACTACATCTAAAATGCCTATCGGCACCTATTTTTAAAATGCCAATCGGCAACTATATCTGAAATGCCTATCGGCACCTATATCTGAAACGCCTATCGGCACCTATTTTTGAAATGCCTATCGGAAACTACATCTGAAATGCCTATCAGCACCTATATTTGAAATGCCTATCGGCAACCATATCTGAAATGCCTATCGACACCTATATTTGAAATACCTATCGGCTTCTATATCTGAAATGCCTATCGGCACCTATATCTGAAATGCCTATCGGCACCAATTTTTGAAATGCCTATCTGAAACTACATCTGAAATGCCTATCAGCACCTATATTTGAAATGCCAATCGGCAACCATATCTGGAATGCTTATCGGCACCTATATTTTAATGCCTATCGGTTTCTATATCTGAAATGCCTATCGGCACCTATTTTTAAAATGCCAATCGGCAACTATATCTGAAATGCCTATCGGCACCTATATCTGAAATGCCTATCGGCACCTATTTTTGAAATGCCTATCAGAAACTACATCTGAAATGCCTATCAGCACCTATATTTGAAATGCCTATCGGGAACCATATCTGGAATGCCTATTGGCACCTATATTTGAAATGCCTATCGGCTTCTATATCTGAAATGCCTATCGGCACCTATTTTTAAAATGCCAATCGGCAACTATATCTGAAATGCCTATCGGCACCTATATCTGAAATGCCTATCGGCACCTATTTTTGAAATGCCTATCGGAAACTACATCTGAAATGCCTATCAGCAACTATATTTGAAATGCCTATCGGCAACCATATCTGAAATGCCTATCGGCACCTATATTTGAAATGCCTATCGGCTTCTTTATCTGAAATGCCTATCGGCACCTATTTTTAAAATGCCAATCGGCAACTATATCTGTAATGCCTATCGGCACCTATATCTGAAATGCCTATCGGCACCTATTTTTGAAATGCCTATCGGAAACAACATCTGAAATGCCTATCAGCACCAATATTTGAAATGCCTATCGGCAACCATATCTGAAATGCCTATTGACACCTATATTTGAAATACCTTTCGGCTTCTATATCTGAAATATCTATCGGCACCTATTTTTAATATGCCAATCGGCAACTATATCTAAAATGCCTATCGGCACCTATATCTGAAATGCCTATCGGCACCAATTTTTGAAATGCCTATCGGAAACTACATCTGAAATGCCTATCACCACCTATATTTGAAATGCCTATCGGCAACCATATCTGGAATGCCTATCGGCACCTATATTTGAAATGCCTATCGGCTTCTATATCTGAAATGCCTATCGGCACCTATTTTTAAAATGCCAATCGGCAACTATATCTGAAATGCCTATCGGCACCTATATCTGAAATGCCTATCGACACCTATATCTGAAATGCCTATCGACACATATATCTGAAATGCCTTTCGACACCTATATCTGAAATGCCTATCGACACCTATATCTGAAATGCCTAATGACACCTATATCTGAAATGCCTATCGACACCTATATCTGAAAAGCCTATCGACACCTATATCTGAAATGCCTATCGACACCTATTTTTGAAATGCCTATCGGAAACTACATCTGAAATGCCTATCAGCACCTATATTTGAAATGCCTATCGGCAACCATATCTGGAATGCCTATCGGCACCTATATTTGAAATGCTAATCGGCTTCTATATCTGAAATGCCTATCGGCACCTATTTTTAAAATGCCAATCGGCAAATATATCTGAAATGCCTATCGGCACCTATATCTGAAATGCCTATCGACACCTATATCTGAAATGCCTATCGACACCTATATCTGAAATGACTATCGACACCTATATCTGAAATGCCTATCGACACCTATATCTGAAATGCCTATCGACACCTATATCTGAAATGCCTATCGACACCTATATCTGAAATGCCTATCGACACCTATATCTGAAATGCCTATCGACACCTATATCTGAAATGCCTATCGACACCTATTTTTGAAATGCCTATCGGAAACTACATCTGAAATGCCTATCAGCACCTGTATTTGAAATGCCTATCGGCAGTCATATCTGAAATGCCTATCGACACCTATATCTGAAATGCCTATCGACACCTATATCTGAAATGCCTATCGACACCTATTTTTGAAATGCCTATCGGAAACTACATCTGAATAGCCTATCAGCACCTATATTTGAAATGCCTATCGGCAACCATATCTGGAATACCTATCGGCACCTATATTTTAAATGCCTATCGGCTTCTATATCTGAAATGCCTATCGGCACCTATTTTTAAAATGCCAATCGGCAACTGTATCTGAAATGCCTATCGGCACCTATATCTGAAATGCCTATCGACACCTATATCTGAAATGCCTATCGACACCTATATCTGAAATGCCTATCGACACCTATATCTGAAATGCCTATCGTCACCTATATCTGAAATGCCTATCGCCACCTATATCTGAAATGCCTATCGACACCTATATCTGAAATGCCTATCGACACCTATATCTGAAATGCCTATCGACACCTATATCTGAAATGCCTATCGACACCTATATCTGAAATGCCTATCGACACCTATTTTTGAAATGCCTATCGGACACTACATCTGAAATGCCTATCAGCACCTATATTTGAAATGCCTATCGGCAATCATATCTGAAATGCCTATCGACACCTATATTTGAAATGCCTATCGACACCTATATCTGAAATGCCTATCGACACCTATTTTTGAAATGCCTATCGGAAACTACATCTGAAATGCCTATCAGCACCTATATTTGAAATGCCTATCGGCAACCATATCTGGAATGCCTATCGGCACCTATATTTGAAATGCCTATCGGCTTCTATATCTGAAATGCCTATCGGCACCTATTTTTAAAATGCCAATCGGCAACTATATCTGAAATGCCTATCGGCACCTATATCTGAAATGCCTATCGACACCTATATCTAAAATGCCTATCGACACCTATATCTGAAATGCCTATCGACACCTATATCTGAAATGCCTATCGACACCTATATCTGAAATGCCTATCGACACCTATATCTGAAATGCCTATCGACACCTATATCTGAAATGCCTATCGACACCTATATCTGAAATGCCTATCGACACCTATTTTTGAAATGCCTATCGGAAACTACATCTCAAATGCCTATCAGCACCTATATTTGAAATGCCTATCGGCAACCATATCTGGAATGCCTATCGGCACCTATTTTTGAAATGCCTATCGGCTTCTATATCTGAAATGCCTATCGGCACCTATTTTTAAAATGCCAATCGGCAACTATATCTGAAATGCCTATCGGCACCTATATCTGAAATGCCTATCGACACCTATATCTGAAATGCCTATCGACACCTATATCTGAAATGCCTTTCGACACCTATATCTGAAATGCCTATCGACACCTATATCTGAAATGCCTAATGACACCTATATCTGAAATGCCTATCGACACCTATATCTGAAATGCCTATCGACACCTATATCTGAAATGCCTATCGACACCTATTTTTGAAATGCCTATCGGAAACTACATCTGAAATGCCTATCAGCACCTATATTTGAAATGCCTATCGGCAACCATATCTGGAATGCCTATCGGCACCTATATTTGAAATGCATATCGGCTTCTATATCTGAAATGCCTATCGGCACCTATTTTTAAAATGCCAATCGGCAAATATATCTGAAATGCCTATCGGCACCTATATCTGAAATGCCTATCAACACCTATGTCTGAAATGCCTATCGACACCTATATCTGAAATGACTATCGACACCTATATCTGAAATGCCTATCGACACCTATATCTGAAATGCCTATCGACACCTATATCTGAAATGCCTATCGACACCTATATCTGAAATGCCTATCGACACCTATATCTGAAATGCCTATCGACACCTATAACTGAAATGCCTATCGACACCTATTTTTGAAATGCCTATCGGAACCTACATCTGAAATGCCTATCAGCACCTATATTTGAAATGCCTATCGGCAGTCATATCTGAAATGCCTATCGACACCTATATCTGAAATGCCTATCGACACCTATATCTGAAATGCCTATCGACACCTATTTTTGAAATGCCTATCGGAAACTACATCTGAAATGCCTATCAGCACCTATATTTGAAATGCCTATCGGCAACCATATCTGGAATGCCTATCGGCACCTATATTTTAAATGCCTATCGGCTTCTATATCTGAAATGCCTATCGGCACCTATTTTTAAAATGCCAATCGGCAACTGTATCTGAAATGCCTATCGGCACCTATATCTGAAATGCCTATCGACACCTATATCTGAAATGCCTATCGACACCTATATCTGAAATGCTTATCGACACCTATATCTGAAATGCCTATCGTCACCTATATCTGAAATGCCTATCGACACCTATATCTGAAATGCCTATCGACACCTATATCTGAAATGCCTATCGACACCTATATCTGAAATGCCTATCGACACCTATATCTGAAATGCCTATCGACACCTATATCTGAAATGCCTATCGACACCTATTTTTGAAATGCCTATCGGACACTACATCTGAAATGCCTATCAGCACCTATATTTGAAATGCCTATCGGCAATCATATCTGAAATGCCTATCGACACCTATATTTGAAATGCCTATCGACACCTATATCTGAAATGCCTATCGACACCTATTTTTGAAATGCCTATCGGAAACTACATCTGAAATGCCTATCAGCACCTATATTTGAAATGCCTATCGGCAACCATATCTGGAATGCCTATCGGCACCTATATTTGAAATGCCTATCGGCTTTTATATCTGAAATGCCTATCGGCACCTATTTTTAAAATGCCAATCGGCAACTATATCAGAAATGCCTATCGGCACCTATATCTGAAATGCCTATCGACACCTATATCTGAAATGCCTATCGACACCTATATCTGAAATGCCTATCGACACCTATATCTGAAATGCCTATCGACACTTATATCTGAAATGCCTATCGACACCTATATCTGAAATGCCTATCGACACCTATATCTGAAATGCCTATCGACACCTATATCTGAAATGCCTATCGACACCTATTTTTGAAATGCCTATCGGAAACTACATCTGAAATGCCTATCAGCACCTATATTTGAAATGCCTATCGGCTTCTATATCTGAAATGCCTATCGGCACCTATTTTTAAAATGGCAATCAGCAACTATATCTGAAATGCCTATCGGCACCTATATCTGAAATGCCTATCGACACCTATATCTGAAATGCCTATCGACACCTATATCTGAAATGCCTATCGACACCTATATCTGAAATGCCTATCGACACCTCTATCTGAAATGCCTATCGACACCTATATCTGAAATGCCTATCGACACCTATATCTGAAATGCCTATGGACACCTATATCTGAAATGCCTATCGACACCTATATCTGAAATGCCTATCGACACCTATTTTTGAAATGCCTATCGGAAACTACATATGGAATGCCTATCAGCACCTATATTTAAAATGCCTATCGGCAACCATATTTGGAATGCCTATCGGCACCTGTATTTGAAATGCCTATCGGCTTCTATATCTGAAATGCCTATCGACACCTATTTTTAAAATGCCAATCGTCAACTATATCTGAAATGCCTATCGGCACCTATATCTTAAATGCCTATCGGCACCTATTTTTGAAATGCGCAACGGAAACTACATCTGAAATGCCTATCAGCACCTATATTTGAAATGCCTATCGGCAACCATATCTGAAATGCCTATCGACACCTATATTTGAAATACCTATCGGCTTCTATATCTGAAATGCCTATCGGCACCTATTTTTAAAATGCCAATCGGCAACTATATCTGAAATGCCTATCGGCACCTATATCTGAAATGCCTATCGGCACCAATTTTTGAAATGCCTATCGGAAACTACATCTGAAATGCCTATCAGCACCTATATTTGAAATGCCTATCGGCAACCATATCTGAAATGCCTATCGGCACCTATATTTTAAATGCCTATCAACTTCTATATCTGAAATGCCTATCGGCACCTATATTTTAAATACCTATCGGCTTCTATATCTGAAATGCCTATCGGCACCTATATCTGAAGTGCCTATCGGCACCAATTTTTGAAATGCCTATCAGAAACTACATATGGAATGCCTATCAGCACCTATATTTAAAATGCCTATCGGCAACCATATTTGGAATGCCTATCGGCACCTATATTTGAAATGCCTATCGGCTTCTATATCTGAAATGCCTATCGACACCTATTTTTAAAATGCCAATCGTCAACTATATCTGAAATGCCTATCGGCACCTATATCTGAAATGCCTATCTGCACCTATTTTTGAAATGCGCAACGGAAACTACATCTGAAATGCCTATCAGCACCTATATTTGAAATGCCTATCGGCAACCATATCTGGAATGTCTATCGGCACCTATATTTGAAATGCCTATCGGCTTCTATATCTGAAATGCCTATCGGCACCTATTTTTAAAATGCCAATCGGCAACTATATCTGTAATGCCTATCGGCACCTATATCTGAAATGCCTATCGGCACCTATTTTTGAAATGCCTATCGAAAACTACATCTGAAATGCCTATCAGCACCAATATTTGAAATGCCTATCGGCAACCATATCTGAAATGCCTATCGACACCTATATTTGAAATACCTATCGGCTTCTATATTTGAAATGCCTATCGGCACCTATTTTTAAAATGCCAATCGGCAACCATATCTGAAATGCCTATCGGCTCCTATATCTGAAATGACTATCGGCACCTATATCTGAAATGCCTATCGGCACCAATTTTTGAAATGCCTATCGGAAACGAGGTCTGAAATGCCTATCAGCACCTATATTTGAAATGCCTATCGGCAACTATATCTGGAATGCCTATCGGCACCTATATTTGAAATGCCTATCGGCTTCTATATCTGAAATGCCTATCGGCACCTATTTTTGAAATGCCTATCGAAAACTACATCTGAACTGCCTATCAGCACCTACATTTGAAATGCCTATCGGCAACCATATCTGGAATGTCTATCGGCACCTATATTTGAAATGCCTATCGGCTTCTATATCTGAAATGCCTATCGGCACCCATTTTTAAAATGCCAATCGGCAACAATATGTGAAATGCCTATCGACACCTATTTTTAAAATGCCAATTGGCAACTATATATGAAATGACTATCGGCACCTATATCTAAAATGCCTATCGGTACCTATTTTTGAAATGCCTATCGGAAACTACATCTGAAATGCCTATCAGCACTTATATTTGAAATGCCTATCGGCAACCATATCTGGAATGCCTATCGGCACCTATATTTAAAATGCCTATCGGCTTCTATATCTGAAATGCCTATCGGCACCTATTTTTAAAATGCCAATCCGCAACTATATCTGAAATGCCTATCGGCACCTATATCTGAAATGCCCATCGGCACCTATATCTGAAATGCCTATCGGCACCTATTTTTGAAATGCCTTTCGGAAACTACATCTGAAATGCCTATCTGCTCCTATATTTGAAATGCCTATCGGCAACCATATCTGAAATGCCTATCGACACCTATATTTGAAATACCTATCGGCTTCTATATCTGAAATGCCTATCGGCACCTGTTTTTAAAATGCCAATCGGCAACTATATCTAAAATGCCTATCAGCGCCTATATCTGAAATGCCTATCGACATCAATTTTTGAAATGCTTATCGAAAACTACATCTAAAATGCCTATCAGCACCTATATTTGAAATGCCTATCGGCTTCTATATCTGAAATGCCTATCGGCAACTATTTTTAAAATGCCAATTGGCAACTTTATCCTAAATGCCTATCGGCACCTATATCTGAAATGCCTATCGGCACCTATTTTTGAAATGCCTATCGGAAACTACATCTGAAATGCCTATCAGCACCTATATCTGACATGCCTATCGGCACCTATTTTTGAAATGCCTATCGGAAACTACATCTGAAATGCCTATCAGCACCTATATTTGAAATGCCTATCGGCAACCATATCTGAAATGCCTATCGGCACCTATATTTGAAATGCCTATCGGCAACCATATCTGGAATGCCTATCGGCACCTATATTTGAAATGCCTATCGGCTTCTATATCTGAAATGCCTATCGGCACCTATATCTGAAATGCCTATCGGCACCAATTTTTAAAACGCCTATCGGAAACTACATCTGAAATGCCTATCAGCACCTATATTTGAAATGCCTATCGGCAACCATATCTGGAATGCCTATCGGCACCTATATTTGAAATGCCTATCGGCTTCTATATCTGAAATGCCTATCGGCACCTATTTTTAAAATGCCAATCGGTAACTATATCTGAAATGCCTATCGGCAGCTATATCTAAAATGCCTATCGGCACCTATTTTTGAAATGTCTATCGGGAACTACATCTGAAATGCCTATCAGCACCTATATTTGAAATGTCTATCGGCAACCATATCCGGAATGCCTATCGGCACCTATATTTGAAATGCCTATCGGCTTCTATATCTGAAATGCCTATCGGCACCTATTTTTCAAATGCCAATCGGCAACTATATCTGAAATGCCTATCGGCAGCTATATCTGAAATGCCTATCGGCACCTATTTTTGAAATGTCTATCGGGAACTACATCTGAAATGCCTATCAGCACCTATATTTGAAATGCCTATCGGCAACCATATCCGGAATGCCTATCGGCACCTATATTTGAAATGCCTATCGGCTTTTATATCTGAAATGCCTATCGGCACCTATTTTTCAAATGCCAATCGGCAACTATATCTGAGATGCCTATCGGCACCTATATCTGAAATGCCTATCGGCACCTATTTTTTAAATGCCTATCGGAAACTACATCTGAAATGCCTATCAGCACCTATATTTGAAATGCCTATCGGCAATTATATCTGGAATGCCTATCGGCACCTATATTTAAAATGCCTATCGGCTTCTATATCTGAAATGCCTATCGGCACCTATTTTTAAAATGCCAATCGGCAACTATATCTGAAGTGCCTATCGGCACCTATATCTGAAATGCCTATCGGCACCTATTTTTGAAATGCCTATCGAAAACTACATCTGAAATGCCTATCAGCACCTATATTTGAAATGCCTATCGGCAACCACATCAAAAATGCCTATCGGCACCTATATCTGAAATGCCTTTCGGCATTTATATCTGAAATGCCTATCGACACCTATATTTGAAATGCCTATCGGCACCTATATTTTAAATGCCTATCGGCAACTATATCTGATATGCCTATCGGCACCTATATCTGAAATGCCTACCGGCACTTATTTTTGAAATGACTATCGGAAACTACATCTAAAATGCCTATCGGCACCTATTTTTAAAATGCCAATCGGCAACTATATCTGAAATGCCTATCGGCACCTATATCTGAAATGCCTATCGGCACCTATTTTTGAAATGCCTATCGGAAACTACATCTGAAATGCCTATCAGCACCTATATTTAAAATGCCTATCGGCAACCATATCTGGAATGCCTATCGGCACCTATATTTGAAATGCCTATCGGCTTCTATATCTGAAATGCCTATCGGCACCTATTTTTAAAATGCCAATCGGCAACTATATCTGAAATGCCTATCGGCACCTATATCTGAAATGCCTATCGGCACCAATTTTTGAAATGCCTATCGGAAACTACATCTGAAATGCCTACAGGCACCTCTATTTGAAATGCCTATCGGCAACCATATCTGGAATGCCTATCGGCACCTATATTTGAAATGCCTATCGGCTTTTATATCTGAAATGCCTATCGACACCTATGTTTAAAATGCCAATCGGCAACTATATCTGAAATGCCTATCGGCACCTATATCTGAAATGCCTATCGGCACCAATTTTTGAAATGCCTATCGGAAACTACATCTGAAATGCCTATCAGCACCTCTATTTGAAATGCCTATCGGCAACCATATCTGGAATGCCTATCGGCACCTATATTTAAAATGCCTATCGGCTTCTATATCTGAAATGCCCATCGACACCTATGTTTAAAATGCCAATTGGCAATTATATCTGAAATGCCTATCGGTACCCATTTTTGAAATGCCAATCGGCAACTATATCTGCAATGCCTATCGGCACCTATATCTGAAATGCCTATCGGCACATATTTTTCAAATGCCTATCGGAAACTACATCTGAAATGCCTATCAGCACCTATATTTGAAATGCCTATCGGCAACCATATCTGAAATGCCTTTCGACACCTATATTTGAAATACCTATCAGCTTCTATATCTGAAATGCCTATCGGCACCTATTTTTAAAATGCCAATCGGTAACTATATCTGAAATGCCTATCGGCACCTATATCTGAAATGCCTGTCGGCACCAATTTTTGAAATGCCTATCGTAAACTACATCTGGAATGCCTATCAGCACCTATATTTGAAATGCCTATTCGCAACCATATCTGGAATGCCTATCGGCACCTATATTTGAAATGCCTATCGACTTCTATATCTGAAATGCTTATCGACACCTATTTTTAAAATGCCAATCGGCAACTATATCTGAAATGCCTATCAGCACCTATATCTGACATGCCTATCGGCACCTATTTTTGAAATGCCTATCGGAAACTACATCTGAAATGCCTATCAGCACCTATATTTGAAATGCCTATCGGCAACCATATCTGAAATGCCTATCGGCACCTATATTTGAAATGCCTATCGGCAACCATATCTGGAATGCCTATCGGCACCTATATTTGAAATGCCTAATCGGCTTCTATATCTGAAATGCCTATCGGCACCTATATCTGAAATGCCTATCGGCACCAATTTTTAAAACGCCTATCGGAAACTACATCTGAAATGCCTATCAGCACCTATATTTGAAATGCCTATCGGCAACCATATCTGGAATGCCTATCGGCACCTATATTTAAAATGCCTATCGGCTTCTATATCTGAAATGCCTATCGGCACCTATTTTTAAAATGCCAATCGGTAACTATATCTGAAATGCCTATCGGCAGCTATATCTGAAAAGCCTATCGGCACCTATTTTTGAAATGTTTATCGGGAACTACATCTGAAATGCCTATCAGCACCTATATTTGAAATGTCTATCGGCAACCATATCCGGAATGCCTATCGGCACCTATATTTGAAATGCCTATCGGCTTCTATATCTGAAATGACTATCGGCATCTATTTTTAAAATGCCAATCGGCAACTATATCTGAAATGCATATCGGCAGCTATATCTGAAATGCCTATCGGCACCTATTTTTGAAATGTCTATCGGGAACTACATCTGAAATGCCTATCAGCACCTATATTTGAAATGCCTATCGGCAACCATATCCGGAATGCCTATCGGCACCTATATTTGAAATGCCTATCGGCTTCTATATCTGAAATGCCTATCGGCACCTATTTTTCAAATGCCAATCGGCAACTATATCTGAGATGCCTATCGGCACCTATATCTGAAATGCCTATCGGCACCTATTTTTTAAATGCCTATCGGAAACTACATCTGAAATGCCTATCAGCACCTATATTTGAAATGCCTATCGGCAACCACATCAAAAATGCCTATCGGCACCTATATCTGAAATGCCTATCGACACCTATATTTGAAATGCCTATCGGCACCTATATTTTAAATGCCTATCGGCAACTATATCTGATATGCCTATCGGCACCTATATCTGAAATGCCTACCGGCACTTATTTTTGAAATGACTATCGGAAACTACATCTAAAATGCCTATCGGCACCTATTTTTAAAATGCCAATCGGCAACTATATCTGAAATGCCTATCGGCACCTATATCTGAAATGCCTATCGGCACCTATTTTTTAAATGCCTATCGGAAACTACATCTGAAATGCCTATCAGCACCTATATTTAAAATGCCTATCGGCAACCATATCTGAAATGCCTATCGACACCTATATTTGAAATACCTATCGGCTTATATATCTGAAATGCCTATCGGCACCTATTTTTAAAATGCCAATCAGTAACTATATCTGAAAAGCCTATCGGCACCTATATCTGAAATGCCTATTGGCACCAATTTTTGAAATGCCTATCGGAAACTACATCTGGAATGCCTATCGGCACCTATATTTGAAATGCCTATCGGCTTCTATATCTGAAATGCCTATCGACACCTATTTTTAAAATGCCAATCAGCAACTATATCTGAAATGCCTATGGGCACCTATATCTGAAATGCCAACCGGCACCTATTTTTGAAATGCCTATCGGAAACTACATCTAAAATGCCTATCGGCACCTATTTTTAAAATGCCAATCGTTAACTATATCTGAAATGCCTATCGGCACCTATATCTGAAATGCCTATCGGCACCTATTTTTGAAATGCCTATCAGAAACTACATCTGAAATGCCTATCAGCACCTATATTTGAAATGCCTATCGGCAACCATATCTGAAATGCCTATCGACACCTATATTTGAAATACCTATCGGCTTCTATATCTGAAATGCCTATCGGCACCTATATCTGAAATGCCTATCGGCACCAATTTTTGAAATGCCTATCGAAAACTACATCTGAAATGCCTGTCAGCACCTATATTTGAAATGCCAATCGGCAACCATATCTGGAATGCTTATCGGCACCTATATTTTAATGCCTATCGGTTTCTATACCTGAAATGCCTATCGGCACCTATTTTTAAAATGCCAATCGGCAACTATATCTGAAATGCCTATCGGTACCTATATCTGAAATGCCTATCGGCACCTATTTTTGAAATGCCTATCAGAAACTACATCTGAAATGCCTATCAGCACCTATATTTGAAATGCCTATCGGGAACCATATCTGGAATGCCTATTGGCACCTATATTTGAAATGCCTATCGGCTTCTATATCTGAAATGCCTATCGGCACCTATTTTTAAAATGCCAATCGGCAACTATATCTGAAATGCCTATCGGCACCTATATCTGAAATGCCTATCGGCACCTCTTTATGAAATGCCTATCGGAAACTACATCTGAAATGCCTATCAGCAACTATATTTGAAATGCCTATCGGCAACCATATCTGAAATGCCTATCGGCACCTATATTTGAAATGCCTATCGGCTTCTATATCTGAAATGCCTATCGGCACCTATTTTTAAAATGCCAATCGGCAAATATATCTGCAATGCCTATCGGCACCTATATCTGAAATGCCTATCGGCACATATTTTTCAAATGCCTATCGGAAACTACATCTGAAATGCCTATCAGCACCTATATTTGAAATGCCTATCGGCAACCATATCTGAAATGCCTTTCGACACCTATATTTGAAATACCTATCGGCTTCTATATTTGAAATGCCTATCGGCACCTATTTTTAAAATGCCAATCGGTAACTATATCTGAAATGCCTATCGGCACCTATATCTGAAATGCCTGTCGGCACCAATTTTTGAAATGCCTATCGTAAACTACATCTGGAATGCCTATCAGCACCTATATTTGAAATGCCTATTGGCAACCATATCTGGAATGCCTATCGGCACCTATATTTGAAATGCCTATCGACTTCTATATCTGAAATGCTTATCGACACCTATTTTTAAAATGCCAATCGGCAACTATATCTGAAATGCCTATCGGCAGCTATATCTGAAATGCCTTTTGGCAGCTATATCTGAAATGCCTATCGGCATCTATTTTTAAATTGCCTATCGTAAACTACATCTGAAATGCCTATCAGCACCTATATTTGAAATGCCTATCGGCTACTATATCTGAAATGCCTTTCGGCACCTATTTTTAAAATGCCAATCGGCAACTATATCTGAAATGCCTATCGGCACCTATATCTGAAATGCCTATCGGCACCTATTTTTGAAATGCCTATCGGAAACTACATCTGAAATGCCTATCAGCACCTATATTTGAAATGCCTATCGGCAACCATATCTGGAATGCCTATCGGCACCTACATTTGAAATGCCTATCGGCTTCTATATCTGAAATGCCTATCGGCACCTATTTTTAAATTGCCAATCGGCAACTATATCTGAAATGCCTACCGGCACGTATATCTGAAATGCCTATCGGCACCCATTTTTAAAATGCCTATCGGAAACTATATCTAAAATGCCTATCAGCACCTATATTTGAAATGCCTATCGGCAACCATATCTGAAATGCCTATCGACACCTATATTTGAAATACCTATCGGCTTCTATATCTGAAATGCCTATCAGCACCTATTTTTAAAATGCCAATCGGCAACTATATCTGAAATGCCTATCGGCACCTATATCTGAAATGCCTATCGGCACCAATTTTTGAAATGCCTATCTGAAACTACATCTGAAATGCCTATCAGCACCTCTATTTGAAATGCCTATCGGCAACCATATCTGGAATGCCTATCGGCACCTATATTTGAAATGCCTATCGGCTTCTATATCTGAAATGCCTATCGACACCTATGTTTAAAATGCCAATTGGCAACTATATCTGAAATGCCTATCGGCAACTATATCTAAAATGCCTGTCGGTACCTATTTTTGAAATGCCTATCGGAAACTACATCTAAAATGCCTATCAGCACTTATATTTGAAATGCCTATCGGCAACCATATCTGGAATGCCTATCGGCACCTATATTTGAAATGCCTATCGGCTTCTATATCTGAAATGCCTATCGGCACCTATTCATAAAATACCAATCGGCAACTATATCTGAAATGCCTATCGGCACCTATATCTGAAATGCCTATCGGCACCTATTTTTGAAATGCCTATCGGAAACTACATCTGAAATGCCTATCAGCACCTATATTTGAAATGCCTATCGGCAACCATATCTGAAATGCCTATCGGCAACTATATCTAAAATGCCTATCGGTACCTATTTTTGAAATGCCTATCGGAAACTACATCTTAAATGCCTATCAGCACTTATATTTGAAATGCCTATCGGCAACCATATCTGGAATGCCTATCGGCACCTATATTTGAAATGCCTATCGGCTTCTATATCTGAAATGCCTATCGGTACCTATTTTTTAAATGCCTATCGGAAACTACATCTAGAATGCCTATCAGCACTTATATTTGAAATACCTATCGGCTTCTATATCTGAAATGCCTATCGGCACCTATTTAAAAAATGGCAATCGGTAACTATATCTGAAATGCCTATCGGCACCTATATCTGAAATGCCTACCGGCACCTATTTTTGAAATGCCTATCGGAAACTACATCTGAAATGCCTATCAGCACCTATATTTGAAATGCTTATAGACAACCATATCTGGAATGCCTATCGGCACCTATATTTGAAATGCCTATCGGCTTCTATATCTGAAATGCCTATCGGCACCTATTTTTAAAATGCCAATCGGCAACTATATCTGAAGTGCCTATCGGCACCTATATCTGAAATGCCTATCGGCACCTATTTTTGAAATGCCTATCGAAAACTACATCTAAAATGCCTATCAGCACCTATATTTGAAATGCCTATCGGCAACCACATCAGAAATGCCTATCGCACCTATATCTAAAATGCCTTTCGGCATTTATATCTGAATTGCCTATCGACACCTATATTTGAAATGCCTATCGGCACCTATATTTTAAATGCCTATCGGCAACTCTATCTGATATGCCTATCGGCACCTATATCTAAAAATGCCTATCGGCAACTCTATCTGATATGCCTATCGGCACCTATATCTAAAAAAGCCTATCGGCACCTATTTTTGAAATGCCTATCGGAAAAAACATCTAAAATGCCTATCGGCACCTACTTTAAAATGCCAACCTGCAACTATATCTGAAATGCCTATCGGCACTTATATTTGAATTGCCTATCGGCAACTATTTTTGAAATGCCTATAGGAAACTACATCTGAAATGCCTATCAGCACCTATATTTGAAATGCCTATCGGCAACCATATCTGAAATGCCTATCGACACCTATATTTGAAATATCTATCGGCTTCTATATCTGAAATGCCTATCGGCACCTATTTTTAAAATGCCAATCGGTAACTATATCTGAAATGCCTATCGGCACCTATATCTGAAATGCCTGTCGGCACCAATTTTTGAAATGCCTATCGTAAACTACATCTGGAATGCCTATCAGCACCTATATTTGAAATGCCTATTGGCAACCATATCTGGAATGCCTATCGGCACCTATATTTGAAATGCCTATCGACTTCTATATCTGAAATGCTTATCGACACCTATTTTTAAAATGCCAATCGGCAACTATATCTGAAATGCCTATCGGCAGCTATATCTGAAATGCCTTTTGGCAGCTATATCTGAAATGCCTATCGGCACCTATTTTTAAATTGCCTATCGTAAACTACGTCTGAAATGCCTATCAGCACCTATATTTGAAATGCCTATCGGCTACCATATCTGAAATGCCTTTCGGCACCTATTTTTAAAATGCCAATCGGCAACTATATCTGAAATGCCTATCGGCACCTATATCTGATATGCCTATCGGCATAATTTTTGTAATGCCTATCGGAAACTACATCTGAAATGCCTATCAGCAACTATATTTGAAATGCCTATCGGCAACCATATCTGGAATGCCTATCGGCACCTATATTTGAAATGCCTATCGGCTTCTATATCTGAAATGCCTATCGGCACCTATTTTTTAAATGCCAATCGGCAACTATATCTGTAATGCCTATCGGCACCTATATCTGAAATGCCTATCGGCACCTATTTTTGAAATGCCTATCGGAAACAACATCTGAAATGCCTATCAGCACCAATATTTGAAATGCCTATCGGCAACCATATCTGAAATGCCTATTGACACCTATATTTGAAATACCTTTCGGCTTCTATATCTGAAATATCTATCGGCACCTATTTTTAAAATGCCAATCGGCAACTATATCTAAAATGCCTATCGGCACCTATATCTGAAATGCCTATCGGCACCAATTTTTGAAATGCCTATCGGAAACTACATCTGAAATGCCTATCACCACCTATATTTGAAATGCCTATCGGCAACCATATCTGGAATGCCTATCGGCACCTATATTTGAAATGCCTATCGGCTTCTATATCTGAAATGCCTATCGGCAGCTATTTTTAAAATGCCAATCGGCAACTATATCTGAAATGCCTATCGGCACCTATATCTGAAATGCCTATCGGCACCAATTTTTGAAATGCCTATCGGAAACTACATCTGAAATGCCTATCAGCACCTCTATTTGAAATGCCTATCGGCAACCATATGTGGAATGCCTATCGGCACCTATATTTGAAATGCCTATCGGCTTCTATATCTGAAATGCCTATCGACACCTATGTTTAAAATGCCAATCGGCAACTATATCTGAAATGCCTATCGGCACCTATATCTGAAATGCCTATCGGCACCAATTTTTGAAATGCCTATCGGAAACTACATCTGAAATGCCTATCAGCACCTCTATTTGAAATGTCTATCGGCAACCATATCTGGAATGCCTATCGGCACCTATATTTGAAATGCCTATCGGCTTCTATATCTGAAATGCCCATCGACACCTATGTTTAAAATGCCAATTGGCAACTATATCTGAAATGCCTATCGGTACCCATTTTTGTAATGCCTATCGGAAACTACATCTGAAATGCCTATCAGCACTTATATTTGAAATGCCTATCGGCAACCATATCTTGAATGCCTATCGGCACCTATATTTGAAATGCCTATCGGCTTCTATATCTGAAATGCCTATCGGCACCTATTTTTAAAATGCCAATCGGCAACTATATCTGCAATGCCTATCGGCACCTATATCTGAAATGCCTATCGGCACATATTTTTCAAATGCCTATCGGAAACTACATCTGAAATGCCTATCAGCACCTATATTTGAAATGCCTATCGGCAACCATATCTGAAATGCCTTTCGACACCTATATTTGAAATACCTATCGGCTTCTATATCTGAAATGCCTATCGGCACCTATTTTTAAAATGCCAATCGGTAACTATATCTGAAATGCCTATCGGCACCTATATCTGAAATGCCTGTCGGCACCAATTTTTGAAATGCCTATCGTAAACTACATCTGGAATGCCTATCAGCACCTATATTTGAAATGCCTATTGGCAACCATATCTGGAATGCCTATCGGCACCTATATTTGAAATGCCTATCGACTTCTATATCTGAAATGCTTATCGACACCTATTTTTAAAATGCCAATCGGCAACTATATCTGAAATGCCTATCGGCAGCTATATCTGAAATGCCTTTTGGCAGCTATATCTGAAATGCCTATCGGCACCTATTTTTAAATTGCCTATCGTAAACTACATCTGAAATGCCTATCAGCACCTCTATTTGAAATGCCTATCGGCTACCATATCTGAAATGCCTTTCAGCACCTATTTTTAAAATGCCAATCGGCAACTATATCTGAAATGCCTATCGGCACCTATATCTGATATGCCTATCGGCATAATTTTTGTAATGCCTATCGGAAACTACATCTGAAATGCCTATCAGCACCTATATTTGAAATGCCTATCGGCAACCATATCTGGAATGCCTATCGGCACCTATATTTGAAATGACTATCGGTTTCTATATCTGAAATGCCTATCGGCACCTATTTTTAAATTGCCAATCGGCAACTATATCTGAAATGCCTACCGGCACGTATATCTGAAATGCCTATCGGCACCTATTTTTAAAATGCCTATCGGAAACTACATCTGAAATGCCTATCAGCACCTATATTTGAAATGCCTATTGGCAACCATATCTGGAATGCCTATCGGCACCTATATTTGAAATGCCTATCGGCTTCTATATCTGAAATGCCTATCGGCACCTATTTTTAAAATGCCAATCTGCAACTATATCTGAAATGCCTATCGGCACCTATATTTGAATTGCCTATCGGCACCTATTTTTGAAATGCCTATCGGAAACTATATCTGAAATGCCTATCAGCACCTATATTTGAAATGCCTATCGGCAACCATATCTGAAATGCCTATCGACACCTATATTTGAAATACCTATCGGCATCTATATCTGAAATGCCTATCAGCACCTATTTTTAAAATGCCAATCGGCAACTATATCTGAAATGCCTATCGGCACCTATATCTGAAATGCCTATCGGCACCAATTTTTGAAATGCCTATCGGAAACTACATCTGAAATGCCTATCAGCACCTCTATTTGAAATGCCTATCGGCAACCATATCTGGAATGCCTATCGGCACCTATATTTGAAATGCCTATCGGCTTCTATATCTGAAATGCCTATCGACACCTATGTTTAAAATGCCAATTGGCAACTATATCTGAAATGCCTATCGGCAACTATATCTAAAATGCCTGTCGGTACCTATTTTTGAAATGCCTATCGGAAACTACATCTAAAATGCCTATCAGCACTTATATTTGAAATGCCTATCGGCAACCATATCTGGAATGCCTATCGGCACCTATATTTGAAATGCCTATCGGCTTCTATATCTGAAATGCCTATCGGCACCTATTCATAAAATACCAATCGGCAACTATATCTGAAATGCCTATCGGCACCTATATCTGAAATGCCTATCGGCACCTATTTTTGAAATGCCTATCGGAAACTACATCTGAAATGCCTATCAGCACCTATATTTGAAATGCCTATCGGCAACCATATCTGAAATGCCTATCGGCAACTATATCTAAAATGCCTATCGGTACCTATTTTTGAAATGCCTATCGGAAACTACATCTTAAATGCCTATCAGCACTTATATTTGAAATGCCTATCGGCAACCATATCTGGAATGCCTATCGGCACCTATATTTGAAATGCCTATCGGCTTCTATATCTGGAATGCCTATCGGTACCTATTTTTGAAATGCCTATCGGAAACTACATCTAAAATGCCTATCAGCACTTATATTTGAAATACCTATCGGCTTCTATATCTGAAATGCCTATCGGCACCTATTTAAAAAATGCCAATCGGTAACTATATCTGAAATGCCTATCGGCACCTATATCTGAAATGCCTACCGGCACCTATTTTTGAAATGCCTATCGGAAACTACATCTGAAATGCCTATCAGCACCTATATTTGAAATGCTTATAGACAACCATATCTGGAATGCCTATCGGCACCTATATTTGAAATGCCTATCGGCTTCTATATGTGAAATGCCTATCGGCACCTATTTTTAAAATGCCAATCGGCAACTATATCTGAAGTGCCTATCGGCACCTATATCTGAAATGCCTATCGGCACCTATTTTTGAAATGCCTATCGAAAACTACATCTAAAATGCCTATCAGCACCTATATTTGAAATGCCTATCGGCAACCACATCAGAAATGCCTATCGCACCTATATCTAAAATGCCTTTCGGCATTAATATCTGAATTGCCTATCGACACCTATATTTGAAATGCCTATCGGCACCTATATTTTAAATGCCTATCGGCAACTCTATCTGATATGCCTATCGGCACCTATATCTAAAAATGCCTATCGGCAACTCTATCTGATATGCCTATCGGCACCTATATCTAAAAAAGCCTATCTGCACCTATTTTTGAAATGCCTATCGGAAAAAACATCTAAAATGCCTATCGGCACCTACTTTAAAATGCCAACCTGCAACTATATCTGAAATGCCTATCGGCACCTATATTTGAATTGCCTATCGGCAACTATTTTTGAAATGCCTATAGGAAACTACATCTGAAATGCCTATCAGCACCTATATTTGAAATGCCTATCGGCAACCATATCTGAAATGCCTATCGACACCTATATTTGAAATATCTATCGGCTTCTATATCTGAAATGCCTATCGGCACCTATTTTAAAAATGCCAATCGGTAACTATATCTGAAATGCCTATCGGCACCTATATCTGAAATGCCTGTCGGCACCAATTTTTGAAATGCCTATCGGAAACTACATCTGGAATGCCTATCAGCACCTATATTTGAAATGCCTATTGGCAACCATATCTGGAATGCCTATCGGCACCTATATTTGAAATGCCTATCGACTTCTATATCTGAAATGCTTATCGACACCTATTTTTAAAATGCCAATCGGCAACTATATCTGAAATGCCTATCGGCAGCTATATCTGAAATGCCTTTTGGCAGCTATATCTGAAATGCCTATCGGCACTTATTTTTAAATTGCCTATCGTAAACTACATCTGAAATGCCTATCAGCACCTATATTTGAAATGCCTATCGGCTACCATATCTGAAATGCCTTTCGGCACCTATTTTTAAAATGCCAATCGGCAACTATATCTGAAATGCCTATCGGCACCTATATCTGATATGCCTATCGGCATAATTTTTGTAATGCCTATCGGAAACTACATCTGAAATGCCTATCAGGAACTATATTTGAAATGCCTATCGGCAACCATATCTGGAATGCCTATCGGCACCTATATTTGAAATGCCTATCGGCTTCTATATCTGAAATGCCTATCGGCACCTATTTTTTAAATGCCAATCGGCAACTATATCTGAAATGCCTATCGGCACCTATATCTGAAATGCCTATCGGCACCTATTTTTGAAATGCCTATCGGAAACTACATCTGAAATGCCTATCAGCACCTATATTTGAAATGCCTATCGGCAACCATATCTGGAATGCCTATCGGCACCTATATTTGAAATGCCTATCGGCTTCTATATCTGAAATGCCTATCGGCACCTATTTTTAAATTGCCAATCGGCAACTATATCTGAAATGCCTACCGGCACGTATATCTGAAATGCCTATCGGCACCTATTTATAAAATGCCTATCGGAAACTACATCTGAAATGCCTATCAGCACCTATATTTGAAATGCCTATTGGCAACCATATCTGGAATGCCTATCGGCACCTATATTTGAAATGCCTATCGGCTTCTATATCTGAAATGCCTATCGGCACCTATTTTTAAAATGCCAATCTGCAACAATATCTGAAATGCCTATCGGCACCTATATTTAAATTGCCTATCGGCACCTATTTTTGAAATGCCTATCGGAAACTATATCTGAAATGCCTATCAGCACCTATATTTGAAATGCCTATCGGCAACCATATCTGAAATGCCTATCGACACCTATATTTGAAATACCTATCGGCTTCTATATCTGAAATGCCTATCGGCACCTATTTTTAAAATGCCAATCGGCAACTATATCTGAAATGCCTATCGGCACCTATATCTGAAATGCCTATCGGCACCAATTTTTGAAATGCCTATCGGAAACTACATCTGAAATGCCTATCAGCACCTCTATTTGAAATGCCTATCGGCAGCCATATCTGGAATGCCTATCGTCACCTATATTTGAAATGCCTATCGGCTTCTATATCTGAAATGCCTATCGACACCTATGTTTAAAATGCCAATTGGCAACTATATCTGAAATGCCTATGCGCAACTATATCTAAAATGCCTGTCGGTACCTATTTTTGAAATGCCTATCGGAAACTACATCTAAAATGCCTATCAGCACTTATATTTGAAATGCCTATCGGCAACCATATCTGGAATGCCTATCGGCACCTGTATTTGAAATGCCTATCGGCTTCTATATCTAAAATGCCTATCGGCACCTATTCATAAAATACCCATCGGCAACTATATCTGAAATGCCTATCGGCACCTATATCTGAAATGCCTATCGGCACCTATTTTTGAAATGCCTATCGGAAACTACATCTGAAATGCCTATCAGCACCTATATTTGAAATGCCTATCGGCAACCATATCTGAAATGCCTATCGACAACTATATCTAAAATGCCTATCGGTACCTATTTTTGAAATGCCTATCGGAAACTACATCATAAATGCCTATCAGCACTTATATTTGAAATGCCTATCGGCAACCATATCTGGAATGCCTATCGGCACCTATATTTGAAATGCCTATCGGCTTCTATATCTGAAATGCCTATCGGTACCTATTTTTGAAATGCCTATCGGAAACTACATCTAAAATGCCTATCAGCATTTATATTTGAAATACCTATCGGCTTCTATATCTGAAATGCCTATCGGCACCTATTTTTGAAATGCCTATCGGAAACTACATCTGAAATGCCTATCAGCACCTATATTTGAAATGCCTATCGGCAACCATATCTGAAATGCCTATCGGCAACTATATCTAAAATGCCTATCGGTACCTATTTTTGAAATGCCTATCGGAAACTACATCTTAAATGCCTATCAGCACTTATATTTGAAATGCCTATCGGCAACCATATCTGGAATGCCTATCGGCACCTATATTTGAAATGCCTATCGGCTTCTATATCTGAAATGCCTATCGGTACCTATTTTTGAAATGCCTATCGGAAACTACATCTAAAATGCCTATCAGCACTTATATTTGAAATACCTATCGGCTTCTATATCTGAAATGCCTATCGGCACCTATTTAAAAAATGCCAATCGGTAACTATGTCTGAAATGCCTATCGGCACCTATATCTGAAATGCCTACCGGCACCTATTTTTGAAATGCCTATCGGAAACTACATCTGAAATGCCTATCAGCACCTATATTTGAAATGCTTATAGACAACCATATCTGGAATGCCTATCGGCACCTATATTTCAAATGCCTATCGGCTTCTATATCTGAAATGCCTATCGGCACCTATTTTTAAAATGCCAATCGGCAACTATATCTGAAGTGCCTATCGGCACCTATATCTGAAATGCCTATCGGCACCTATTTTTGAAATGCCTATCGAAAACTACATCTAAAATGCCTATCAGCACCTATATTTGAAATGCCTATCGGCAACCACATCAGAAATGCCTATCGCACCTATATCTAAAATGCCTTTCGGCATTAATATCTGAATTGCCTATCGACACCTATATTTGAAATGCCTATCGGCACCTATATTTTAAATGCCTATCGGCAACTCTATCTGATATGCCTATCGGCACCTATATCTAAAAATGCCTATCGGCAACTCTATCTGATATGCCTATCGGCACCTATATCTAAAAAAGCCTATCGGCACCTATTTTTGAAATGCCTATCGGAAAAAACATCTAAAATGCCTATCGGCACCTACTTTAAAATGCCAACCTGCAACTATATCTGAAATGCCTATCGGCACCTACTTTAAAATGCCAACCTGCAACTATATCTGAAATGCCTATCGGCACCTATATTTGAATTGCCTATCGGCAACTATTTTTGAAATGCCTATAGGAAACTACATCTGAAATGCCTATCAGCACCTATATTTGAAATGCCTATCGGCAACCATATCTGAAATGCCTATCGACACCTATATTTGAAATATCTATCGGCTACTATATCTGAAATGCCTATCGGCACCTATTTTTAAAATGCCAATCGGTAACTATATCTGAAATGCCTATCGGCACCTATATCTGAAATGCCTGTCGGCACCAATTTTTGAAATGCCTATCGTAAACTACATCTGGAATGCCTATCAGCACCTATATTTGAAATGCCTATTGGCAACCATATCTGGAATGCCTATCGGCACCTATATTTGAAATGCCTATCGACTTCTATATCTGAAATGCTTATCGACACCTATTTTTAAAATGCCAATCGGCAACTATATCTGAAATGCCTATCGGCAGCTATATCTAAAATGCCTTTTGGCAGCTATATCTGAAATGCCTATCGGCACTTATTTTTAAATTGCCTATCGTAAACTACATCTGAAATGCCTATCAGCACCTATATTTGAAATGCCTATCGGCTACCATATCTGAAATGCCTTTCGGCACCTATTTTTAAAATGCCAATCGGCAACTATATCTGAAATGCCTATCGGCACCTATATCTGATATGCCTATCGGCATAATTTTTGTAATGCCTATCGGAAACTACATCTGAAATGCCTATCAGGAACTATATTTGAAATGCCTATCGGCAACCATATCTGGAATGCCTATCGGCACCTATATTTGAAATGCCTATCGGCTTCTATATCTGAAATGCCTATCGGCACCTATTTTTTAAATGCCAATCGGCAACTATATCTGAAATGCCTATCGGCACCTATATCTGAAATGCCTATCGGCACCTATTTTTGACATGCCTATCGGAAACTACATCTGAAATGCCTATCAGCACCTATATTTGAAATGCCTATCGGCAACCATATCTGGAATGCCTATCGGCACCTATATTTGAAATGCCTATCGGCTTCTATATCTGAAATGCCTATCGGCACCTATTTTTAAATTGCCAATCGGCAACTATATCTGAAATGCCTACCGGCACGTATATCTGAAATGCCTATCGGCACCTATTTATAAAATGCCTATCGGAAACTACATCTGAAATGCCTATCAGCACCTATATTTGAAATGCCTATTGGCAACCATATCTGGAATGCCTATCGGCACCTATATTTGAAATGCCTATCGGCTTCTATATCTGAAATGCCTATCGGCACCTATTTTTAAAATGCCAATCTGCAACAATATCTGAAATGCCTATCGGCACCTATATTTAAATTGCCTATCGGCACCTATTTTTGAAATGCCTATCGGAAACTATATCTGAAATGCCTATCAGCACCTATATTTGAAATGCCTATCGGCAACCATATCTGAAATGCCTATCGACACCTATATTTGAAATACCTATCGGCTTCTATATCTGAAATGCCTATCGGCACCTATTTTTAAAATGCCAATCGGCAACTATATCTGAAATGCCTATCGGCACCTATATCTGAAATGCCTATCGGCACCAATTTTTGAAATGCCTATCGGAAACTACATCTGAAATGCCTATCAGCACCTCTATTTGAAATGCCTATCGGCAGCCATATCTGGAATGCCTATCGGCACCTATATTTGAAATGCCTATCGGCTTCTATATCTGAAATGCCTATCGACACCTATGTTTAAAATGCCAATTGGCAACTATATCTGAAATGCCTATGCGCAACTATATCTAAAATGCCTGTCGGTACCTATTTTTGAAATGCCTATCGGAAACAACATCTAAAATGCCTATCAGCACTTATATTTGAAATGCCTATCGGCAACCATATCTGGAATGCCTATCGGCACCTGTATTTGAAATGCCTATCGGCTTCTATATCTAAAATGCCTATCGGCACCTATTCATAAAATACCCATCGGCAACTATATCTGAAATGCCTATCGGCACCTATATCTGAAATGCCTATCGGCACCTATTTTTGAAATGCCTATCGGAAACTACATCTGAAATGCCTATCAGCACTTATATTTGAAATACCTATCGGCTTCTATATCTGAAATGCCTATCGGCACCTATTTAAAAAATGACAATCGGTAACCCTATCTGAAATGCCTATCGGCACCTATATCTGAAATGCCTATCGGCACTAATTTTTGAAATGCCTATCGAAAACTACATGTGAAATGCCTATCAGCACTTATATTTGAAATACCTATCGGCTTCTATATCTGAAATGCCTATCGGCACCTATTTAAAAAATGACAATCGGTAACCCTATCTGAAATGCCTATCGGCACCTATATCTGAAATGCCTATCGGCACTAATTTTTGAAATGCCTATCGGAAACTACATCTAGAATGCCTATCAGCACCTATATTTGTAATGCCTATCGGCAACCATATCTGATATGCCTATCGACACCTATATTTGAAATACCTATCGGCTTCTATATCTGAAATGCCTATCGGCACCTATTTTTAAAATGCCAATCGGCAACTATATCTGAAATGCCTATCGGCACCTATATCTGAAATGCCTATCGGCACCAATTTTTGAAATGCCTATCGAAAACTACATGTGAAATGCCTATCAGCACCTATATTTGAAATGCCTATCGGCAACCATATCTGGAATGCCTATCGGCACCTATATTTGAAATGCTTATCGGCTTCTATATCTGAAATGCCTATCGGCACCTATTTTTAAAATGCCAATCGGCAACTATATCTGAAATGCCTATCGGCACCTATATCTGAAATGCCTATCGGCACCTATTTTTGAAATGCGTTTCGGAAACTATATCTGAAATGCCTATCTGCCCCTATATTTGAAATGCCTATCGGCAACCATATCTGAAATGCCTATCGACACCTATATTTGAAATACCTATCGGCTTCTATATCTGAAATGCCCATCGGCCCCTGTTTTTAAAATGCCAATCGGCAACTATATCTGAAATGCCTATCGGCACCTATACCTGAAATGCCTATCGGCATCAATTTTTGAAATGCCTATCGGAAACTACATCTAAAATGCCTATCAACACCTATATTTGAAATGCCTATCGGCAACCATATCTGGAATGCCAATCGGCACCTATATTTGAAATGCCTATCGGCTTCTATATCTGAAATGTCTGTCGGCACCTATTTTTAAAATGCCAATTGGCAACTATATCTGAAATGCCTATCGGCACCTATATCTGAAATGACTATCGGCACCTATTTTTGAAATGCCTATCGGAAACTACATCTGAAATGCCTATCGGCACCTATATTTGAAATGCCTATCGGCTTCTATATCTGAAATGCCTATCGACACCTATTTTTAAAATGCCAATTGGCAACTATATCTGAAATGCCTATCGGCACCTATATCTGAAATGACTATCGGCACCTATTTTTGAAATGCCTATCGGAAACTACATCTGAAATGCCTATCGGCACCTATATTTGAAATGCCTATCGGCTTCTATATATGAAATGCCTATCGACACCTATTTTTAAAATGCCAATTGGCAACTATATCTGAAATGCCCATTGGCACCTATATCTGAAATGCCTATCGGCACCTATTTTAAAAATGCCAATCGGCAACTATATCTGAAGTGCCTATCGGCACCTATATCTGAAATGACTATCGGCACCTATTTTTGAAATGCCTATCGGAAACTACATCTGAAATGCCTATCGGCACCTATATTTGAAATGCCTATCGGCTTCTATATCTGAAATGACTGTCGGCACCTATTTTTAAAATGCCAATTGGCAACTATATCTGAAATGCCTATCGGCACCTATATCTGAAATGACTATCGGCACCTATTTTTGAAATGCCTTTTGGAAACTACATCTGAAATGCCTATCGGCACCTATATTTGAAATGCCCATCGGCTTTTATATCTGAAATGCCTGTCGGCACCTATTTTTAAAATGCCAATTGGCAACTATATCTGAAATGCCTATCGGCACCTATATCTGAAATGACTATCGGCACCTATTTTTGAAATGCCTATCGGAAACTACATCTGAAATGCCTATTAGCACCAATATTTGAAATGCCTATCGGCAACCATATCTGGATTGCCTATCGGCACCTATATTTGAAATGCCTATCGGCTTCTATATCTGAAATGCCTATCGGCACCTATTTTTAAAATGCCAATCTGCAATTATATCTAAAGTGCCTATCGGCACCTATATCTGAAATGCCTATCGGCACCTATTTTTGAAATCCCTTTTGAAAACTACATCTGCAATGCCTATCAGCACCTATATTTGAAATGCCTATCGGCAACCACATCAGAAATGCCTATCGGCACCTATATCTGAAATGCCTTTCGGCATTTATATCTGAAATTCCTATCGACACCTATATTTGAAATGCCTATCGGCACCTATATTTTAAATGCCTATCGGCAACTATATCTGATATGCCTATCGGCACCTATATCTGAAATGCCTATCGGCACCTATTTTTGAAATGCCTATCGGAAACTACATCTAAAATGCCTATCAGCACCTATATTTGAAATGCCTATCGGCAACCTTATCTGAAATGCCTATCGACACCTATATTTGAAATACCTATCTGCCTCTATATCTGAAATGCCTATCGGCACCTCTTTTAAAAATGCCAATCGGCAACCATATCTGAAATGCCTATCGGCACCTACATCTGAAATGCCTATCGGCACCAATTTTTGAAATGCCTATCGGAAACTACATCTGAAATGCCTATCAGCACCTATATTTGAAATGCCTATCGGCACCTATATTTTAAATGCCTATCGGCTTCTATATCTGGAATGCCTATCGGCACCTATATTTGAAATGCCTATCGGCGTCTATATCTGAAATGCCTATCGGCACCTATTTTTAAAATGCCAATCGGCACCTATATCTGAACTGCCTTTCGGCATTTATATCTGAAATGCCTATCGACACCTATATTTGAAATGCCTATCGGCACCTATATTTTTAATGCCTATCGGCAACTATATCTTTTATGCCTATCGGCAACTATATCTGAAATGCCTATCGGCACTTATTTTTGAAATGCCTATCGAAAACTACATCTAAAATGCCTATCTGCACCTATTTTTAAAATGCCATTCGGCAACTATATCTGAAATGCCTATCGGCACCTATATCTGAAATGCCTATCGGCACCTATTTTTGAAATGACTATCGGAAACTACATCTGAAATGCCTATCAGCACCTATATTTGAAATGCCTATCGGCAACCATATCTGAAATGCCTATCGACACCTATATTTGAAATACCTATCGGCCTCTATATCTGAAATGCCTATCGGCAGCTATTTTTAAAATGCCAATCGGCAACTATATCTGAAATGCCTATCGGCACCTATATCTGAAATGCCTATCGGCACCAATTTTTCAAATGCCTATCGGAAACTACATCTGAAATGCCTATCAGCACCTATATTTGAAATGCCTATCGGCAACCATATCTGGAATGCCTATAGGCACCTATATCTGAAATGCCTATCGGCACCTATATTTGAAATGCCTATCGGCTTCTATATCTGGAATGCCTATCGGCACCTATATTTGAAATGCCTATCGGCGTCTATATCTGAAATGCCTATCGGCACCTATTTTTAAAATGCCAATCGGCAACTATATCTGAAATGCCTTTAGGCACCTATATCTGAAATGCCTATCGGCACCTATTTTTGAAATGCCTTTCGGAAACTACATCTGAAATGCCTATCTGCTCCTATATTTGAAATGCCTATCGGCAACAATATCTAAAATGCCTATCGACACCTATATTTTTAATACCTATCGGCTTCTATATCTGAAATGCTATCGGCACCTGTTTTTAAAATGCCAATCGGCAACTATATCTGAAATGCATATCGGCACCTATATCTGAAATGCCTATCGGCATCAATTTTTGAAATGCCTATCGGAAACTACATCAAAAATGCCTATCAGCACCTATATTTGAAATGCCTATCGGCAACCATGTCTGGAATGCCTATCGGCACCTATATTTGAAGTGCCTATCGGCTTCTATATCTGAAATGCCTTTCGGCACCTATTTTTAAAATGCCAATTGGCAACTATATCTGAAATGCCTATCGGCACCTATATCTGAAATGCCTATCGGCACCTATTTTTGAAATGCCTATCGGAAACTACCTCTGAAATGCCTATCAGCACCTATATTTGAAATGCCTATCGGCAACCATATCTGGAATGCTTATCGGCACCTATATTTGAAATGCCTATCGTCTTCTATATCTGAAATGCCTATCGGCACCTATTTTTAAAATGCCAATCGGCAACTATATCTGAAATGCCTATCGGCGCTTATATCTGAAATGCCTATCGGCACCTATTTTTGAAATGCCTATCGGAAACTACATCTGAAATGCCTATCAGCACCTATATTTGAAATGCCTATCGGCAACCATATCTGGAATGCCTATCGGCACCTATATTTGAAACGCCTAACGGCTTCTATATCTGAAATGCCTATCGGCACCTATTTTTAAATTGCCAATCGGCAACTATATCTGTAATGCCTATCGGCACCTATATCTGAAATGCCTATCGGCACCTATTTTTAAAATGCCAATCGGCAACTATATCTGAAATGCCTATCGGCGCTTATATCTGAAATGCCTATCGGCACCTATTTTTGAAATGCCTATCGGAAACTACCTCTGAAATGCCTATCAGCACCTATATTTGAAATGCCTATCGGCAACCATATCTGGAATGCTTATCGGCACCTATATTTGAAATGCCTATCGGCTTCTATATCTGAAATGCCTGTCGGCACCTATTTTTAAAATGCCAATTGGCAACTATATCTGAAATGCCTATCGGCACCTATATCTGAAATGACTATCGGCACCTATTTTTGAAATGCCTATCGGAAACTACATCTGAAAAGCCTATTAGCACCAATATTTGAAATGCCTATCGGCTACCATATCTGGAATGCCTATCGGCACCTATATTGAAATGCCTATCGGCTTCTATATCTGAAATGCCTATCGGCACCTATTTTTAAAATGCCAATCTGCAATTATATCTGAAGTGCCTATCGGCACATATATCTGAAATGCCTATCGGCACCTATTTTTGAAATCCCTATCGAAAACTACATCTGCAATGCCTATCAGCACCTATATTTGAAATGCCTATCGGCAACCACATCAGAAATGCCTATCGGCACCTATATCTGAAATGCCTTTCGGCATTTATATCTGAAATTCCTATCGACACCTATATTTGAAATGCCTATCGGCACCTATATTTTAAATGCCTATCGGCAACTATATCTGATATGCCTATCGGCACCTATATCTAAAATGCCTATCGGCACCTATTTTTGAAATGCCTATCGGAAACTACATCTAAAATGCCTATCAGCACCTATATTTGAAATGCCTATCGGCAACCTTATCTGAAATGCCTATCGACACCTATATTTGAAATACCTATCGGCCTCTATATCTGAAATGCCTATCGGCACCTATTTTAAAAATGCCAATCGGCAACCATATCTGAAATGCCTATCGGCACCTACATCTGAAATGCCTATCGGCACCAATTTTTGAAATGCCTATCGGAAACTTCATCTGAAATGCCTATCAGCACCTATATTTGAAATGCCTATCAGCAACCATATCTGAAATGCCTATCGGCACCTATATTTGAAATGCCTATCGGCTTCTATATCTGGAATGCCTATCGGCACCTATTTTTGAAATGCCTATCGGAAACTACATCTAAAATGCCTATCAGCACCTATATTTGAAATGCCTATCGGCAAACTTATCTGGAATGCCTATCGACACCTATATTTGAAATACCTATCGGCCTCTATATCTGAAATGCCTATCGGCACCTGTTTTTAAAATGCCAATCGGCAACTATATCTGAAATGCATATCGGCACCTATATCTGAAATGCCTATCGGCATCAATTTTTGAAATGCCTATCGGAAACTACATCTAAAATGCCTATCAGCACCTATATTTGAAATGCCTATCGGCAACCATATCTGGAATGCCTATCGGCACCTATATTTGAAGTGCCTATCGGCTTCTATATCTGAAATGCCTATCGGCACCTATTTTTAAAATGCCAATCGGCAACTATATCTGAAATGCCTATCGGCACCTATTTCTGAAATGCCTATCGGCACCTATTTTTGAAATGCCTATCGGAAACTACATCTGAAATGCCTATCAGCACCTATATTTGAAATGCCTATCGGCAACCATATCTGGAATGCCTATCGGCACCTATATTTGAAACGCCTAACGGCTTCTATATCTGAAATGCCTATCGGCACCTATTTTTAAATTGCCAATCGGCAACTATATCTGTAATGAATATCGGCACCTATATCTGAAATGCCTATCGGCACCTATTTTTGAAATCCCTATCAGAAACTACATATGAAATGCCTATCAGCACCAATATTTAAAATGCCTATCGGCAACCATATCTGAAATGCCTATCGACACCTATATTTGAAATACCTATCGGCTTCTATATCTTAAATGCCTATCGGCACCTATTTTTAAAATGCCAATCGGCAACTATATCTGAAATGCCTATCGGCACCTATATCTGAAATGCCTATCGGCACCAATTTTTGAAATGCCTATCAAAAACTACATCTGCAATGCCTATCAGCACCTATATTTGAAATGCCTATCGGCAACCATATCTATAATGCCTATCGGCACAAATATTTGAAATGCCTATCGGCTTCTATATCTGAAATGCCTATCGGCACCTATTTTTAAAATGCCAATCGGCAACTATATCTGAAATGCCTATCGGCACCTATATCTGAAATGCCTTTCTGCACCTATTTTTGAAATGCCTATCGACTTCTATATCTGAAATGCTTATCGACACCTATTTTTAAAATGCCAATCGGCAACTATATCTGAAATGCCTATCGGCAGCTATATCTGAAATGCCTTTTGGCAGCTATATATGAAATGCCTATCGGCACTTATTTTTAAATTGCCTATCGTAAACTACATCTGAAATGCCTATCAGCACCTATATTTGAAATGCCTATCGGCTACCATATCTGAAATGCCTTTCGGCACCTATTTTTAAAATGCCAATCGGCAACTATATCTGAAATGCCTATCGGCACCTATATCTGATATGCCTATCGGCATAATTTTTGTAATGCCTATCGGAAACTACATCTGAAATGCCTATCAGGAACTATATTTGAAATGCCTATCGGCAACCATATCTGGAATGCCTATCGGCACCTATATTTGAAATGCCTATCGGCTTCTATATCTGAAATGCCTATCGGCACCTATTTTTTAAATGCCAATCGGCAACTATATCTGAAATGCCTATCGGCACCTATATCTGAAATGCCCATCGGCACCAATTTTTGAAATGCCTATCAAAAACTACATCTGCAATGCCTATCAGCACCTATATTTGAAATGCCTATCGGCAACCATATCTGAAATGCCTATCGGCACCTATATTTGAAATGCCTATCGGCTTCTATATCTGAAATGCCTAGCGGCACCTATTTTTAAAATGCCAATCGGCAACTATATCTAAAATGCCTTTCGGCATTTATATCTGAAATGCCTATCGATACCTATATTTGAAATGCCTATCGGCACCTATATTTTAAATGCCTATCGGCAACTATATCTTAAATGCCTATCGGCACCTATATCTGAAATGCCTATCGGTACCTATTTTTGAAATGCCTATCGGAAACTACATCTGAAATGCCTATCGGCACTTATATTTGGAATGCCTATCAACAACCATATCTGGAATGCCTATCGGCACTTATATTTGAAATGCCTATCGGCTTCTATATCTAAAATGCCTATCGGCACCTATTTTTAAAATGCCAATCGGTAACTATATCTGAAATGCCTATCGGCACCTATATCTGAAATGCCTATCGGCACCTATTTTTAAAATGCCTATCGGAAACTACATCTGAAATGCCTATCAGCACCTATATTTGAAATGCCTATCGGCAACCATATCTGAAATGCCTATCGATACCTATATTTGAAATACCTATCGGCATCTATATCTGAAATGCCTATCGGCACCTATTTTTAAAATGCCAATCGGTAACTATATCTGAAATGCCTATCGGCACCTATATCTGAAATGCCTATCGGCACCAATTTCTGAAATGCCTATCGGAAAATACATTTGGAATGCCTATCAGCACCTATATTTGAAATGCCTATCGACAACCACATCTGGAATGCCTATCGGCACCTATATTTGAAATGCCTATCGGCTTCTATATCTGAAATGCCTATCGACACCTATTTTTAAAATGCCAATCGGCAACTATATCTAAAATGCCTATCGGCACCTATATCTGAAATGCCTATCGGCACCTATTTTTGAAATGCCTATCGGAAACTACATCTAAAATGCCTATCAGCACCTATATTTGAAATGCCTATCGGCAACCATATCTGAAATGCCTATCGACACCTATATTTGAAATACCTATCGGCTTCTATATCTGAAATGCTTATCGGCACCTATTTTTAAAATGCCAATCGGCAACTATATCTGAAATGCCTATCGGCAACTACATCTGGAATGCCTATCGGCACCTATATTTGAAATGCCTATCGGCTTCTATATCTGAAATGCCTATCGACACCTATTTTTAAAATGCCAATCGGCAACTATATCTAAAATGCCTATCGGCACCTATATCTGAAATGCCAATCGGCACCAATTTTTGAAATGCCTATCGGAAACTACATCTGAAATGCCAATCTGCTCCTATATTTGAAATGCCTATCGGCAACCATATCTGAAATGCCTATCGACACCTATATTTGAAATACCTATCGGCTTCTATATCTGAAATGCTTATCGGCACCTATTTTTAAAATGCCAATCGGCAACTATATCTGAAATGCCTATCGGCAACTACATCTGGAATGCCTATCGGCACCTATATTTGAAATGCCTATCGGCTTCTATATCTGAAATGCCTATCGGCACCTATTTTTAAAATGCCAATCGGCACCTATATCTGAAATGCCTTTCGGCATTTATATCTGAAATGCCTATCGACACCTATATTTGAAATGCCTATCGGCACCTATATTTTAAATGCCTATCGGCAACTATATCTGATATGCCTATCGGCACCTATATCTGAAATGCCTATCGGCACTTAATTTTGAAATGCCTATCGAAAACTACATCTAAAATGCCTATCTGCACCTATTTTTAAAATGCCATTCGGCAACTATATCTGAAATGCCTATCGGCACCTATATCTGAAATGCCTATCGGCACCTATTTTTGAAATGACTATCGGAAACTACATCTGAAATGCCTATCAGCACCTATATTTGAAATGCCTATCGGCAACCATATCTGAAATGCCTATCGACACCTATATTTGAAATACCTATCGGCCTCTATATCTGAAATGCCTATCGGCACCTATTTTTAAAATGCCAATCGGCAACTATATCTGAAATGCCTATCGGCACCTATATCTGAAATGCCTATCGTCACCAATTTTTCAAATGCCTATCGGAAACTACATCTGAAATGCCTATCAGCACCTATATTTGAAATGCCTATCAACAACCATATCTGGAATGCCTATAGGCACCTATATCTGAAATGCCTATCGGCACCTATATTTGAAATTCCTATCGGCTTCTATATCTGGAATGCCTATCGGCACCTATATTTGAAATGCCTATCGGCGTCTATATCTGAAATGCCTATCGGCACCTATTTTTAAAATGCCAATCGGCAACTATATCTGAAATGCCTTTAGGCACCTATATCTGAAATGCCTATCGGCACCTATTTTTGAAATGCCTTTCGGAAACTACATCTGAAATGCCTATCTGCTCCTATATTTGAAATGCCTATCGGCAACCATATCTAAAATGCCTATCGACACCTATATTTTAAATACCTATCGGCTTCTATATCTGAAATGCTATCGGCACCTGTTTTTAAAATGCCAATCGGCAACTATATCTGAAATGCATATCGGCACCTATATCTGAAATGCCTATCGGCATCAATTTTTGAAATGCCTATCGGAAACTACATCTAAAATGCCTATCAGCACCTATATTTGAAATGCCTATCGGCAACCATATCTGGAATGCCTATCGGCACCTATATTTGAAGTGCCTATCGGCTTCTATATCTGAAATGCCTATCGGCACCTATTTTTAAAATGCCAATTGGCAACTATATCTGAAATGCCTATCGGCACCTATATCTGAAATGCCTATCGGCACCTATGTTTGAAATGCCTATCGGAAACAACATCTGAAATGCCTATCAGCACCTATATTTGAAATGCCTATCGGCAACTATATCTGGAATGCTTATCGGCACCTATATTTGAAATGCCTATCGTCTTCTATATCTGAAATGCCTATCGGCACCTATTTTTAAAATGCCAATCGGCAACTATTTCTGAAATGCCTATTGGCACCTATATCTGAAATGCCTATCGGCACCTATTTTTGAAATGCCTATCTGAAACTACATCTGAAATGCCTATCAGCACCTATATTTGAAATGCCTATCGGCAACCATATCTGGAATGCCTATCGGCACCTATATTTGAAACGCCTAACGGCTTCTATATCTGAAATGCCTATCGGCACCTATTTTTAAATTGCCAATCGGCAACTATATCTGTAATGCCTATCGGCACCTATATCTGAAATGCCTATCGGCACCTATTTTTGAAATGCCTATCAGAAACTACATATGAAATGCCTATCAGCACCAATATTTAAAATGCCTATCGGCAACCATATCTGAAATGCCTATCGACACCTATATTTGAAATACCTATCGGCTTCTATATCTTAAATGCCTATCGGCACCTATTTTTAAAATGCCAATCGGCAACTATATCTGAAATGCCTATCGGCACCTAATGCTGAAATGCCTATCGGCACCAATTTTTGAAATGCCTATCATAAACTACATCTGAAATGCCTATCAGCACCTATATTTGAAATGCCTATCGGCAACCATATCTGGAATGCCTATCGGCACAAATATTTGAAATGCCTATCGGCTTCTATATCTGAAATGCCTATCGGCAACTATTTTTAAAATGCCAATCGTCAACTATATCTGAAATGCCTATCGGCACCTATATCTGAAATGCCTATCGGCACCTATTTTTGAAATGCCTATCGGAAACTACATCTGAAATGCCTATCAGCACCTATATTTGAAAAGCCTATCGGCAACTATATTTGGGATTCCTTCCGGCACTTATATTTGTAATGCCTATCGGCTTCTATATCTGAAATGCCTAGCGGCACCTATTTTTAAAATGCCAATCGGCAACTATATCTGAAATGCCTTTCGGCATTTATATCTGAAATGCCTATCGACAACTATATTTGAAATGCCTATCGGCACCTATATTTTAAATGCCTATCGGCAACTATATCTGAAATGCCTATCGGCACCTACATTTGAAATGCCTATCGGCTTCTATATTTGAAATGCCAATCGACACCTATTTTTAAAATGCCAATTGGCAACTATATCTGAAATGCCTATCGGCACCTATATCTGAAATGCCTATCGGTACCTATTTTTGAAATGCCTATCGGAAACTACATCTGAAATGCCTATCGGCACTTATATTTGGAATGCCTATCAACAACCATATCTGGAATGCCTATCGGCACTTATATTTGAAATGCCTATCGGCTTCTATATCTAAAATGCCTATCGGCACCTATTTTTAAAATGCCAATCGGCAACTATATCTGAAATGCCTATCGGCACCTATATCTGAAATGCCTATCGGCACCTATTTTCAAAATGCCTATCGGAAACTACATCTGAAATGCCTATCAGCACCTATATTTGAAATGCCTATCGGCAACCATATCTGAAATGCCTATCGACACCTATATTTGAAATACCTATCGGCTTCTATATCTGAAATGCTTATCGGCACCTATTTTTAAAATGCCAATCGGCAACTATATCTGAAATGCCTATCGGCAACTACATCTGGAATGCCTATCGGCACCTATATTTGAAATGCCTATCGGCTTCTATATCTGAAATGCCTATCGACACCTATTTTTAAAATGCCAATCGGCAACTATATCTAAAATGCCTATCGGCACCTATATCTGAAATGCCAATCGGCACCAATTTTTGAAATGCCTATCGGAAACTACATCTTAAATGCCTTTCAGCTGCTATATTTGAAATGCCTATCGGCAATTTATCTGGAATGCCTATCGGCACCTATATTTGAAATGCCTATCGGCTTCTATATATGAAGTGCCTATCGGCACCTATTTTTAAAATGCCAAACGGCAACTATATCTGAAATGCCTATCGGCACCTATATCTGAAATGCCTATGGGCACCTATTTTTGAAATGTCTTTCGGAAACTACATCTGAAATGCCAATCTGCTCCTATATTTGAAATGCCTATCGGCAACCATATCTGAAATGCCTATCGACACCTATATTTGAAATACCTATCGGCTTCTATATCTGAAATGCCTATCGGCACCTGTTTTTAAAATGCCAATCGGCAACTATATCTGAAATGCCTATCGGCACCTATATCTGAAATGCCTATCGGCATCAATTTTTGAAATGCCTATCGGAAACTACATCTAAAATGCCTATCAGCACCTATATTTGAAATGCCTATCGGCAACCATATCTGGAATGCCTATCGGCACCTATATTTGAAATGCCTATCGGCTTCTATATCTGAAATGCCTATCGGCACCTATTTTTAAAATGCCAATTGGCCACTATATCTAAATGCCTATCGGCATCTATATCTGAAATGCCTATCGGCACCTATTTTTGAAATGCGTATCGGAAACTACATCTAAAATGCCTATCAGCACCTATATTTGAAATGCCTATCGGCAACCATATCTGGAATGCCTATCGGCACCTATATTTGAAATGCCTATCGGCTTCTATATCTGAAATGCCTATCGATACTTATTTTTAAAATGCCAATTGGCAACTATATCTGAAATGCCTATCGGCACCTATATCTGAAATGACTATCGGCACCTATTTTTGAAATGCCTATCGGAAACTACATCTGAAATGCCTATCGGCACCTATATTTGAAATGCCTATCGGCTTCTATATCTGAAACGCCTATCGACACCTATTTTAAAAATGCCAATTGGAAACTATATCTGAAATGCCTATCGGCACCTATATCTGAAATGACTATCGGCACCTATTTTTGAAATGCCTATCGGAAACTACATCTGAAATGCCTATCGGCACCTATATTTGAAATGCCTATCGGCTTCTATATCTGAAATGCCTATCGACACCTATTTTTAAAATGCCAATTGGCAACTATATCTGAAATGCCTATTGGCACCTATATCTGAAATGCCTATCGGCACCTATTTTTAAAATGCCAATCGGCAACTATATCTGAAGTGCCTATCGGCACCTATATCTGAAATGACTATCGGCACCTATTTTTGAAATGCCTATCGGAAACTACATCTTAAATGCCTATCGGCACCTATATTTGAAATGCCTATCGGCTTCTATATCTGAAATGACTGTCGGCACCTATTTTTAAAATGCCAATTGGCAACTATATCTGAAATGCCTATCGGCACCTATATCTGAAATGACTATCGGCACCTATTTTTGAAATGCCTATCGGAAACTACATCTGAAATGCCTATCGGCACCTATATTTGAAATGCCTATCGGCTTCTATATCTGAAATGCCTGTCGGCACCTATTTTTAAAATGCCAATTGGCAACTATATCTGAAATGCCTATCGGCACCTATATCTGAAATGACTATCGGCACCTATTTTTGAAATGCCTATCGGAAACTACATCTAAAATGCCTATTAGCACCAATATTTGAAATGCCTATCGGCTACCATATCTGGAATGCCTATCGGCACCTATATTGAAATGCCTATCGGCTTCTATATCTGAAATGCTTATCGGCACCTATTTTTAAAATGCCAATCTGCAATTATATCTGAAGTGCCTATCGGCACCTATATCTGAAATGCCTATCGGCACCTATTTTTGAAATCCCTATCGAAAACTACATCTGCAATGCCTATCAGCACCTATATTTGAAATGCCTATCGGCAACCACATCAGAAATGCCTATCGGCACCTATATCTGAAATGCCTTTCGGCATTTATATCTGAAATCCCTATCGACACCTATATTTGAAAAGCCTATCGGCACCTATATTTTAAATGCCTATCGGCAACTATATCTGATATGCCTATCGGCACCTATATCTGAAATGCCTATCGGCACCTATTTTTGAAATGCCTATCGGAAACTACATCTAAAATGCCTATCAGCACCTATATTTGAAATGCCTATCGGCAACCTTATCTGAAATGCCTATCGACACCTATATTTGAAATACCTATCGGCCTCTATATCTGAAATGCCTATCGGCACCTATTTTAAATATGCCAATCGGCAACCATATCTGAAATGCCTATCGGCACCTACATCGGAAATGCCTATCGGCACCAATTTTTGAAATGCCTATCGGAAACTACATCTGAAATGCCTATCAGCACCTATATTTGAAATGCCTATCGGCAACCATATCTGAAATGCCTATCGGCACCTATATTTGAAATGCCTATCGGCTTCTATATCTGGAATGCCTATCGGCACCTATTTTTGAAATGCCTATCGGAAACTACATCTAAAATGCCTATCAGCACCTATATTTGAAATGCCTATCGGCAAACTTATCTGAAATGCCTATCGACACCTATATTTGAAATACCTATCGGCCTCTATATCTGAAATGCCTATCGGCACCTATTTTTAAAATGCCAATTGGCAACTATATCTGAAATGCCTATCGGCACCTATATCTGAAATGCCTATCGGCACCTATTTTTGAAATGCCAATCGGAAACTACATCTGAAATGCCTATCAGCACCTATATTTGAAATGCCTATCGGCTTCTATATATGAAGTGCCTATCGGCACCTATTTTTAAAATGCCAAACGGCAACTATATCTGAAATGCCTATCGGCACCTATATCTGAAATGCCTATGGGCACCTATTTTTGAAATGTCTTTCGGAAACTACATCTGAAATGCCAATCTGCTCCTATATTTGAAATGCCTATCGGCAACCATATCTGAAATGCCTATCGACACCTATATTTGAAATACCTATCGGCTTCTATATCTGAAATGCCTATCGGCACCTGTTTTTAAAATGCCAATCGGCAACTATATCTGAAATGCCTATCGGCACCTATATCTGAAATGCCTATCGGCATCAATTTTTGAAATGCCTATCGGAAACTACATCTAAAATGCCTATCAGCACCTATATTTGAAATGCCTATCGGCAACCATATCTGGAATGCCTATCGGCACCTATATTTGAAATGCCTATCGGCTTCTATATCTGAAATGCCTATCGGCACCTATTTTTAAAATGCCAATTGGCCACTATATCTAAATGCCTATCGGCATCTATATCTGAAATGCCTATCGGCACCTATTTTTGAAATGCGTATCGGAAACTACATCTAAAATGCCTATCAGCACCTATATTTGAAATGCCTATCGGCAACCATATCTGGAATGCCTATCGGCACCTATATTTGAAATGCCTATCGGCTTCTATATCTGAAATGCCTATCGATACTTATTTTTAAAATGCCAATTGGCAACTATATCTGAAATGCCTATCGGCACCTATATCTGAAATGACTATCGGCACCTATTTTTGAAATGCCTATCGGAAACTACATCTGAAATGCCTATCGGCACCTATATTTGAAATGCCTATCGGCTTCTATATCTGAAACGCCTATCGACACCTATTTTAAAAATGCCAATTGGAAACTATATCTGAAATGCCTATCGGCACCTATATCTGAAATGACTATCGGCACCTATTTTTGAAATGCCTATCGGAAACTACATCTGAAATGCCTATCGGCACCTATATTTGAAATGCCTATCGGCTTCTATATCTGAAATGCCTATCGACACCTATTTTTAAAATGCCAATTGGCAACTATATCTGAAATGCCTATTGGCACCTATATCTGAAATGCCTATCGGCACCTATTTTTAAAATGCCAATCGGCAACTATATCTGAAGTGCCTATCGGCACCTATATCTGAAATGACTATCGGCACCTATTTTTGAAATGCCTATCGGAAACTACATCTTAAATGCCTATCGGCACCTATATTTGAAATGCCTATCGGCTTCTATATCTGAAATGACTGTCGGCACCTATTTTTAAAATGCCAATTGGCAACTATATCTGAAATGCCTATCGGCACCTATATCTGAAATGACTATCGGCACCTATTTTTGAAATGCCTATCGGAAACTACATCTGAAATGCCTATCGGCACCTATATTTGAAATGCCTATCGGCTTCTATATCTGAAATGCCTGTCGGCACCTATTTTTAAAATGCCAATTGGCAACTATATCTGAAATGCCTATCGGCACCTATATCTGAAATGACTATCGGCACCTATTTTTGAAATGCCTATCGGAAACTACATCTAAAATGCCTATTAGCACCAATATTTGAAATGCCTATCGGCTACCATATCTGGAATGCCTATCGGCACCTATATTGAAATGCCTATCGGCTTCTATATCTGAAATGCTTATCGGCACCTATTTTTAAAATGCCAATCTGCAATTATATCTGAAGTGCCTATCGGCACCTATATCTGAAATGCCTATCGGCACCTATTTTTGAAATCCCTATCGAAAACTACATCTGCAATGCCTATCAGCACCTATATTTGAAATGCCTATCGGCAACCACATCAGAAATGCCTATCGGCACCTATATCTGAAATGCCTTTCGGCATTTATATCTGAAATCCCTATCGACACCTATATTTGAAAAGCCTATCGGCACCTATATTTTAAATGCCTATCGGCAACTATATCTGATATGCCTATCGGCACCTATATCTGAAATGCCTATCGGCACCTATTTTTGAAATGCCTATCGGAAACTACATCTAAAATGCCTATCAGCACCTATATTTGAAATGCCTATCGGCAACCTTATCTGAAATGCCTATCGACACCTATATTTGAAATACCTATCGGCCTCTATATCTGAAATGCCTATCGGCACCTATTTTAAATATGCCAATCGGCAACCATATCTGAAATGCCTATCGGCACCTACATCGGAAATGCCTATCGGCACCAATTTTTGAAATGCCTATCGGAAACTACATCTGAAATGCCTATCAGCACCTATATTTGAAATGCCTATCGGCAACCATATCTGAAATGCCTATCGGCACCTATATTTGAAATGCCTATCGGCTTCTATATCTGGAATGCCTATCGGCACCTATTTTTGAAATGCCTATCGGAAACTACATCTAAAATGCCTATCAGCACCTATATTTGAAATGCCTATCGGCAAACTTATCTGAAATGCCTATCGACACCTATATTTGAAATACCTATCGGCCTCTATATCTGAAATGCCTATCGGCACCTATTTTTAAAATGCCAATTGGCAACTATATCTGAAATGCCTATCGGCACCTATATCTGAAATGCCTATCGGCACCTATTTTTGAAATGCCAATCGGAAACTACATCTGAAATGCCTATCAGCACCTATATTTGAAATGCCTATCGGCAACCATATCTGGAATGCCTATCGGCACCTATATTTGAAACGCCTAACGGCTTCTATATCTGAAATGCCTATCGGCACCTATTTTTAAATTGCCAATCGGCAACTATATCTGTAATGCCTATCGGCACCTATATCTGAAATGCCTATTGGCACCTATTTTTGAAATGCTTATCAGAAACTACATATGAAATGCCTATCAGCACCAATATTTAAAATGCCTATCGGCAACCATATCTGAAATGCCTATCGACACCTATATTTGAAATACCTATCGGCTTCTATATCTTAAATGCCTATCGGCACCTATTTTTAAAATGCCAATCGGCAACTATATCTGAAATGCCTATCGGCACCTATATCTGAAATGCCTATCGGCACCAATTTTTGAAATGCCTATCAGAAACTACATCTGCAATGCCTATCAGCACCTATATTTGAAATGCCTATCGGCAACCATATCTGGAATGCCTATCGGCACAAATATTTGAAATGCCTATCGGCTTCTATATCTGAAATGCCTATCGGCACCTATTTTTAAAATGCCAATCGGCAACTATATCTGAAATGCCTATCGGCACCTATATCTGAAATGCCTTTCGGCACCTTTTTTTGAAATGCCTATCGGAAACTACATCTGAAATGCCTATCAGCACCTATATTTGAAATGCCTATCGGAAACAATATCTGAAATGCCTATCGACACCTATATTTGAAATACCTATCGGCTTCTATATCTGAAATGCCTATCAACACCTATTTTTAAAATGCCAATCGAGAATATCGGAAATGCCTATCGGCACCTATATCTGAAATGCCTATCGGCACCAATTTTTGAAATGCCTATCGGAAACTACATCTGAAATGCCTATCAGTACCTATATTTGGAATGCCTATCGGCAACCATATCTGGAATGCTTATCGGCACCTATATTTGAAATGCCTATCGGCTTCTATATCTGAAATGCCTGTCGGCACCTATTTTTAAAATGCCAATTGGCAACTATATCTGAAATGCCTATCGGCACCTATATCTGAAATGACTATCGGCACCTATTTTTGAAATGCCTATCGGAAACTACATCTGAAAAGCCTATTAGCACCAATATTTGAAATGCCTATCGGCTACCATATCTGGAATGCCTATCGGCACCTATATTGAAATGCCTATCGGCTTCTATATCTGAAATGCCTATCGGCACCTATTTTTAAAATGCCAATCTGCAATTATATCTGAAGTGCCTATCGGCACCTATATCCGAAATGCCTATCGGCACCTATTTTTGAAATCCCTATCGAAAACTACATCTGCAATGCCTATCAGCACCTATATTTGAAATGCCTATCGGCAACCACATCAGAAATGCCTATCGGCACCTATATCTGAAATGCCTTTCGGCATTTATATCTGAAATTCCTATCGACACCTATATTTAAAATGCCTATCGGCACCTATATTTTAAATGCCTATCGGCAACTATATCTGATATGCCTATCGGCACCTATATCTAAAATGCCTATCGGCACCTATTTTTGAAATGCCTATCGGAAACTACATCTAAAATGCCTATCAGCACCTATATTTGAAATGCCTATCGGCAACCTTATCTGAAATGCCTATCGACACCTATATTTGAAATACCTATCGGCCTCTATATCTGAAATGCCTATCGGCACCTATTTTAAAAATGCCAATCGGCAACCATATCTGAAATGCCTATCGGCACCTACATCTGAAATGCCTATCGGCACCAATTTTTGAAATGCCTATCGGAAACTACATCTGAAATGCCTATCAGCACCTATATTTGAAATGCCTATCAGCAACCATATCTGAAATGCCTATCGGCACCTATATTTGAAATGCCTATCGGCTTCTATATCTGGAATGCCTATCGGCACCTATTTTTGAAATGCCTATCGGAAACTACATCTAAAATGCCTATCAGCACCTATATTTGAAATGCCTATCGGCAAACTTATCTGGAATGCCTATCGACACCTATATTTGAAATACCTATCGGCCTCTATATCTGAAATGCCTATCGGCACCTGTTTTTAAAATGCCAATCGGCAACTATATCTGAAATGCATATCGGCACCTATATCTGAAATGCCTATCGGCATCAATTTTTGAAATGCCTATCGGATACTACATCTAAAATGCCTATCAGCACCTATATTTGAAATGCCTATCGGCAACCATATCTGGAATGCCTATCGGCACCTATATTTGAAGTGCCTATCGGCTTCTATATCTGAAATGCCTATCGGCACCTATTTTTAAAATGCCAATTGGCAACTATATCTGAAATGCCTATCGGCACCTATATCTAAATTGCCTATCGGCACCTATTTTTGAAATGCCTATCGGAAACTACATCTGAAATGCCTATCAGCACCTATATTTGAAATGCCTATCGGCAACCATATCTGGAATGCTTATCGGCACCTATATTTGAAATGCCTATCGTCTTCTATATCTGAAATGCCTATCGGCACCTATTTTTAAAATGCCAATCGGCAACTATATCTGAAATGCCTATCGGCACCTATATCTGAAATGCCTATCGGCACCTATTTTTGAAATGCCTATCGGAAACTACATCTGAAATGCCTATCAGCACCTATATTTGAAATGCCTATCGGCAACCATATCTGGAATGCCTATCGGCACCTATATTTGAAACGCCTAACGGCTTCTATATCTGAAATGCCTATCGGCACCTATTTTTAAATTGCCAATCGGCAACTATATCTGTAATGCCTATCGGCACCTATATCTGAAATCCCTATCGGCACCTATTTTTGAAATCCCTAACAGAAACTACATATGAAATGCCTATCAGCACCAATATTTAAAATGCCTATCGGCAACCATATCTGAAATGCCTATCGACACCTATATTTGAAATACCTATCGGCTTCTATATCTTAAATGCCTATCGGCACCTATTTTTAAAATGCCAATCGGCAACTATATCTGAAATGCCTATCGGCACCTATATCTGAAATGCCTATCGGCACCAATTTTTGAAATGCCTATCAAAAACTACATCTGCAATGCCTATCAGCACCTATATTTGAAATGCCTATCGGCAACCATATCTATAATGCCTATCGGCACAAATATTTGAAATGCCTATCGGCTTCTATATCTGAAATGCCTATCGGCACCTATTTTTAAAATGCCAATCGGCAAGTATATCTGAAATGCCTATCGGCACCTATATCTGAAATGCCTTTCGGCACCTATTTTTGAAATGCCTATCGACTTCTATATCTGAAATGCTTATCGACACCTATTTTTAAAATGCCAATCGGCAACTATATCTGAAATGCCTATCGGCAGCTATATCTGAAATGCCTTTTGGCAGCTATATATGAAATGCCTATCGGCACTTATTTTTAAATTGCCTATCGTAAACTACATCTGAAATGCCTATCAGCACCTATATTTGAAATGCCTATCGGCTACCATATCTGAAATGCCTTTCGGCACCTATTTTTAAAATGCCAATCGGAAACTATATCTGAAATGCCTATCGGCACCTATATCTGATATGCCTATCGGCATAATTTTTGTAATGCCTATCGGAAACTACATCTGAAATGCCTATCAGGAACTATATTTGAAATGCCTATCGGCAACCATATCTGGAATGCCTATCGGCACCTATATTTGAAATGCCTATCGGCTTCTATATCTGAAATGCCTATCGGCACCTATTTTTTAAATGCCAATCGGCAACTATATCTGAAATGCCTATCGGCACCTATATCTGAAATGCCTATCGGCACCTATTTTTGAAATGCCTATCGGAAACTACATCTGAAATGCCTATCAGCACCTATATTTGAAATGCCTATCGGCAACCATATCTGGAATGCCTATCGGCACCTATATTTGAAATGCCTATCGGCTTCTATATCTGAAATGCCTATCGGCACCTATTTTTAAATTGCCAATCGGCAACTATATCTGAAATGCCTACCGGCACGTATATCTGAAATGCCTATCGGCACCTATTTATAAAATGCCTATCGGAAACTACATCTGAAATGCCTATCAGCACCTATATTTGAAATGCCTATTGGCAACCATATCTGGAATGCCTATCGGCACCTATATTTGAAATGCCTATCGGCTTCTATATCTGAAATGCCTATCGGCACCTATTTTTAAAATGCCAATCTGCAACAATATCTGAAATGCCTATCGGCACCTATATTTAAATTGCCTATCGGCACCTATTTTTGAAATGCCTATCGGAAACTATATCTGAAATGCCTATCAGCACCTATATTTGAAATGCCTATCGGCAGCCATATCTGGAATGCCTATCGGCACCTATATTTGAAATGCCTATCGGCTTCTATATCTGAAATGCCTATCGACACCTATGTTTAAAATGCCAATTGGCAACTATATCTGAAATGCCTATGCGCAACTATATCTAAAATGCCTGTCGGTACCTATTTTTGAAATGCCTATCGGAAACTACATCTAAAATGCCTATCAGCACTTATATTTGAAATGCCTATCGGCAACCATATCTGGAATGCCTATCGGCACCTGTATTTGAAATGCCTATCGGCTTCTATATCTAAAATGCCTATCGGCACCTATTCATAAAATACCCATCGGCAACTATATCTGAAATGCCTATCGGCACCTATATCTGAAATGCCTATCGGCACCTATTTTTGAAATGCCTATCGGAAACTACATCTGAAATGCCTATCAGCACCTATATTTGAAATGCCTATCGGCAACCATATCTGAAATGCCTATCGACAACTATATCTAAAATGCCTATCGGTACCTATTTTTGAAATGCCTATCGGAAACTACATCATAAATGCCTATCAGCACTTATATTTGAAATGCCTATCGGCAGCCATATCTGGAATGCCTATCGGCACCTATATTTGAAATGCCTATCGGCTTCTATATCTGAAATGCCTATCGACACCTATGTTTAAAATGCCAATTGGCAACTATATCTGAAATGCCTATGCGCAACTATATCTAAAATGCCTGTCGGTACCTATTTTTGAAATGCCTATCGGAAACTACATCTGAAATGCCTATCAGCACCTATATTTGAAATGCCTATCGGCAACCATATCTGAAATGCCTATCGACAACTATATCTAAAATGCCTATCGGTACCTATTTTTGAAATGCCTATCGGAAACTACATCATAAATGCCTATCAGCACTTATATTTGAAATGCCTATCGGCAACCATATCTGGAATGCCTATCGGCACCTATATTTGAAATGCCTATCGGCTTCTATATCTGAAATGCCTATCGGTACCTATTTTTGAAATGCCTATCGGAAACTACATCTAAAATGCCTATCAGCACTTATATTTGAAATACCTATCGGCTTCTATATCTGAAATGCCTATCGGCACCTATTTAAAAAATGACAATCGGTAACCCTATCTGAAATGCCTATCGGCACCTATATCTGAAATGCCTATCGGCACTAATTTTTGAAATGCCTATCGGAAACTACATCTAGAATGCCTATCAGCACCTATATTTGTAATGCCTATCGGCAACCATATCTGATATGCCTATCGACACCTATATTTGAAATACCTATCGGCTTCTATATCTGAAATGCCTATCGGCACCTATTTTTAAAATGCCAATCGGCAACTATATCTGAAATGCCTATCGGCACCTATATCTGAAATGCCTATCGGCACCAATTTTTGAAATGCCTATCGAAAACTACATGTGAAATGCCTATCAGCACCTATATTTGAAATGCCTATCGGCAACCATATCTGGAATGCCTATCGGCACCTATATTTGAAATGCTTATCGGCTTCTATATCTGAAATGCCTATCGGCATCTATTTTTAAAATGCCAATCGGCAACTATATCTGAAATGCCTATCGGCACCTATATCTGAAATGCCTATCGGCACCTATTTTTGAAATGCGTTTCGGAAACTATATCTGAAATGCCTATCTGCCCCTATATTTGAAATGCCTATCGGCAACCATATCTGAAATGCCTATCGACACCTATATTTGAAATACCTATCGGCTTCTATATCTGAAATGCCCATCGGCCCCTGTTTTTAAAATGCCAATCGGCAACTATATCTGAAATGCCTGTCGGCACCTATACCTGAAATGCCTATCGGCATCAATTTTTGAAATGCCTATCGGAAACTTCATCTAAAATGCCTATCAACACCTATATTTGAAATGCCTATCGGCAACCATATCTGGAATGCCAATCAGCACCTATATTTGAAATGCCTATCGGCTTCTATATCTGAAATGCCTGTCGGCACCTATTTTTAAAATGCCAATTGGCAACTATATCTGAAATGCCTATCGGCACCTATATCTGAAATGACTATCGGCACCTATTTTTGAAATGCCTATCGGAAACTACATCTGAAATGCCTATCGGCACCTATATTTGAAATGCCTATCGGCTTCTATATCTGAAATGCCTATCGACACCTATTTTTAAAATGCCAATTGGCAACTATATCTGAAATGCCTATCGGCACCTATATCTGAAATGACTATCGGCACCTATTTTTGAAATGCCTATCGGAAACTACATCTGAAATGCCTATCGGCACCTATATTTGAAATGCCTATCGGCTTCTATATCTGAAATGCCTATCGACACCTATTTTTAAAATGCCAATTGGCAACTATATCTGAAATGCCTATTGGCACCTATATCTGAAATGCCTATCGGCACCTATTTTAAAAATGCCAATCGGCAACTATATCTGAAGTGCCTATCGGCACCTATATCTGAAATGACTATCGGCACCTATTTTTGAAATGCCTATCGGAAACTACATCTGAAATGCCTATCGGCACCTATATTTGAAATGCCTATCGGCTTCTATATCTGAAATGACTGTCGGCACCTATTTTTAAAATGCCAATTGGCAACTATATCTGAAATGCCTATCGGCACCTATATCTGAAATGACTATCGGCACCTATTTTTGAAATGCCTTTTGGAAACTACATCTGAAATGCCTATCGGCACCTATATTTGAAATGCCCATCGGCTTTTATATCTGAAATGCCTGTCGGCAACTATTTTTAAAATGCCAATTGGCAACTATATCTGAAATGCCTATCGGCACCTATATCTGAAATGACTATCGGCACCTATTTTTGAAATGCCTATCGGAAACTACATCTGAAATGCCTATTAGCACCAATATTTGAAATGCCTATCGGCAACCATATCTGGATTGCCTATCGGCACCTATATTTGAAATGCCTATCGGCTTCTATATCTGAAATGCCTATCGGCACCTATTTTTAAAATGCCAATCTGCAATTATATCTGAAGTGCCTATCGGCACCTATATCTGAAATGCCTATCGGCACCTATTTTTGAAATCCCTTTTGAAAACTACATCTGCAATGCCTATCAGCACCTATATTTGAAATGCCTATCGGCAACCACATCAGAAATGCCTATCGGCACCTATATCTGAATTGCCTTTCGGCATTTATATCTGAAATTCCTATCGACACCTATATTTGAAATGCCTATCGGCACCTATATTTTAAATGCCTATCGGCAACTATATCTGATATGCCTATCGGCACCTATATCTGAAATGCCTATCGGCACCTATTTTTGAAATGCCTATCGGAAACTACATCTAAAATGCCTATCAGCACCTATATTTGAAATGCCTATCGGCAACCTTATCTGAAATGCCTATCGACACCTATATTTGAAATACCTATCGGCCTCTATATCTGAAATGCCTATCGGCACCTATTTTAAAAATGCCAATCGGCAACCATATCTGAAATGCCTATCGGCACCTACATCTGAAATGCCTATCGGCACCAATTTTTGAAATGCCTATCGGAAACTACATCTGAAATGCCTATCAGCACCTATATTTGAAATGCCTATCGGCAACTATATCTGGAATGCCTATCGGCACCTATATTTGAAATGCCTATCGGCTTCTATATCTGAAATGCCTATCGGCACCTATATTTGAAATGCCTATCGGCGTCTATATCTGAAATGCCTATCGGCACCTATTTTCAAAATGCCTATCGGCAACTATATCTGATATGCCTATCGGCAACTATATCTGAAATGCCTATCGGCACTTATTTTTGAAATGCCTATCGAAAACTACATCTAAAATGCCTATCTGCACCTATTTTTAAAATGCCATTCGGCAAATATATCTGAAATGCCTATCGGCACCTATATCTGAAATGCCTATCGGCACCTATTTTTGAAATGACTATCGGAAACTACATCTGAAATGCCTATCAGCACCTATATTTGAAATGCCTATCGGCAACCATATCTGAAATGCCTATCGACACCTATATTTGAAATACCTATCGGCCTCTATATCTGAAATGCCTATCGGCACCTATTTTTAAAATGCCAATCGGCAACTATATCTGAAATGCCTATCGGCACCTATATCTGAAATGCCTATCGGCACCAATTTTTCAAATGCCTATCGGAAACTACATCTGAAATGCCTATCAGCACCTATATTTGAAATGCCTATCGGCAACCATATCTGGAATGCCTATAGGCACCTATATCTGAAATGCCTATCGGCACCTATATTTGAAATGCCTATCGGCGTCTATATCTGAAATGCCTATCGGCACCTATTTTTAAAATGCCAATCGGCAACTATATCTGAAATGCCTTTAGGCACCTATATCTGAAATGCCTATTGGCACCTATTTTTGAAATGCCTTTCGGAAACTACATCTGAAATGCCTATCTGCTCCTATATTTGAAATGCCTATCGGCAACCATATCTAAAATGCCTATCGACACCTATATTTTAAATACCTATCGGCTTCTATATCTGAAATGCTATCGGCACCTGTTTTTAAAATGCCAATCGGCAACTATATCTGAAATGCATATCGGCACCTATATCTGAAATGCCTATCGGCATCAATTTTTGAAATGCCTATCGGAAACTACATCTAAAATGCCTATCAGCACCTATATTTGAAATGCCTATCGGCAACCATGTCTGGAATGCCTATCGGCACCTATATTTGAAGTGCCTATCGGCTTCTATATCTGAAATGCCTTTCGGCACCTATTTTTAAAATGCCAATTGGCAACTATATCTGAAATGCCTATCGGCACCTATATCTGAAATGCCTATCGGCACCTATTTTTGAAATGCCTATCGGAAACTACCTCTGAAATGCCTATCAGCACCTATATTTGAAATGCCTATCGGCAACCATATCTGGAATGCTTATCGGCACCTATATTTGAAATGCCTATCGTCTTCTATATCTGAAATGCCTATCGGCACATATTTTTAAAATGCCAATCGGCAACTATATCTGAAATGCCTATCGGCACTTATATCTGAAATGCCTATCGGCACCTATTTTTGAAATGCCTATCGGAAACTACATCTGAAATGCCTATCAGCACCTATATTTGAAATGCCTATCGGCAACCATATCTGGAATGCCTATCGGCACCTATATTTGAAACGCCTAACGGCTTCTATATCTGAAATGCCTATCGGCACCTATTTTTAAATTGCCAATCGGCAACTATATCTGTAATGCCTATCGGCACCTATATCTGAAATGCCTATCGGCACCTATTTTTGAAATGCCTATCAGAAACTACATATGAAATGCCTATCAGCACCAATATTTAAAATGCCTATCGGCAACCATATCTGAAATGCCTATCGACACCTATATTTGAAATACCTATCGGCTTCTATATCTGAAATGCCTATCGGCACCTATTTTTAAAATGCCAATCGGCAACTATATCTGAAATGCCTATCGGCACCTATATCTGAAATGCCTATCGGCACCAATTTTTGAAATGCCTATCAAAAACTACATCTGCAATGCCTATCAGCACCTATATTTGAAATGCCTATCGGCAACCATATCTATAATGCCTATCGGCACAAATATTTGAAATGCCTATCGGCTTCTATATCTGAAATGCCTATCGGCACCTATTTTTAAAATGCCAATCGGCAACTATATCTGAAATGCCTATCGGCAGCTATATCTGAAATGCCTTTTGGCAGCTATATATGAAATGCCTATCGGCACTTATTTTTAAATTGCCTATCGTAAACTACATCTGAAATGCCTATCAGCACCTATATTTGAAATGCCTATCGGCTACCATATCTGAAATGCCTTTCGGCACCTATTTTTAAAATGCCAATCGGCAACTATATCTGAAATGCCTATCGGCACCTATATCTGATATGCCTATCGGCATAATTTTTGTAATGCCTATCGGAAACTACATCTGAAATGCCTATCAGGAACTATATTTGAAATGCCTATCGGCAACCATATCTGGAATGCCTATCGGCACCTATATTTGAAATGCCTATCGGCTTCTATATCTGAAATGCCTATCGGCACCTATTTTTAAATGCCAATCGGCAACTATATCTGAAATGCCTATCGGCACCTATATCTGAAATGCCTATCGGCACCTATTTTTGAAATGCCTATCGGAAACTACATCTGAAATGCCTATCAGCACCTATATTTGAAATGCCTATCGGCAACCATATCTGGAATGCCTATCGGCACCTATATTTGAAATGCCTATCGGCTTCTATATCTGAAATGCCTATCGGCACCTATTTTTAAATTGCCAATCGGCAACTATATCTGAAATGCCTACCGGCACGTATATCTGAAATGCCTATCGGCACCTATTTATAAAATGCCTATCGGAAACTACATCTGAAATGCCTATCAGCACCTATATTTGAAATGCCTATTGGCAACCATATCTGGAATGCCTATCGGCACCTATATTTGAAATGCCTATCGGCTTCTATATCTGAAATGCCTATCGGCACCTATTTTTAAAATGCCAATCTGCAACAATATCTGAAATGCCTATCGGCACCTATATTTAAATTGCCTATCGGCACCTATTTTTGAAATGCCTATCGGAAACTATATCTGAAATGCCTATCAGCACCTATATTTGAAATGCCTATCGGCAACCATATCTGAAATGCCTATCGACACCTATATTTGAAATACCTATCGGCTTCTATATCTGAAATGCCTATCGGCACCTATTTTTAAAATGCCAATCGGCAACTATATCTGAAATGCCTATCGGCACCTATATCTGAAATGCCTATCGGCACCAATTTTTGAAATGCCTATCGGAAACTACATCTGAAATGCCTATCAGCACCTCTATTTGAAATGCCTATCGGCAGCCATATCTGGAATGCCTATCGGCACCTATATTTGAAATGCCTATCGGCTTCTATATCTGAAATGCCTATCGACACCTATGTTTAAAATGCCAATTGGCAACTATATCTGAAATGCCTATGCGCAACTATATCTAAAATGCCTGTCGGTACCTATTTTTGAAATGCCTATCGGAAACTACATCTAAAATGCCTATCAGCACTTATATTTGAAATGCCTATCGGCAACCATATCTGGAATGCCTATCGGCACCTGTATTTGAAATGCCTATCGGCTTCTATATCTAAAATGCCTATCGGCACCTATTCATAAAATACCCATCGGCAACTATATCTGAAATGCCTATCGGCACCTATATCTGAAATGCCTATCGGCACCTATTTTTGAAATGCCTATCGGAAATTACATCTGAAATGCCTATCAGCACCTATATTTGAAATGCCTATCGGCAACCATATCTGAAATGCCTATCGACAACTATATCTAAAATGCCTATCGGTACCTATTTTTGAAATGCCTATCGGAAACTACATCATAAATGCCTATCAGCACTTATATTTGAAATGCCTATCGGCAACCATATCTGGAATGCCTATCGGCACCTATATTTGAAATGCCTATCGGCTTCTATATCTGGAATGCCTATCGGTACCTATTTTTGAAATGCCTATCGGAAACTACATCTAAAATGCCTATCAGCACTTATATTTGAAATACCTATCGGCTTCTATATCTGAAATGCCTATCGGCACCTATTTAAAAAATGACAATCGGTAACCCTATCTGAAATGCCTATCGGCACCTATATCTGAAATGCCTATCGGCACTAATTTTTGAAATGCCTATCGGAAACTACATCTAGAATGCCTATCAGCACCTATATTTGTAATGCCTATCGGCAACCATATCTGATATGCCTATCGACACCTATATTTGAAATACCTATCGGCTTCTATATCTGAAATGCCTATCGGCACCTATTTTTAAAATGCCAATCGGCAACTATATCTGAAATGCCTATCGGCACCTATATCTGAAATGCCTATCGGCACCAATTTTTGAAATGCCTATCGAAAACTACATGTGAAATGCCTATCAGCACCTATATTTGAAATGCCTATCGGCAACCATATCTGGAATGCCTATCGGCACCTATATTTGAAATGCTTATCGGCTTCTATATCTGAAATGCCTATCGGCATCTATTTTTAAAATGCCAATCGGCAACTATATCTGAAATGCCTATCGGCACCTATATCTGAAATGCCTATCGGCACCTATTTTTGAAATGCGTTTCGGAAACTATATCTGAAATGCCTATCTGCCCCTATATTTGAAATGCCTATCGGCAACCATATCTGAAATGCCTATCGACACCTATATTTGAAATACCTATCGGCTTCTATATCTGAAATGCCCATCGGCCCCTGTTTTTAAAATGCCAATCGGCAACTATATCTGAAATGCCTGTCGGCACCTATACCTGAAATGCCTATCGGCATCAATTTTTGAAATGCCTATCGGAAACTTCATCTAAAATGCCTATCAACACCTATATTTGAAATGCCTATCGGCAACCATATCTGGAATGCCAATCGGCACCTATATTTGAAATGCCTATCGGCTTTTATATCTGAAATGCCTGTCGGCACCTATTTTTAAAGTGCCAATTGGCAACTATATCTGAAATGCCTATCGGCACCTATATTTGAAATGACTATCGGCACCTATTTTTGAAATGCCTATCGGAAACTACATCTGAAATGCCTATCGGCACCTATATTTGAAATGCCTATCGGCTTCTATATCTGAAATGCCTATCGACACCTATTTTTAAAATGCCAATTGGCAACTATATCTGAAATGCCTATCGGCACCTATATCTGAAATGACTATCGGCATCTATTTTTGAAATGCCTATCGGAAACTACATCTGAAATGCCTATCGGCACCTATATTTGAAATGCCTATCGGCTTCTATATCTGAAATGCCTATCGACACCTATTTTTAAAATGCCAATTGGCAACTATATCTGAAATGCCTATTGGCACCTATATCTGAAATGCCTATCGGCACCTATTTTAAAAATGCCAATCGGCAACTATATCTGAAGTGCCTATCGGCACCTATATCTGAAATGACTATCGGCACCTATTTTTGAAATGCCTATCGGAAACTACATCTGAAATGCCTATCGGCACCTATATTTGAAATGCCTATCGGCTTCTATATCTGAAATGACTGTCGGCACCTATTTTTAAAATGCCAATTGGCAACTATATCTGAAATGCCTATCGGCACCTATATCTGAAATGACTATCGGCACCTATTTTTGAAATGCCTTTTGGAAACTACATCTGAAATGCCTATCGGCACCTATATTTGAAATGCCCATCGGCTTTTATATCTGAAATGCTTGTCGGCAACTATTTTTAAAATGCCAATTGGCAACTATATCTGAAATGCCTATCGGCACCTATATCTGAAATGACTATCGGCACCTATTTTTGAAATGCCTATCGGAAACTACATCTGAAATGCCTATTAGCACCAATATTTGAAATGCCTATCGGCAACCATATCTGGATTGCCTATCGGCACCTATATTTGAAATGCCTATCGGCTTCTATATCTGAAATGCCTATCGGCACCTATTTTTAAAATGCCAATCTGCAATTATATCTGAAGTGCCTATCGGCACCTATATCTGAAATGCCTATCGGCACCTATTTTTGAAATCCCTTTTGAAAACTACATCTGCAATGCCTATCAGCACCTATATTTGAAATGCCTATCGGCAACCACATCAGAAATGCCTATCGGCACCTATATCTGAATTGCCTTTCGGCATTTATATCTGAAATTCCTATCGACACCTATATTTGAAATGCCTATCGGCACCTATATTTTAAATGCCTATCGGCAACTATATCTGATATGCCTATCGGCACCTATATCTGAAATGCCTATCGGCACCTATTTTTGAAATGCCTATCGGAAACTACATCTAAAATGCCTATCAGCACCTATATTTGAAATGCCTATCGGCAACCTTATCTGAAATGCCTATCGACACCTATATTTGAAATACCTATCGGCCTCTATATCTGAAATGCCTATCGGCACCTATTTTAAAAATGCCAATCGGCAACCATATCTGAAATGCCTATCGGCACCTACATCTGAAATGCCTATCGGCACCAATTTTTGAAATGCCTATCGGAAACTACATCTGAAATGCCTATCAGCACCTATATTTGAAATGCCTATCGGCAACCATATCTGGAATGCCTATCGGCACCTATATTTTAAATGCCTATCGGCTTCTATATCTGGAATGCCTATCGGCACCTATATTTGAAATGCCTATCGGCGTCTATATCTGAAATGCCTATCGGCACCTATTTTTAAAATGCCAATCGGCACCTATATCTGAACTGCCTTTCGGCATTTATATCTGAAATGCCTATCGACACCTATATTTGAAACGCCTATCGGCACCTATATTTTTAATGCCTATCGGCAACTATATCTGATATGCCTATCGGCAACTATATCTGAAATGCCTATCGGCACTTATTTTTGAAATGCCTATCGAAAACTACATCTAAAATGCCTATCTGCACCTATTTTTAAAATGCCATTCGGCAAATATAACTGAAATGCCTATCGGCACCTATATCTGAAATGCCTATCGGCACCTATTTTTGAAATGACTATCGGAAACTACATCTGAAATGCCTATCAGCACCTATATTTGAAATGCCTATCGGCAATCATATCTGAAATGCCTATCGACACCTATATTTGAAATACCTATCGGCCTCTATATCTGAAATGCCTATCGGCACCTATTTTTAAAATGCCAATCGGCAACTATATCTGAAATGCCTATCGGCACCTATATCTGAAATGCCTATCGGCACCAATTTTTCAAATGCCTATCGGAAACTACATCTGAAATGCCTATCAGCACCTATATTTGAAATGCCTATCGGCAACCATATCTGGAATGCCTAATGGCACCTATATCTGAAATGCCTATCGGCACCTATATTTGAAATGCCTATCGGCTTCTATATCTGGAATGCCTATCGGCACCTATATTTGAAATGCCTATCGGCGTCTATATCTGAAATGCCTATCGGCACCTATTTTTAAAATGCCAATCGGCAACTATATCTGAAATGCCTTTAGGCACCTATATCTGAAATGCCTATCGGCACCTATTTTTGAAATGCCTTTCGGAAACTACATCTGAAATGCCTATCTGCTCCTATATTTGAAATGCCTATCGGCAACCATATCTAAAATGCCTATCGACACCTATATTTTAAATACCTATCGGCTTCTATATCGGAAATGCTATCGGCACCTGTTTTTAAAATGCCAATCGGCAACTATATCTGAAATGCATATCGGCACCTATATCTGAAATGCCTATCGGCATCAATTTTTGAAATGCCTATCGGAAACTACATCTAAAATGCCTATCAGCACCTATATTTGAAATGCCTATCGGCAACCATGTCTGGAATGCCTATCGGCACCTATATTTGAAGTGCCTATCGGCTTCTATATCTGAAATGCCTTTCGGCACCTATTTTTAAAATGCCAATTAGCAACTATTTTTGAAATGCCTATCGGAAACTACCTCTGAAATTCCTATCAGCACCTATATTTGAAATGCCTATCGGCAACCATATCTGGAATGCTTATCGGCACCTATATTTGAAATGCCTATCGTCTTCTATATCTGAAATGCCTATCGGCACCTATTTTTAAAATGCCAATCGGCAACTATATCTGAAATGCCTATCGGCACTTATATCTGAAATGCCTATCGGCACCTATTTTTGAAATGCCTATCGGAAACTACATCTGAAATGCCTATCAGCACCTATATTTGAAATGCCTATCGGCAACCATATCTGGAATGCCTATCGGCACCTATATTTGAAACGCCTAACGGCTTCTATATCTGAAATGCCTATCGGCACCTATTTTTAAATTGCCAATCGGCAACTATATCTGTAATGCCTATCGGCACCTATATCTGAAATGCCTATCGGCACCTATTTTTGAAATGCCTATCAGAAACTACATATGAAATGCCTATCAGCACCAATATTTAAAATGCCTATCGGCAACCATATCTGAAATGCCTATCGACACCTATATTTGAAATACCTATCGGCTTCTATATCTGAAATGCCTATCGGCACCTATTTTTAAAATGCCAATCGGCAACTATATCTGAAATGCCTATCGGCACCTATATCTGAAATGCCTATCGGCACCAATTTTTGAAATGCCTATCATAAACTACATCTGAAATGCCTATCAGCACCTATATTTGAAATGCCTATCGGCAACCATATCTGGAATGCCTATCGGCACAAATATTTGAAATGCCTATCGGCTTCTATATCTGAAATGCCTATCGGCACCTATTTTTAAAATGCCAATCGGCAACTATATCTGAAATGCCTATCGGCACCTATATCTGAAATGCCTATCGGCACCTATTTTTGAAATGCCTATCGGAAACTACATCTGAAATGCCTATCAGCACCTATATTTGAAATGCCTATCGGCAACCATATCTGAAATGCCTATCGACACCTATATTTGAAATACCTATCGGCTTCTATATCTGAAATGCCTATCAACACCTATTTTTAAAATGCCAATCGAGAATATCAGAAATGCCTATCGGCTCCTATATCTGAAATGCCTATCGGCACCAATTTTTTAAATGCCTATCGGAAACTACATCTGAAATGCCTATCAGTACCTATATTTGAAATGCCTATCGGCAACCATACCTGGAATGCTTATCGGCACCTATATTTGAAATGCCTATCGGCTTCTATATCTGAAATGCCTATCGGCACCTATTTTTAAAATGCCAATCGGCAACTATATCTGAAATGCCTATCGGCACCTATATCTGAAATGCCTATCGGCACCTATTTTTGAAATGCCTATCGGAAACTACATCTGAAATGCCTATCAGCACCTATATTTGAAATGCCTATCGGCAACCATATCTGGAATGCCTATCGGCACCTATATTTAAAATGCCTATCGGCTTCTATATCTGAAATGCCTATCGGCACCTATTTTTAAAATATATATCGGCAACTATATCTGAAATGCCTATCGGCACCTATATCTGAAATGCCTATCGGCACCTATTTTTGAAATTCCTATCAGAAACTACATCTGAAATGCCTATCAGCACCTATATTTGAAATGCCTATCGGCAACCATATCTGGAATGCCTATCGGCACCTATATTTGAGATGCCTATCGGCTTCTATATCTGAAATGCCTATCGGCACCTATTTTTAATATGCCAATCGGCACCTATATCTGAAATGCCTATCGGCACCTATATCTGAAATGCCTATCGGCACCTATTTTTGAAATGCCTATCGGAAACTACATCTGAAATGCCTATCAGCACCTATATTTGAAAAGCCTATCGGCAACTATATTTGGAATGCCTATCGGCACCTATATTTGAAATGCCTATCGGCTTCTATATCTGAAATGCCTAGCGGCACCTATTTTTAAAATGCCAATCGGCAACTATATCTGAAATGCCTTTCGGCATTTATATCTGAAAATCCTATCGACACCTATATTTGAAATGCCTATCGGCACCTATATTTTAAATGCCTATCGGCAACTATATATGAAATGCCTATCGGCACCTATATTTGAAATGCCTATCGGCTTCTATATCTGAAATGCCTAGCGGCACCTATTTTTAAAATGCCAATCGGCAACTATATCTGAAATGCCTTTCGGCATTTATATCTGAAATGCCTATCGATACCTATATTTGAAATGCCTATCGGCACCTATATTTTAAATGCCTATCGGCAACTATATCTTAAATGCCTATCGGCACCTATATCTGAAATGCCTATCGGTACCTATTTTTGAAATGCCTATCGGAAACTACATCTGAAATGCCTATCGGCACTTATATTTGGAATGCCTATCAACAACCATATCTGGAATGCCTATCGGCACTTATATTTGAAATGCCTATCGGCTTCTATATCTAAAATGCCTATCGGCACCTATTTTTAAAATGCCAATCGGCAACTATATCTGAAATGCCTATCGGCACCTATATCTGAAATGCCTATCGGCACCTATTTTTAAAATGCCTATCGGAAACTACATCTGAAATGCCTATCAGCACCTATATTTGAAATGCCTATCGGCAACCATATCTGAAATGCCTATCGATACCTATATTTGAAATACCTATCGGCATCTATATCTGAAATGCCTATCGGCACCTATTTTTAAAATGCCAATCGGTAACTATATCTGAAATGCCTATCGGCACCTATATCTGAAATGCCTATCGGCACCAATTTCTGAAATGCCTATCGGAAAATACATTTGGAATGCCTATCAGCACCTATATTTGAAATGCCTATCGACAACCACATCTGGAATGCCTATCGGCACCTATATTTGAAATGCCTATCGGCTTCTATATCTGAAATGCCTATCGACACCTATTTTTAAAATGCCTATCGGCAACTATATCTAAAATGCCTATCGGCACCTATATCTGAAATGCCTATCGGCACCTATTTTTGAAATGCCTATCGGAAACTACATCTAAAATGCCTATCAGCACCTATATTTGAAATGCCTATCGGCAACCATATCTGAAATGCCTATCGACACCTATATTTGAAATACCTATCGGCTTCTATATCTGAAATGCTTATCGGCACCTATTTTTAAAATGCCAATCGGCAACTATATCTGAAATGCCTATCGGCAACTACATCTGGAATGCCTATCGGCACCTATATTTGAAATGCCTATCGGCTTCTATATCTGAAATGCCTATCGACACCTATTTTTAAAATGCCAATCGGCAACTATATCTAAAATGCCTATCGGCACCTATATCTGAAATGCCAATCGGCACCAATTTTTGAAATGCCTATCGGAAACTACAACTGAAATGCCAATCTGCTCCTATATTTGAAATGCCTATCGGCAACCATATCTGAAATGCCTATCGACACCTATATTTGAAATACCTATCGGCTTCTATATCTGAAATGCCTATCGGCACCTGTTTTTAAAATGCCAATCGGCAACTATATCTGAAATGCCTATCGGCACCTATATCTGAAATGCCTATCAGCATCAATTTTTGAAATGCCTATCGGAAACTACATCTAAAATGCCTATCAGCACCTATATTTGAAATGCCTATCGGCGTCTATATCTGAAATGCCTATCGGCACCTATTTTTAAAATGCCAATCGGCACCTATATCTGAAATGCCTTTCGGCATTTATATCTGAAATGCCTATCGACACCTATATTTGAAATGCCTTTCGGCACCTATATTTTAAATGCCTATCGGCAACTATATCTGATATGCCTATCGGCACCTATATCTGAAATGCCTATCGGCACTTAATTTTGAAATGCCTATCGAAAACTACATCTAAAATGCCTATCTGCACCTATTTTTAAAATGCCATTCGGCAACTATATCTGAAATGCCTATCGGCACCTATATCTGAAATGCCTATCGGCACCTATTTTTGAAATGACTATCGGAAACTACATCTGAAATGCCTATCAGCACCTATATTTGAAATGCCTATCGGCAACCATATCTGAAATGCCTATCGACACCTATATTTGAAATACCTATCGGCCTCTATATCTGAAATGCCTATCGGCACCTATTTTTAAAATGCCAATCGGCAACTATATCTGAAATGCCTATCGGCACCTATATCTGAAATGCCTATCGTCACCAATTTTTCAAATGCCTATCGGAAACTACATCTGAAATGCCTATCAGCACCTATATTTGAAATGCCTATCGGCAACCATATCTGGAATGCCTATAGGCACCTATATCTGAAATGCCTATCGGCACCTTTATTTGAAATGCCTATCGGCTTATATATCTGGAATGCCTATCGGCACCTATATTTGAAATGCCTATCGGCGTCTATATCTGAAATGCCTATCGGCACCTATTTTTAAAATGCCAATCGGCAACTATATCTGAAATGCCTTTAGGCACCTATATCTGAAATGCCTATCGGCACCTATTTTTGAAATGCCTTTCGGAAACTACATCTGAAATGCCTATCTGCTCCTATATTTGAAATGCCTATCGGCAAACATATCTAAAATGCCTATCGGCACCTATATTTTAAATACCTATCGGCTTCTATATCTGAAATGCTATCGGCACCTGTTTTTAAAATGCCAATCGGCAACTATATCTGAAATGCATATCGGCACCTATATCTGAAATGCCTATCGGCATCAATTTTTGAAATGCCTATCGGAAACTACATCTAAAATGCCAATCAGCACCTATATTTGAAATGCCTATCGGCAACCATATCTGGAATGCCTATCGGCACCTATATTTGAAGTGCCTATCGGCTTCTATATCTGAAATGCCTATCGGCACCTATTTTTAAAATGCCAATTGGCAACTATATCTGAAATGCCTATCGGCACCTATATCTGAAATGCCTATCGACACCTATGTTTGAAATGCCTATCGGAAACAACATCTGAAATGCCTATCAGCACCTATATTTGAAATGCCTATCGGCAACCATATCTGGAATGCTTATCGGCACCTATATTTGAAATGCCTATCGTCTTCTATATCTGAAATGCCTATCGGCACCTATTTTTAAAATGCCAATCGGCAACTATTTCTGAAATGCCTATCGGCACCTATATCTGAAATGCCTATCGGCACCTATTTTTGAAATGCCTATCTGAAACTACATCTGAAATGCCTATCAGCACCTATATTTGAAATGCCTATCGGCAACCATATCTGGAATGCCTATCGGCACCTATATTTGAAACGCCTAACGGCTTCTATATCTGAAATGCCTATCGGCACCTATTTTTAAATTGCCAATCGGCAACTATATCTGTAATGCCTATCGGCACCTATATCTGAAATGCCTATCGGCACCTATTTTTGAAATGCCTATCAGAAACTACATATGAAATGCCTATCAGCACCAATATTTAAAATGCCTATCGGCAACCATATCTGAAATGCCTATCGACACCTATATTTGAAATACCTATCGGCTTCTATATCTTAAATGCCTATCGGCACTTATTTTTAAAATGCCAATCGGCAACTATATCTGAAATGCCTATCGGCACCTAATGCTGAAATGCCTATCGGCACCAATTTTTGAAATGCCTATCATAAACTACATCTGAAATGCCTATCAGCACCTATATTTGAAATGCCTATCGGCAACCATATCTGGAATGCCTATCGGCACAAATATTTGAAATGCCTATCGGCTTCTATATCTGAAATGCCTATCGGCAACTATTTTTAAAATGCCAATCGGCAACTATATCTGAAATGCCTATCGGCACCTATATCTGAAATGCCTATCGGCACCTATTTTTGAAATGCCTATCGGAAACTACATCTGAAATGCCTATCAGCACCTATATTTGAAAAGCCTATCGGCAACTATATTTGGAATTCCTTCCGGCACTTATATTTGTAATGCCTATCGGCTTCTATATCTGATATGCCTAGCGGCACCTATTTTTAAAATGCCAATCGGCAACTATATCTGAAATGCCTTTCGGCATTTATATCTGAAATGCCTATCGACAACTATATTTGAAATGCCTATCGGCACCTATATTTTAAATGCCTATCGGCAACTATATCTGAAATGCCTATCGGCACCTATATTTGAAATGCCTATCGGCTTCTATATTTGAAATGCCAATCGACACCTATTTTTAAAATGCCAATTGGCAACTATATCTGAAATGCCTATCGGCACTAATATCTGAAATGCCTATCGGTACCTATTTTTGAAATGCCTATCGGAAACTACATCTGAAATGCCTATCGGCACTTATATTTGGAATGCCTATCAACAACCATATCTGGAATGCCTATCGGCACTTATATTTGAAATGCCTATCGGCTTCTATATCTAAAATGCCTATCGGCACCTATTTTTAAAATGCCAATCGGCAACTATATCTGAAATGCCTATCGGCACCTATATCTGAAATGCCTATCGGCACCTATTTTTAAAATGCATATCGGAAACTACATCTGAAATGCCTATCAGCACCTATATTTGAAATGCCTATCGGCAACCATATCTGAAATGCCTATCGACACCTATATTTGAAATACCTATCGGCTTCTATATCTGAAATGCTTATCGGCACCTATTTTTAAAATGCCAATCGGCAACTATATCTGAAATGCCTATCGGCAACTACATCTGGAATGCCTATCGGCACCTATATTTGAAATGCCTATCGGCTTCTATATCTGAAATGCCTATCGACACCTATTTTTAAAATGCCAATCGGCAACTATATCTAAAATGCCTATCGGCACCTATATCTGAAATGCCTATCGGCACCTATTTTTGAAATGCCTATCGGAAACTACATCTAAAATGCCTATCAGCACCTATATTTGAAATGCCTATCGGCAACCATATCTGAAATGCCTATCGACACCTATATTTGAAATACCTATCGGCTTCTATATCTGAAATGCTTATCGGCACCTATTTTTAAAATGCCAATCGGCAACTATATCTGAAATGCCTATCGGCACCTATATCTGAAATGCCAATCGGCACCAATTTTTGAAATGCCTATCGGAAACTACATCTTAAATGCCTTTCAGCTCCTATATTTGAAATGCTTATCGGCAATTTATCTGGAATGCCTATCGGCACCTATATTTGAAATGCCTATCGGCTTCTATATATGAAATGCCTATCGGCACCTATTTTTAAAATGCCAAACGGCAACTATATCTGAAATGCCTATCGGTACCTATATCTGAAATGCCTATGGGCACCTATTTTTGAAATGTCTTTCGGAAACTACATCTGAAATGCCAATCTGCTCCTATATTTGAAATGCCTATCGGCAACCATATCTGAAATGCCTATCGACACCTATATTTGAAATACCTATCGGCTTCTATATCTGAAATGCCTATCGGCACCTGTTTTTAAAATGCCAATCGGCAACTATATCTGAAATGCCTATCGGCACCTATATCTGAAATGCCTATCGGCATCAATTTTTGAAATGCCTATCGGAAACTACATCTAAAATGCCTATCAGCACCTATATTTGAAATGCCTATCGGCAACCATATCTGGAATGCCTATCGGCACCTATATTTGAAATGCCTATCGGCTTCTATATCTGAAATGCCTATCGGCACCTATTTTTAAAATGCCAATTGGCCACTATATCTAAATGCCTATCGGCATCTATATCTGAAATGCCTATCGGCACCTATTTTTGAAATGCGTATCGGAAACTACATCTAAAATGCCTATCAGCACCTATATTTGAAATGCCTATCGGCAACCATATCTGGAATGCCTATCTTCACCTATATTTGAAATGCCTATCGGCTTCTATATCTGAAATGCCTATCGACACCTATTTTTAAAATGCCAATTGGCAACTATATCTGAAATGCCTATCGGCACCTATATCTGAAATGACTATCGGCACCTATTTTTGAAATGCCTATCGGAAACTACATCTGAAATGCCTATCGGCACCTATATTTGAAATGCCTATCGGCTTCTATATCTGAAACGCCTATCGACACCTATTTTAAAAATGCCAATTGGCAACTATATCTGAAATGCCTATCGGCACCTATATCTGAAATGACTATCGGCACCTATTTTTGAAATGCCTATCGGAAACTACATCTGAAATGCCTATCGGCACCTATATTTGAAATGCCTATCGGCTTCTATATCTGAAATGCCTATCGACACCTATTTTTAAAATGCCAATTGGCAACTATATCTGAAATGCCTATTGGCACCTATATCTGAAATGCCTATCGGCACCTATTTTTAAAATGCCAATCGGCAACTATATCTGAAGTGCCTATCGGCACCTATATCTGAAATGACTATCGGCACCTATTTTTGAAATGCCTATCGGAAACAACATCTTAAATGCCTATCGGCACCTATATTTGAAATGCCTATCGGCTTCTATATCTGAAATGACTGTCGGCACCTATTTTTAAAATGCCAATTGGCAACTATATCTGAAATGCCTATCGGCACCTATATCTGAAATGACTATCGGCACCTATTTTTGAAATGCCTATCGGAAACTACATCTGAAATGCCTATCGGCACCTATATTTGAAATGCCTATCGGCTTCTATATCTGAAATGCCAGTCGGCACCTATTTTTAAAATGCCAATTGGCAACTATATCTGAAATGCCTATCGGCACCTATATCTGAAATGACTATCGGCACCTATTTTTGAAATGCCTATCGGAAACTACATCTAAAATGAATATTAGCACCAATATTTGAAATGCCTATCGGCTACCATATCTGGAATGCCTATCGGCACCTATATTGAAATGCCTATCGGCTTCTATATCTGAAATGCCTATCGGCACCTATTTTTAAAATGCCAATCTGCAATTATATCTGAAGTGCCTATCGGCACCTATATCTGAAATGCCTATCGGCACCTATTTTTGAAATCCCTATCGAAAACTACATCTGCAATGCCTATCAGCACCTATATTTGAAATGCCTATCGGCAACCACATCAGAAATGCCTATCGGCACCTATATCTGAAATGCCTTTCGGCATTTATATCTGAAATTCCTATCGACACCTATATTTGAAAAGCCTATCGGCACCTATATTTTAAATGCCTATCGGCAACTATATCTGATATGCCTATCGGCACCTATATCTGAAATGCCTATCGGCACCTATTTTTGAAATGCCTATCGGAAACTACATCTAAAATGCCTATCAGCACCTATATTTGAAATGCCTATCGGCAACCTTATCTGAAATGCCTATCGACACCTATATTTGAAATACCTATCGGCCTCTATATCTGAAATGCCTATCGGCACCTATTTTAAAAATGCCAATCGGCAACCATATCTGAAATGCCTATCGGCACATACATCGGAAATGCCTATCGGCACCAATTTTTGAAATGCCTATCGGAAACTACATCTGAAATGCCTATCAGCACCTATATTTGAAATGCCTATCGGCAACCATATCTGAAATGCTTATCGGCACCTATATTTGAAATGCCTATCGGCTTCTATATCTGGAATGCCTATCGGCACCTATTTTTGAAATGCCTATCGGAAACTACATCTAAAATGCCTATCAGCACCTATATTTGAAATGCCTATCGGCAAACTTATCTGAAATGCCTATCGACACCTATATTTGAAATACCTATCGGCCTCTATATCTGAAATGCCTATCGGCACCTGTTTTTAAAATGCCAATCGGCAACTATATCTGAAATGCATATCGGCACCTATATCTGAAATGCCTATCGGCATCAATTTTTGAAATGCCTATCGGAAACTACATCTAAAATGCCTATCAGCACCTATATTTGAAATGCCTATCGGCAACCATATCTGGAATGCCTATCGGCACCTATATTTGAAGTGCCTATCGGCTTCTATATCTGAAATGCCTATCGGCACCTATTTTTAAAATGCCAATTGGCAACTATATCTGAAATGCCTATCGGCACCTATATCTAAATTGCCTATCGGCACCTATTTTTGAAATGCCTATCGGAAACTACATCTGAAATGCCTATCAGCACCTATATTTGAAATGCCTATCGGCAACCATATCTGGAATGCTTATCGGCACCTATATTTGAAATGCCTATCGTCTTCTATATCTGAAATGCCTATCGGCACCTATTTTTAAAATGCCAATCGGCAACTATATCTGAAATGCCTATCGGCACCTATATCTGAAATGCCTATCGGCACCTATTTTTGAAATGCCTATCGGAAACTACATCTGAAATGCCTATCAGCACCTATATTTGAAATGCCTATCGGCAACCATATCTGGAATGCCTATCGGCACCTATATTTGAAACGCCTAACGGCTTCTATATCTGAAATGCCTATCGGCACCTATTTTTAAATTGCCAATCGGCAACTATATCTGTAATGCCTATCGGCACCTATATCTGAAATGCCTATCGGCACCTATTTTTGAAATGCTTATCAGAAACTACATATGAAATGCCTATCAGCACCAATATTTAAAATGCCTATCGGCAACCATATCTGAAATGCCTATCGACACCTATATTTGAAATACCTATCGGCTTCTATATCTTAAATGCCTATCGGCACCTATTTTTAAAATGCCAATCGGCAACTATATCTGAAATGCCTATCGGCACCTATATCTGAAATGCCTATCGGCACCAATTTTTGAAATGCCTATCAGAAACTACATCTGCAATGCCTATCAGCACCTATATTTGAAATGCCTATCGGCAACCATATCTGGAATGCCTATCGGCACAAATATTTGAAATGCCTATCGGCTTCTATATCTGAAATGCCTATCGGCACCTATTTTTAAAATGCCAATCGGCAACTATATCTGAAATGCCTATCGGCACCTATATCTGAAATGCCTTTCGGCACCTATTTTTGAAATGCCTATCGGAAACTACATCTGAAAAGCCTATTAGCACCAATATTTGAAATGCCTATCGGCTACCATATCTGGAATGCCTATCGGCACCTATATTGAAATGCCTATCGGCTTCTATATCTGAAATGCCTATCAACACCTATTTTTAAAATGCCAATCGAGAATATCGGAAATGCCTATCGGCACCTATATCTGAAATGCCTATCGGCACCAATTTTTGTAATGCCTATCGGAAACTACATCTGAAATGCCTATCAGTACCTATATTTGAAATGCCTATCGGCAACCATATCTGGAATGCTTATCGGCACCGTTATTTGAAATGCCTATCGGCTTCTATATCTGAAATGCCTATCGGCACCTATTTTTAAAATGCCAATCGGCAACTATATCTGAAATGCCTATCGGCACCTATATCTGAAATGCCTATCGGCACCTATTTTTGAAATGCCTATCGGAAACTACATCTGAAATGCCTATCAGCACCTATATTTGAAATGCCTATCGGCAACCATATCTGGAATGCCTATCGGCACCTATATTTGAAATGCCTATCGGCTTCTATATCTGAAATGCCTATCGGCACCTATTTTTAAAATATATATCGGCAACTATATCTGAAATGCCTATCGGCACCTATATCTGAAATGCCTATCGGCACCTATTTTTGAAATGCCTTTCGGAAACTACATCTGAAATGCCTATCAGCACCTATATTTGAAATGCCTATCGGCAACCATATCTGGAATGCCTATCGGCACCTATATTTGAAATGCCTATCGGCTTCTATATTTGAAATGCCTATCGGCACCTATTTTTAAAATGCCAATCGGCAACTATATCTGAAATGCCTATCGGCACCTATATCTAAAATGCCTATCGGCACCTATTTTTGAAATGCCTATCGGAAACTACATCTGAAATGCCTATCAGCACCTATATTTGAAAAGCCTATCGGCAACTATATTTGGAATGCCTATCGGCACCTATATTTGAAATGCCTATCGGCTTCTATATCTGAAATGCCTAGCGGCACCTATTTTTAAAATGCCAATCGGCAACTATATCTTAAATGCCTTTCGGCATTTATATCTGAAATGCCTATCGACACCTATATTTGAAATGCCTATCGGCACCTATATTTTAAATGCCTATCGGCAACTATATCTGAAATGCCTATCGGCACCTATATTTGAAATGCCTATCGGCTTCTATATTTGAAATGCCTATCGACACCTATTTTTAAAATGCCAATTGACAACTATATCTGAAATGCCTATCGGCACCTATATCTGAAATGCCTATCGGTACCTTTTTTGAAATGCCTATCGGAAACTACATCTGAAATGCCTATCGGCACTTATATTTGGAATGCCTATCAACAACCATATCTGGAATGCCTATCGGCACTTATATTTGAAATGCCTATCGGCTTCTATATCTAAAATGCCTATCGGCACCTATTTTTAAAATGCCAATCGACAACTATATCTGAAATGCCTATCGGCACCTATTTTTAAAATGCCTATCGGAAACTACATCTAAAATGCCTATCAGCTCCTATATTTGAAATGCCTATCGGCAATTATATCTGGAATGCCTATCGGCACCTATATTTGAAATGCCTATCGGCTTCTATATCTGAAATGCCTATCGGCACCTATTTTTAAAATGCCAAACGGCAACTATATCTGAAATGCCTATCGGCACCTATATCTGAAATGCCTATCGGCACCTATTTTTGAAATGCCTATCGGAAACTACATCTGAAATGCCTATCAGCACCTATATTTGAAATGCCTATCGGCAACCATATCTGGAATGCCTATCGGCACCTATATTTGAAATGCCTATCGGCTTCTATATTTGAAATGCCTATCGGCACCTATTTTTAAAATGCCAATCGGCAACTATATCTGAAATGCCTATCGGCACCTATATCTAAAATGCCTATCGGCACCTATTTTTGAAATGCCTATCGGAAACTACATCTGAAATGCCTATCAGCACCTATATTTGAAAAGCTGATCGGCAACTATATTTGGAATGCCTATCGGCACCTATATTTGAAATGCCTATCGGCTTCTATATCTGAAATGCCTAGCGGCACCTATTTTTAAAATGCCAATCGGCAACTATATCTTAAATGCCTTTCGGCATTTATATCTGAAATGCCTATCGACACCTATATTTGAAATGCCTATCGGCACCTATATTTTAAATGCCTATCGGCAACTATATCTGAAATGCCTATCGGCACCTATATTTGAAATGCCTATCGGCTTCTATATTTGAAATGCCTATCGACACCTATTTTTAAAATGCCAATTGACAACTATATCTGAAATGCCTATCGGCACCTATATCTGAAATGCCTATCGGTACCTTTTTTGAAATGCCTATCGGAAACTACATCTGAAATGCCTATCGGCACTTATATTTGGAATGCCTATCAACAACCATATCTGGAATGCCTATCGGCACTTATATTTGAAATGCCTATCGGCTTCTATATCTAAAATGCCTATCGGCACCTATTTTTAAAATGCCAATCGACAACTATATCTGAAATGCCTATCGGCACCTATTTTTAAAATGCCTATCGGAAACTACATCTAAAATGCCTATCAGCTCCTATATTTGAAATGCCTATCGGCAATTATATCTGGAATGCCTATCGGCACCTATATTTGAAATGCCTATCGGCTTCTATATCTGAAATGCCTATCGGCACCTATTTTTAAAATGCCAAACGGCAACTATATCTAAAATGCCTATCGGCACCTATATCTGAAATGCCTATCGGCACCTATTTTTGAGATGTCTTTCGGAAACTACATCTGAAATGCCAATCTGCTCCTATATTTGAAATGCCTATCGGCAACTACATCTGGAATGCCTATCGGCACCTATATTTGAAATGCCTATCGGCTTCTATATCTGAAATGCCTATCGACACCTATTTTTAAAATGCCAATCGGCAACTATATCTGAAATGCCTATAGGCACCTATATCTGAAATGCCTATCGGCATCAATTTTTGAAATACCTATCGGAAACTACATCTAAAATGCCTATCAGCACCTATATTTGAAATGCCTATCGGCAACCATATCTGGAATGCCTATCGGCACCTATATTTGAAATGCCTATCGGCTTCTATATCTGAAATGCCTATCAACACCTATTTTTAAAATGCCAATTGGCCACTATATCTAAATGCCTATCGGCATCTATATCTGAAATGCCTGTCGGCACCTATTTTTGAAATGCCTATCGGAAACTACATCTAAAATGCCTATCAGCACCTATATTTGAAATGCCTATCGGCAACCATATCTGAAATGTCTATCGACACCTATATTTGAAATACCTATCGGCTTCTATATCTGAAATGCTTATCGGCACCTATTTTTAAAATGCCAATCGGCAACTATATCTGAAATGCCTATCGGCACCTATATCTGAAATGCCAATCGGCACCAATTTTTGAAATGCCTATCGGAAACTACATCTTAAATGCCTATCAGCTCCTATATTTGAAATGCCTATCGGCAACCATATCTGGAATGCCTATCGGCACCTATATTTGAAATGCCTATCGGCTTCTATATCTGAAATGCCTATCGGCACCTATTTTTAAAATGCCAAACGGCAACTATATCTGAAATGCCTATCGGCACCTATATCTGAAATGCCTATCGGCACCTATTTTTGAAATGTCTTTCGGAAACTACATCTGAAATGCCAATCTGCTCCTATATTTGAAATGCCTATCGGCAACCATATCTGAAATGCCTATCGACACCTATATTTGAAATACCTATCGGCTTCTATATCTGAAATGCCTATCGGCACCTGTTTTTAAAATGCCAATCGGCAACTATATCTGAAATGCCTATAGGCACCTATATCTGAAATGCCTATCGGCATCAATTTTTGAAATACCTATCGGAAACTACATCTAAAATGCCTATCAGCACCTATATTTGAAATGCCTATCGGCAACCATATCTGGAATGCCTATCGGCACCTATATTTGAAATGCCTATCGGCTTCTATATCTGAAATGCCTATCAACACCTATTTTTAAAATGCCAATTGGCCACTATATCTAAATGCCTATCGGCATCTATATCTGAAATGCCTGTCGGCACCTATTTTTGAAATGCCTATCGGAAACTACATCTAAAATGCCTATCAGCACCTATATTTGAAATGCCTATCGGCAACCATATCTGGAATGCCTATCGGCACCTATATTTGAAATGCCTATCGGCTTCTATATCTGAAATGCCTATCGACACCTGTTTTTAAAATGCCAATTGGCAACTATATCTGAAATGCCTATCGGCACCTATATCTGAAATGCCTATCGGTACCTATTTTTGAAATGCCTATCGGAAACTACATCTGAAATGCCTATCAGCACTAATATTTGAAATGCCTATCAACAACCATATCTGGAATGCCTATCGGCACCTATATTTGAAATGCCTATCGGCTTCTATATCTGAAATGCCTATCGTCACCTATTTTTAAAATGCCAATCAGACACTATATCTGAAATGCCTATCGGCACCTATATCTGAAATGCCTATCGGCACCTATATCTGAAATGCCTATCGGCACCTATTTTTGAAATGCCTATCGGAAACTACATCTAAAATGCCTATCAGCACCTATATTTGAAATGCCTATCGGCAACCATATCTGGAATGCCTATCGGCACCTATATTTGAAATGCCTATCGGCAATCATATCTGAAATGCCTATCGACACCTATTTTTAAAACGCCAATTGGTTACTATATCTGAAATGCCTATCGGCACCTATATCTGAAATGCCTATCGGCACCTATATCTGAAATGCCTATCGGCACCTATTTTTGAAATGCCTATCGGAAACTACATCTAAAATGCCTATCGGCAACTATTTTTAAAATGCCAATCGGCAACTATATCTGAAATGCCTATCGGCACCTATATCTGAAATGCCTATCGGCACCTATTTTTGAAATCCCTTTCGAAAACTACATCTGCAATGCCTATCAGCACCTATATTTGAAATGCCTATCGGCAACCACATCAGAAATGCCTATCGGCACCTATATCTGAAATGCCTTTCGGCATTTATATCTGAAATTCCTATCGACACCTATATTTGAAATGCCTATCGGCACCTATATTTTAAATGCCTATCGGCAACTATATCTGATATGCCTATCGGCACCTATATCTGAAATGCCTATCGGCACCTATTTTTGAAATGCCTATCGGAAACTACATCTAAAATGCCTATCAGCACCTATATTTGAAATGCCTATCGGCAACCTTATCTGAAATGCCTATCGACACCTATATTTGAAATACCTATCGGCCTCTATATCTGAAATGCCTATCGGCACCTATTTTAAAAATGCCAATCGGCAACCATATCTGAAAAGCCTATCGGCACCTACATCTGAAATGCCTATCGGCACCAATTTTTGAAATGCCTATCGGAAACTACATCTGAAATGCCTATCAGCACCTATATTTGAAATGCCTATCGGCAACCATATCTGGAATGCCTATCGGCACCTATATTTGAAATGCCTATCGGCTTCTATATCTGGAATGCCTATCGGCACCTATATTTGAAATGCCTATCAGCGTCTATATCTGAAATGCCTATCGGCACCTATTTTTAAAATGCCAATCGGCACCTATATCTGAAATGCCTTTCGGCATTTATATCTGAAATGCCTATCGACACCTATATTTGAAATGCCTATCGGCACCTATATTTTAAATGCCTATCGGCAACTATATCTGATATGCCTATCGGCAACTATATCTGAAATGCCTATCGGCACTTATTTTTGAAATGCCTATCGAAAACTACATCTAAAATGCCTATCTGCACCTATTTTTAAAATGCCTATCGACACCTATATCTGAAATGCCTATCGACACCTATATCTGAAATGCCTATCGACACCTATATCTATAATGCCTATCGACACCTATATCTGAAATGCCTATCGACACCTATATCTGAAATGCCTATCGACACATATATCTGAAATGCCTATCGACACCTATTTTTGAAATGCCTATCGGAAACTACATCTGAAATGCCTATCAGCACCTATATTTGAAATGCCTATCGGCAACCATATCTGGAATGCCTATCGGCACCTATATTTGAAATGCCTATCGGCTTCTATATCTGAAATGCCTATCGGCACCTATTTTTAAAATGCCAATCGGCAACTATATCTGAAATGCCTATCGGCACCTATATCTGAAATGCCTATCGACACCTATATCTGAAATGCCTATCGACACCTATATCTGAAATGCCTATCGACACCTATATCTGAAATGCCTATCGACACCTATATCTGAAATGCCTATCGACACCTATATCTGAAATGCCTATCGACACCTATATCTGAAATGCCTATCGACACCTATATCTGAAATGCCTATCGACACCTATTTTTGAAATGCCTATCGGAAACTACATCTGAAATGCCTATCAGCACCTATATTTGAAATGCCTATCGGCAACCATATCTGGAATGCCTATCGGCACCTATATTTGAAATGCCTATCGGCTTCTATATCTGTAATGCCTATCGGCACCTATTTTTAAAATGCCTATCGGCACCTATATCTGAAATGCCTATCGACACCTATATCTGAAATGCCTATCGACACCTATATCTGAAATGCCTATCGACACCTATATCTGAAATGCCTATCGACACCTATATCTGAAATGCCTATCGACACCTATATCTGAAATGCCTATCGACACCTATATCTGAAATGCCTATCGACACCTATATCTGAAATGCCTATCGACACCTATATCTGAAATGCCTATCGACACCTATATCTGAAATGCCTATCGACACCTATATCTGAAATGCCTATCGACACCTATATCTGAAATGCCTATCGACACCTATATCTGAAATGCCTATCGACACCTATATCTGAAATGCCTATCGACACCTATTTATGAAATGCCAATCGGAAACTACATCTGAAATGCCTATCAGCACCTATATTTGGAATGCCTATCGGCAACCATATCTGGAATGCCTATCGGCACCTATATTTGAAATGCCTATCGGCTTCTATATCTGAAATGCCTATCGGCACCTATTTTTAAAATGCCAATCGGCAACTATATCTGAAATGCCTATCGGCACCTATATCTGAAATGCCTATCGACACCTATATCTGAAATGCCTATCGACACCTATATCTGAAATGCCTATCGACACCTATATCTGAAATGCCTATCGACACCTATATCTATAATGCCTATCGACACCTATATCTGAAATGCCTATCGACACCTATATCTGAAATGCCTATCGACACCTATATCTGAAATGCCTATCGACACCTATTTTTGAAATGCCTATCGGAAACTACATCTGAAATGCCTTTCAGCACCTATATTTGAAATGCCTATCGGCAACCATATCTGGAATGCCTATCGGCACCTATATTTGAAATGCCTATCGGCTTCTACATCTGAAATGCCTATCGGCACATATTTTTAAAATGCCAATCGGCAACTATATCTGAAATGCCTATCGGCACCTATATCTGAAATGCCTATCGACACCTATATCTGAAATGCCTATCGACACCTATATCTGAAATGCCTATCGACACCTATATCTGAAATGCCTATCGACACCTATATCTATATTGCCTATCGACACCTATATCTGAAATGCCTATCGACACCTATTTTTGAAATGCCTATCGGAAACTACATCTGAAATGCCTATCAGCACCTATATTAGAAATGCCTATCGGCAACCATATCTGGAATGCCTATCGGCACCTATATTTGAAATGCCTATCGGCTTCTATATCTGAAATGCCTATCGGCACCTATTTTTAAAATGCCAATCGGCAACTATATCTGAAATGCCTATCGGCACCTATATCTGAAATGCCTATCGACACCTATATCTGAAATGCGTATCGACACCTATATCTGAAATGCCTATCGACACCTATATCTGAAATGCCTATCGACACCTATATCTGAAATGCCTATCGACACCTATATCTGAAATGCCTATCGACACCTATATCTGAAATGCCTATCGACACCTATATCTGAAATGCCTATCGACACCTATTTTTGAAATGCCTATCGGAAACTACATCTGAAATGCCTATCAGCACCTATATTTGAAATGCCTATCGGCAACCATATCTGGAATGCCTATCGGCACCTATATTTGAAATGCCTATCGGCTTCTATATCTGAAATGCCTATCGGCACCTATTTTTAAAATGCCAATCGGCAACTATATCTGAAATGCCTATCGGCACCTATATCTGAAATGCCTATCGACACCTATATCTGAAATGCCTATCGACACCTATATCTGAAATGCCCATCGACACCTATATCTGAAATGCCTATCGACACCTATATCTGAAATGCCTATCGACACCTATATCTGAAATGCCTATCGACACCTATATCTGAAATGCCTATCGACACCTATATCTGAAATGCCTATCGACACCTATATCTGAAATGCCTATCGACACCTATTTTTGAAATGCCTATCGGAAACTACATCTGAAATGCCTATCAGCACCTATATTTGAAATGCCTATCGGCAACCATATCTGGAATGCCTATCGGCACCTATATTTGAAATGCCTATCGGCTTCTATATCTGAAATGCCTATCGGCACCTATTTTTAAAATGCCAAACGGCAACTATAACTGAAATGCCTATCGGCACCTATATCTGAAATGCCTATCGACACCTATATCTGAAATGCCTATCGACATCTATATCTGAAATGCCTATCGACACCTATATCTGAAATGCCTATCGACACCTATATCTAAAATGCCTATCGACACCTATATCTGAAATGCCTATCGACACCTATATCTGAAATGCCTATCGACACCTATATCTGAAATGCCTATCGCCACCTATTTTTGAAATGCCTATCGGAAACTACATCTGAAATGCCTATCAGCACCTATGTTTGAAATGCCTATCGGCAACCATATCTGGAATGCCTATCGGCACCTATATTTGAAATGCCTATCGGCTTCTATATCTGAAATGCCTATCGGCACCTATTTTTAAAATGCCAATCGGCAACTATATCTGAAATGCCTATCGGCACCTATATCTGAAATGCCTATCGACACCTATATCTGAAATGCCTATCGACACCTATATCTGAAATGCCTATCGACACCTATATCTGAAATGCCTATCGACACCTATATCTGAAATGCCTATCGACACCTATATCTGAAATGCCTACCGACACCTATATCTGAAATGCCAATCGACACCAATTTTTGAAATGCCTATCGGAAACTACATCTTAAATGCCTATCAGCTCCTATATTTGAAATGCCTATCGGCAATTTATCTGGAATGCCTATCGGCACCTATATTTGAAATGCCTATCGGCTTCTATATCTGAAATGCCTATCGGCACCTATTTTTAAAATGCCAAACGGCAACTATATCTGAAATGCCTATCGGCACCTATATCTGAAATGCCTATCGGCACCTATTTTTGAAATGTCTTTCGGAAACTACATCTGAAATGCCAATCTGCTCCTATATTTGAAATGCCTATCGGCAACCATATCTGAAATGCCTATCGACACCTATATTTGAAATACCTATCGGCTTCTATATCTGAAATGCCTATCGGCACCTGTTTTTAAAATGCCAATCGGCAACTATATCTGAAATGCCTATCGGCACCTATATCTGAAATGCCTATCGGCATCAATTTTTGAAATGCCTATCGGAAACTACATCTAAAATGCCTATCAGCACCTATATTTGAAATGCCTATCGGCAACCATATCTGGAATGCCTATCGGCACCTATATTTGAAATGCCTATCGGCTTCTATATCTGAAATGCCTATCGGCACCTATTTTTAAAATGCCAATTGGCCACTATATCTAAATGCCTATCGGCATCTATATCTGAAATGCCTATCGGCACCTATTTTTGAAATGCCTATCGGAAACTACATCTAAAATGCCTATCAGCACCTATATTTGAAATGCCTATCGGCAACCATATCTGGAATGCCTATCGGCACCTATATTTGAAATGCCTATCGGCTTCTATATCTGAAATGCCTATCGACACCTATTTTTAAAATGCCAATTGGCAACTATATCTGAAATGCCTATCGGCACCCATATCTGAAATGACTATCGGCACCTATTTTTGAAATGCCTATCGGAAACTACATCTGAAATGCCTATCGGCACCTATATTTGAAATGCCTATCGGCTTCTATATCTGAAATGCCTATCGACACCTATTTTTAAAATGCCAATTGGCAACTATATCTGAAATGCCTATCGGCGCCTATATCTGAAATGACTATCGGCACCTATTTTTGAAATGCCTATCGGAAACTACATCTGAAATGCCTATCGGCACCTATATTTGAAATGCCTATCGGCTTCTATATCTGAAATGCCTATCGACACCTATTTTTAAAATGCCAATTGGCAACTATATCTGAAATGCCTATTGGCACCTATATCTGAAATGCCTATCGGCACCTATTTTTAAAATGCCAATCGGCAACTATATCTGAAGTGCCTATCGGCACCTATATCTGAAATGACTATCGGCACCTATTTTTGAAATGCCTATCGGAAACTACATCTGAAATGCCTATCGGCACCTATATTTGAAATGCCTATCGGCTTCTATATCTGAAATGACTGTCGGCACCTATTTTTAAAATGCCAATTGGCAACTATATCTGAAATGCCTATCGGCACCTATATCTGAAATGACTATCGGCACCTATTTTTGAAATGCCTATCGGAAACTACATCTGAAATGCCTATCGGCACCTATATTTGAAATGCCTATCGGCTTCTATATCTGAAATGCCTGTCGGCACCTATTTTTAAAATGCCAATTGGCAACTATATCTGAAATGCCTATCGGCACCTATATCTGAAATGACTATCGGCACCTATTTTTGAAATGCCTATCGGAAACTACATCTGAAATGCCTATTAGCACCAATATTTGAAATGCCCATCGGCTACCATATCTGGAATGCCTATCGGCACCTATATTGAAATGCCTATCGGCTTCTATATCTGAAATGCCTATCGGCACCTATTTTTAAAATGCCAATCTGCAATTATATCTGAAGTGCCTATCGGCACCTATATCTGAAATGCCTATCGGCACCTATTTTTGAAATCCCTATCGAAAACTACATCTGCAATGCCTACAGCACCTATATTTGAAATGCCTATCGGCAACCACATCAGAAATGCCTATCGGCACCTATATCTGAAATGACTATCGGCACCTATTTTTGAAATGCCTATCGGAAACTACATCTAAAATGCCTATCAGCACCTATATTTGAAATGCCTATCGGCAACCTTATCTGAAATGCCTATCGACACCTATATTTGAAATACCTATCGGCCTCTATATCTGAAATGCCTATCGGCACCTATTTTAAAAATGCCAATCGGCAACCATATCTGAAATGCCTATCGGCACCTACATCTGAAATGCCTATCGGCACCAATTTTTGAAATGCCTATCGAAAACTACATCTGAAATGCCTATCAGCACCTATATTTGAAATGCCTATCGGCAACCATATCTGAAATGCCTATCGGCACCTATATTTGAAATGCCTATCGGCTTCTATATCTGGAATGCCTATCGGCACCTATTTTTGAAATGCCTATCGGAAACTACATCTAAAATGCCTATCAGCACCTATATTTGAAATGCCTATCCACAACCTTATCTGAAATGCCTATCGACACCTATATTTGAAATACCTATCGGCCTCTATATCTGAAATGCCTATCGGCACCTGTTTTTAAAATGCCAATCGGCAACTATATCTGAAATGCATATCGGCACCTATATCTGAAATGCCTATCGGCATCAATTTTTGAAATGCCTATCGGAAACTACATCTAAAATGCCTATCAGCACCTATATTTGAAATGCCTATCGGCAACCATATCTGGAATGCCTATCGGCACCTATATTTGAAGTGCCTATCGGCTTCTATATCTGAAATGCCTATCGGCACCTATTTTTAAAATGCCAATTGGCAACTATATCTGAAATGCCTATCGGCACCTATATCTAAATTGCCTATCGGCACCTATTTTTGAAATGCCTATCGGAAACTACATCTGAAATGCCTATCAGCACCTATATTTGAAATGCCTATCGGCAACCATATCTGGAATGCTTATCGGCACCTATATTTGAAATGCCTATCGTCTTCTATATCTGAAATGCCTATCGGCACCTATTTTTAAAATGCCAATCGGCAACTATATCTGAAATGCCTATCGGCACCTATATCTGAAATGCCTATCGGCACCTATTTTTGAAATGCCTATCGGAAACTACATCTGAAATGCCTATCAGCACCTATATTTGAAATGCCTATCGGCAACCATATCTGGAATGCCTATCGGCACCTATATTTGAAACGCCTAACGGCTTCTATATCTGGAATGCCTATCGGCACCTATTTTTAAATTGCCAATCGGCAACTATATCTGTAATGCCTATCGGCACCTATATCTGAAATGCCTATCGGCACCTATTTTTGAAATGCCTATCAGAAACTACATATGAAATGCCTATCAGCACCAATATTTAAAATGCCTATCGGCAACCATATCTGAAATGCCTATCGACACCTATATTTGAAATACCTATCGGCTTCTATATCTTAAATGCCTATCGGCACCTATTTTTAAAATGCCAATCGGCAACTATATCTGAAATGCCTATCGGCACCTATATCTGAAATGCCTATCGGCACCAATTTTTGAAATGCCTATCAGAAACTACATCTGCAATGCCTATCAGCACCTATATTTGAAATGCCTATCGGCAACCATATCTGGAATGCCTATCGGCACAAATATTTGAAATGCCTATCGGCTTCTATATCTGAAATGCCTATCGGCACCTACTTTTAAAATGCCAATCGGCAACTATATCTGAAATGCCTATCGGCACCTATATCTGAAATGCCTTTCGGCACCTATTTTTGAAATGCCTATCGGAAACTACATCTGAAATGCCTATCAGCACCTATATTTGAAATGCCTATCGGAAACAATATCTGAAATGCCTATCGACACCTATATTTGAAATACCTATCGGCTTCTATATCTGAAATGCCTATCAACACCTATTTTTAAAATGCCAATCGAGAATATCAGAAATGCCTATCGGCACCTATATCTGAAATGCCTATCGGCACCAATTTTTGAAATGCCTATCGGAAACTACATCTGAAATGCCTATCAGTACCTATATTTGAAATGCCTATCGGCAACCATATCTGGAATGCTTATCGGCACCTATATTTGAAATGCCTATCGGCTTCTATATCTGAAATGCCTATCGGCACCTATATCTGAAATGCCTATCGGCACCTATTTTTGAAATGCCTATCGGAAACTACATCTGAAATGCCTATCAGCACCTATATTTGAAATGCCTATCGGCAACCATATCTGGAATGTCTATCGGCACCTATATTTGAAATGCCTATCGGCTTCTATATCTGAAATGCCTATCGGCACCTATATCTGAAATGCCTATCGGCACCTATTTTTGAAATGCCTATCGGAAACTACATCTGAAATGCCTATCAGCACCTATATTTGAAATGCCTATCGGCAACCATATCTGGAATGCCTATCGGCACCTATATTTGAAATGCCTATCGGCTTCTATATTTGAAATGCCTATCGGCACCTATTTTTAAAATGCCGATCGGCAACTATATCTGAAATGCCTATCGGCACCTATATCTGAAATGCCTATCGGCACCTATTTTTGAAATGCCTATCGGAAACTACATCTGAAATGCCTATCAGCACCTATATTTGAAAAGCCTATCGGCAACTATATTTGGAATGCCTATCGGCACCTATATTTGAAATGCCTATCGGCTTCTATATCTGAAATGCCTAGCGGCACCTATTTTTAAAATGCCAATCGGCAACTATATCTTAAATGCCTTTCGGCATTTATATCTGAAATGCCTATCGACACCTATATTTGAAATGCCTATCGGCACCTATATTTTAAATGCCTATCGGCAACTATATCTGGAATGCCTATCGGCACCTATATTTGAAATGCCTATCGACACCTATTTTTAAAATGCCAATTGGCAACTATATCTGAAATGCCTATCGGCACCTATATCTGAAATGCCTATCGGTACCTATTTTTGAAATGCCTATCGGAAACTACATCTGAAATGCCTATCGGCACTTATATTTGGAATGCCTATCAACAACCATATCTGGAATGCCTATCGGCACTTATATTTGAAATGCCTATCGGCTTCTATATCTAAAATGCCTATCGGCACCTATTTTTAAAATGCCAATCGACAACTATATCTGAAATGCCTATCGGCACCTATATCTGAAATGCCTATCGGCACCTATTTTTAAAATGCCTATCGGAAACTACATCTGAAATGCCTATCAGCTCCTATATTTGAAATGCCTATCGGCAATTATATCTGGAATGCCTATCGGCGCCTATATTTGAAATGCCTATCGGCTTCTATATCTGAAATGCCTATCGGCACCTATTTTTAGAATGCCAAACGGCAACTATATCTGAAATGCCTATCGGCACCTATATCTGAAATGCCTATCGGCACCTATTTTTGAAATGCCTTTCGGAAACTACATCTGAAATGCCAATCTGCTCCTATATTTGAAATGCCTATCGGCAACTACATCTGGAATGCCTATCGGCACCTATATTTGAAATGCCTATCGGCTTCTATATCTGAAATGCCTATCGACACCTATTTTTAAAATGCTAATCGGCAACTATATCTAAAATGCCTATCGGCACCTATATCTGAAATGCCTATCGGCACCTATTTTTGAAATGCCTATCGGAAACTACATCTAAAATGCCTATCAGCACCTATATTTGAAATGCCTATCGGCAACCATATCTGAAATGTCTATCGACACCTATATTTGAAATACCTATCGGCTTCTATATCTGAAATGCTTATCGGCACCTATTTTTAAAATGCCAATCGGCAACTATATCTGAAATGCCTATCGGCAACTATATCTGAAATGCCAATCGGCACCAATTTTTGAAATGCCTATCGGAAACTACATCTTAAATGCCTATCAGCTCCTATATTTGAAATGCCTATCGGCAACCATATCTGGAATGCCTATCGGCACCTATATTTGAAATGCCTATCGGCTTCTATATCTGAAATGCCTATTGGCACCTCTTTTTAAAATGCCAAACGGCAACTATATCTGAAATGCCTATCGGCACCTATATCTGAAATGCCTATCGGCACCTATTTTTGAAATGTCTTTCGGAAACTACATCTGAAATGCCAATCTGCTCCTATATTTGAAATGCCTATCGGCAACCATATCTGAAATGCCTATCGACACCTATATTTGAAATACCTATCGGCTTCTATATCTGAAATGCCTATCGGCACCTGTTTTTAAAATGCCAATCGGCAACTATATCTGAAATGCCTATAGGCACCTATATCTGAAATGCCTATCGGTACCTATTTTTGAAATGCCTATCGGAAACTACATCTGAAATGCCTATCAGCACTAATATTTGAAATGCCTATCAACAACCATATCTGGAATGCCTATCGGCACCTATATTTGAAATGCCTATCGGCTTCTATATCTGAAATGCCTATCGTCACCTATTTTTAAAATGCCAATCAGCAACTATATCTGAAATGCCTATCGGCACCTATATCTGAAATGCCTATCGGCACCTATTTTTGAAATGCCTATCGGAAACTACATCTAAAATGCCTATCAGCACCTATATTTGAAATGCCTATCGGCAACCATATCTGGAATGCCTATCGGCACCTATATTTGAAATGCCTATCGGCAATCATATCTGAAATGCCTATCGACACCTATTTTTAAAATGCCAATTGGTTACTATAGCTGAAATGCCTATCGGCACCTATATCTGAAATGCCTATCGGCACCTATATCTGAAATGCCTTTCGGCATTTATATCTGAAATTCCTATCGACACCTATATTTGAAATGCCTATCGGCACCTATATTTTAAATGCCTATCGGCAACTATATCTGATATGCCTATCGGCACCTATATCTGAAATGCCTATCGGCACCTATTTTTGAAATGCCTATCGGAAACTACATCTAAAATGCCTATCAGCACCTATATTTGAAATGCCTATCGGCAACCTTATCTGAAATGCCTATCGACACCTATATTTAAAATACCTATCGGCCTCTATATCTGAAATGCCTATCGGCACCTATTTTAAAAATGCCAATCGGCAACCATATCTGAAATGCCTATCGGCACCTACATCTGAAATGCCTATCGGCACCAATTTTTGAAATGCCTATCGGAAACTACATCTGAAATGCCTATCAGCACCTATATTTGAAATGCCTATCGGCAACCATATCTGGAATGCCTATCGGCACCTATATTTGAAATGCCTATCGGCTTCTATATCTGGAATACCTATCGGCACCTATATTTGAAATGCCTATCGGCGTCTATATCTGAAATGCCTATCGGCACCTATTTTTAAAATGCCAATCGGCACCTATATCTGAAATGCCTTTCGGCATTTATATCTGAAATGCCTATCGACACCTATATTTGAAATGCCTATCGGCACCTATATTTTAAATGCCTATCGGCAACTATATCTGATATGCCTATCGGCAACTATATCTGAAATGCCTATCGGCACTTATTTTTGAAATGCCTATCGAAAACTACATCTAAAATGCCTATCTGCACCTATTTTTAAAATGCCTATCGACACCTATATCTGAAATGCCTATCGACACCTATATCTGAAATGCCTATCGACACCTATATCTATAATGCCTATCGACACCTATATCTGAAACGCCTATCGACACCTATATCTGAAATGCCTATCGACACCTATATCTGAAATGCCTATCGACACCTATTTTTGAAATGCCTATCGGAAACTACATTTGAAATGCCTATCAGCACCTATATTTGAAATGCCTATCGGCAACCATATCTGGAATGCCTATCGGCACCTATATTTGAAATGCCTATCGGCTTCTATATCTGAAATGCCTATCGGCACCTATTTTTAAAATTCCAATCGGCAACTATATCTGAAATGCCTATCGGCACATATATCTGAAATGCCTATCGACACCTATATCTGAAATGCCTATCGACACCTATATCTGAAATGCCTATCGACACCTATATCTGAAATGCCTATCGACACCTATATCTGAAATGCCTATCGACACCAATTTTTGAAATGCCTATCGGAAACTACATCTGAAATGCCTATCAGCACCTATATTTGAAATGCCTATCGGCAACCATATCTGGAATGCCTATCGGCACCTATATTTGAAATGCCTATCGGCTTCTATATCTGAAATGCCTATTGGCACCTATTTTTAAAATGCCAATCGGCAACTATAACTGAAATGCCTATCGGCACCTATATCTGAAATGCCTATCGACACCTATATCTGAAATGCCTATCGACACCTATATCTGAAATGCCTATCGACACCTATATCTGAAATGCCTATCGACACCTATATCTAAAATGCCTATCGACACCTATATCTGAAATGCCTATCGACACCTATATCTGAAATGCCTATCGACACCTATATCTGAAATGCCTATCGCCACCTATTTTTGAAATGCCTATCGGAAACTACATCTGAAATGCCTATCAGCACCTATGTTTGAAATGCCTATCGGCAACCATATCTGGAATGCCTATCGGCACCTATATTTGAAATGCCTATCGGCTTCTATATCTGAAATGCCTATCGGCACCTATTTTTAAAATGCCAATCGGCAACTATATCTGAAATGCCTATCGGCACCTATATCTGAAATGCCTATCGACACTTATATCTGAAATGCCTATCGACACCTATATCTGAAATGCCTATCGACACCTATATCTGAAATGCCTATCGACACCTATATCTGAAATGCCTATCGACACCTATATCTGAAATGCCTATCGACACCTATATCTGAAATGCCTATCACAACCTATATCTGAAATGCCTATCGACACCTATTTTTGAAATGCCTATCGGAAACTACATCTGAAATGCCTATCAGCACCTATATTTGAAATGCCTATAGGCAACCATATCTGGAATGCCTATCGGCACCTATATTTGAAATGCCTATCGGCTTCTATATCTGAAATGCCTATCGGCACCTATTTTTAAAATGCCAATCGGCAACTATATCTGAAATGCCTATCGGCACCTATATCTGAAATGCCTATCGACACCTATATCTGAAATGCCTATCGACACCTATATCTGAAATGCCTATCGACACCTATATCTGAAATTCCTATCGACACCTATATTTGAAATGCCTATCGACACCTATATCTGAAATGCCTATCGACACCTATATCTGAAATGCCTATCGACACCTATATCTGAAATGCCTATCGACACCTATTTTTGAAATGCCTATCGGAAACTACATCTGAAATGCCTATCAGCACCTATATTTGAAATGCCTATCGGCAACCATATCTGGAATGCCTATCGGCACCTATATTTGAAATGCCTATCGGCTTCTATATCTGAAATGCCTATCGACGCATATATCTGAAATGCCTATCGACACCTATATCTGAAATGCCTATCGACACCTATATCTGAAATGCCTATCGACACCTATATCTGAAATGCCTATCGACACCTATATCTGAAATGCCTATCGACACCTATATCTGAAATGCCTATCGACACCTATATCTGAAATGCCTATCGACACCTATATCTGAAATGCCTATCGACACCTATTTTTGAAACGCCTATCGGAAACTACATCTGAAATGCCTATCAGCACCTATATTTGAAATGCCTATCGGCAACCATATCTGGAATGCCTATCGGCACCTATATTTGAAATGCCTATCGGCTTCTATATCTGAAATGCCTATCGGCACCTATTTTTAAAATGCCAATCGGCAACTATATCTGAAATGCCTATCGGCACCTATATCTGAAATGCCTATCGACACCTATATCTGAAATGCCTATCAACACCTATATCTGAAATGCCTATCGACACCTATATCTGAAATGCCTATCGACACTTATATCTGAAATGCCTATCGACACCTATATCTGAAATGCCTATCGACACCTATATCTGAAATGCCTATCGACACCTATATCTGAAATGCCTATCGACACCTATTTTTGAAATGCCTATCGGAAATTACATCTGAAATGCCTATCAGCACCTATATTTGAAATGCCTATCGGCAACCATATCTGGAATGCCTATCGGCACCTATATTTGAAATGCCTATCGGCTTCTATATCTGAAATGCCTATCGGCACCTATTTTTAAAATGCCAATCGGCAACTATATCTGAAATGCCTATCGGCACCTATATCTGAAATGCCTATCGACACCAATATCTGAAATGCCTATCGACACCTATATCTGAAATGCCTATCGACACCTATATCTGAAATGTCTATCGACACCTATATCTGAAATGCCTATCGACACCTATATCTGAAATGCCTATCGACACCTATATCTGAAATGCCTATCGACACCTATATCTGAAATGCCAATCGACACCTATTTTTGAAATGCCTATCGGAAACTACATCTGAAATGCCTATCAGCACCTATATTTGAAATGCCTATCGGCAACCATATCTGGAATGCCTATCGGCACCTATATTTGAAATGCCTATCGGCTTCTATATCTGAAATGCCTATCGGCACCTATTTTTAAAATGCCAATCGGCAACTATATCTGAAATGCCTATCGGCACGTATATCTGAAATGCCTATCGACACCTATATCTGAAATGCCTATCGACACCTATATCTGAAATGCCTATCGACACCTATATCTGAAATGCCTATCGACACCTATATCTGAAATGCCTATCGACACCTATATCTGAAATGCCTATCGACACCTATATCTGAAATGCCTATCGACACCTATATCCGAAATGCCTATCGACACCTATATCTGAAATGCCTATCGACACCTATTTATGAAATGCCTATCGGAAACTACATCTGAAATGCCTATCAGCACCTATATTTGAAATGCCTATCGGCAACCATATCTGGAATGGCTATCGGCACCTATATTTGAAATGCCTATCGGCTTCTATATCTGAAATGCCTATCGGCACCTATTTTTAAAATGCCAATCGGCAACTATATCTGAAATGCCTATCGGCACCTATATCTGAAATGCCTATCGACACCTATATCTGAAATGCCTATCGACACCTATATCTGAAATGCCTATCGACACCTATATCTGAAATGCCTATCGACACCTATATCTATAATGCCTATCGACACTTATATCTGAAATGCCTATCGACACCTATATCTGAAATGCCTATCGACACCTATATCTGAAATGCCTATCGACACCTATTTTTGAAATTCCTATCAGCACCTATATTTGAAATGCCTATCGGCAACCATATCTGGAATGCCTATCGGCACCTATATTTGAAATGCCTATCGGCTTCTATATCTGAAATGCCTATCGGCACCTATTTTTAAAATGCCAATCGGCAACTATATCTGAAATGCCTATCGGCACCTATATCTGAAATGCCTATCGACACCTATATCTGAAATGCCTATCGACACCTATATCTGAAATGCCTATCGACACCTATATATGAAATGCCTATCGACACCTATATCTGAAATGCCTATCGACACCTATATCTGAAATGCCTATCGACACCTATATCTGAAATGCCTATCGACACCTATATCTGAAATGCCTATCGACACCTATTTTTGAAATGCCTATCGGAAACTACATCTGAAATGCCTATCAGCACCTATATTTGAAATGCCTATCGGCAACCATATCTGGAATGCCTATCGGCACCTATATTTGAAATGCCTATCGGCTTCTATATCTGAAATGCCTATCGGCACCTATTTTTAAAATGCCAATCGGCAACTATATCTGAAATGCCTATCGGCACCTATATCTGAAATGCCTATCGACACCTATATCTGAAATGCCTATCGACACCTATATCTGAAATGCCTATCGACACCTAATATCTATAATGCCTATCGACACCTATATCTGAAATGCCTATCGACACCTATTTCTGAAATGCCTATCGACACCTATATCTGAAATGCCTATCGACACCTATATCTGAAATGCCTATCGACACCTATTTTTGAAACGCCTATCGGAAACTACATCTGAAATGCCTATCGGCAACCATATCTGGAATGCCTATCGGCACCTATATTTGAAATGCCTATCGGCTTCTATATCTGAAATGCCTATCGGCACCTATTTTTAAAATGCCAATCGGCAACTATATCTGAAATGCCTATCGGCACCTATATCTGAAATGCCTATCGACACCTATATCTGAAATGCCTATCGACACCTATAACTGAAATGCCTATCGACACCTATATCTGAAATGCCTATCGACACCTATATCTGAAATGCCTATCGACACCTATATCTGAAATGCCTAACGACACCTATATCTGAAATGCCTATCTACACCTATATCTGAAATGCCTATCGACACCTATATCTGAAATGCCTATCGACACCTTTATCTGAAATGCCTATCGACACCTATTTTTGAAATGCCTATCGGAAACTACATCTGAAATGCCTATCAGCACCTATATTTGAAATGCCTATCGGCAACCATATCTGGAATGCCTATCGGCACCTATATTTGAAATGCCTATCGGCTTCTATATCTGAAATGCCTATCGGCACCTATTTTTAAAATGCCAATCGGCAACTATATCTGAAATGCCTATCGGCACCTATATCTGAAATGCCTATCGACACCTATATCTGAAAGGCCTATCGACACCTATATCTGAAATGCCTATCGGCACCTATATCTGAAATGCCTATCGACACCTATATCTGAAATGCCTATCGACACCTATATCTGAAATGCCTATCGACACCTATATCTGAAATGCCTATTGACACCTATATCTGAAATGCCTATCGACACCTATATCTGAAATGCCTATCGACACCTATATCTGAAATGCCTATCGACACCTATATCTGAAATGCCTATCGACACCTATTTTTGAAATGCCTATCGGAAACTACATCTGAAATGCCTATCAGCACCTAAATTTGAAATGCCTATCGGCAACCATATCTGGAATGCCTATCGGCACCTATATTTGAAATGCCTATCGGCTTCTATATCTGAAATGCCTATCGGCACCTATTTTTAAAATGCCAATCGGCAACTATATCTGAAATGCCTATCGGCACCTATATCTGAAATGCCTATCGACACCTATATCTGAAATGCCTATCGACACCTATATCTGAAATGCCTATCGACACCTATATCTGAAATTCCTATCGACACCTATATCTGAAATGCCTATCGACACCTATATCTGAAATGCCTATCGACACCTATATCTGAAATGCCTATCGACACCTTTATCTGAAATGCCTATCGACACCTATTTTTGAAATGCCTATCGGAAACTACATCTGAAATGCCTATCAGCTCCTATATTTGAAATGCCTATCGGCAACCATATCTGGAATGCCTATCGGCACCTATATTTGAAATGCCTATCGGCTTCTATATCTGAAATGCCTATCGGCACCTATTTTTAAAATGCCAATCGGCAACTATATCTGAAATGCCTATCGACACCTATATCTGAAATGCCTATCGACACCTATATCTGAAATGCCTATCGACACCTATATCTGAAATGCCTATCGACACCTATATCTGAAATGCCTATCGACACCTATATCTGAAATGCCTATCGACACCTATATCTGAAATGCCTATCGACACCTATAACTGAAATGCCTATCGACACCTATATCTGAAATGCCTATCGACACCTATTTTTGAAATTCCTATCGGAAACTACATCTGAAATGCCTATCAGCACCTATATTTGAAATGCCTATCGGCAACCATATCTGGAATGCCTATCGGCACCTATATTTGAAATGCCTATCGGCTTCTATATCTGAAATGCCTATCGGCACCTATTTTTAAAATGCCAATCGGCAACTATATCTGAAATGCCTATCGGCACCTATATCTGAAATGCCTATCGACACCTATATCTGAAATGCCTATCGACACCTATATCTGAAATGCCTATCGACACCTATATCTGAAATGCCTATCGACACCTATATCTGAAATGCCTATCGACGCCTATATCTGAAATGCCTATCGACACCTATATCTGAAATGCCTATCGACACCTATATCTGAAATGCCTATCGACACCTATATCTGAAATGCCTATCGACACCTATTTTTGAAATGCCTATCGGAAACTACATCTGAAATGCCTATCAGCACCTATATTTGAAATGCCTATCGGCAACCATATCTGGAATGCCTATCGGCACCTATATTTGAAATGCCTATCGGCTTCTATATCTGAAATGCCTATCGGCACCTATTTTTAAAATGCCAATCGGCAACTATATCTGAAATGCCTATCGGCACCTATATCTGAAATGCCTATCGACACCTATATCTGAAATGCCTATCGACACCTATATGTGAAATGCCTATCGACACCTATATCTGAAATGCCTATCGACACCTATATCTAAAATGCCTATCGACACCTATATCTGAAATGCCTATCGACACCTATATCTGAAATGCCTATCGACACCTATATCTGAAATGCCTATCGCCACCTATTTTTGAAATGCCTATCGGAAACTACATCTGAAATGCCTATCAGCACCTATATTTGAAATGCCTATCGGCTTCTATATCTGAAATGCCTATCGGCAACTATATCTGAAATGCCTATCGGCACCTATATCTGAAATGCCTATCGACACCTATATCTGAAATGCCTATCGACACCTATATCTGAAATGCCTATCGACACCTATATCTGAAATGCCTATCGACACCTATATCTGAAATGCCTATCGACACCTATATCTGAAATGCCTATCGACACCTATATCTGAAATGCCTATCGACACCTATATCTGAAATGCCTATCGACACCTATATCTGAAATGCCTATCGACACCTATTTTTGAAATGCCTATCGGAAACTACATCTGAAATGCCTATCAGCACCTATATTTGAAATGCCTATCGGCAACCATATCTGGAATGCCTATCGGCACCTATATTTGAAATGCCTATCGGCTTCTATATCTGAAATGCCTATCGGCAACCATATCTGGAATGCCTATCGGCACCTATATTTGAAATGCCTATCGGCTTCTATATCTGAAATGCCTATCGGCACCTATTTTTAAAATGCCAATCGGCAACTATATCTGAAATGCCTATCGGCACCTATATCTGAAATGCCTATCGACACCTATATCTGAAATGCCTATCGACACCTATATCTGAAATGCCTATCGACACCTATATCTGAAATGCCTATCGACACCTATATCTGAAATGCCTATCGACACCTATATCTGAAATGCCTATCGACACCTATATCTGAAATGCCTATCGACACCTATTTTTGAAATGCCTATCGGAAACTACATCTGAAATGCCTATCAGCACCTATATTTGAAATGCCTATCGGCAACCATATCTGGAATGCCTATCGGCACCTATATTTGAAATGCCTATCGGCTTCTATATCTGAAATGCCTATCGGCACCTATTTTTAAAATGCCAATCGGCAACTATATCTGAAATGCCTATCGGCAGCTATATCTGAAATGCCTATCGACACCTATATCTGAAATGCCTATCGACACCTATATCTGAAATGCCTATCGACACCTATATCTGAAATGCCTATCGACACCTATATCTGAAATGCCTATCGACACCTATATCTGAAATGCCTATCGACACCTATATCTGAAATGCCTATCGACACCTATATCTGAAATGCCTATCGACACCTATTTTTGAAATGCCTATCGGAAACTACATCTGAAATGCCTATCAGCACCTATATCTGAAATGCCTATCGACACCTATATCTGAAATGCCTATCGACACCTATATCTGAAATGCCTATCGACACCTATATCTGAAATGCCTATCGACACCTATTTTTGAAATGCCTATCGGAAACTACATCTGAAATGCCTATCAGCACCTATATTGAAATGCCTATCGGCAACCATATCTGGAATGCCTATCGGCACCTATATTTGAAATGCCTATCGGCTTCTATATCTGAAATGCCTATCGGCACCTATTTTTAAAATGCCAATCGGCAACTATATCTGAAATGCCTATCGGCACCTATATCTGAAATGCCTATCGACACCTATATCTGAAATGCCTATCGACACCTATATCTGAAATGCCTATCGACACCTATATCTGAAATGCCTATCGACACCTATATCTGAAATGCCTATCGACACCTATATCTGAAATGCCTATCGACACCTATATCTGAAATGCCTATCGACACCTATAACTGAAATGCCTATCGACACCTATATCTGAAATGCCTATCGGCACCTATTTTTGAAATTCCTATCGGAAACTACATCTGAAATGCCTATCAGCACCTATATTTGAAATGCCTATCGGCAACCATATCTGGAATGCCTATCGGCACCTATATTTGAAATGCCTATCGGCTTCTATATCTGAAATGCCTATCGGCACCTATTTTTAAAATGCCAATCGGCAACTATATCTGAAATGCCTATCGGCACCTATATCTGAAATGCCTATCGACACCTATATCTGAAATGCCTATCGACACCTATATCTGAAATGCCTATCGACACCTATATCTGAAATGCCTATCGACACCTATATCTGAAATGCCTATCGACGCCTATATCTGAAATGCCTATCGACACCTATATCTGAAATGCCTATCGACACCTATATCTGAAATGCCTATCGACACCTATATCTGAAATGCCTATCGACACCTATTTTTGAAATGTTTATCGGAAACTACATCTGAAATGCCTATCAGCACCTATATTTGAAATGCCTATCGGCAACCATATCTGGAATGCCTATCGGCACCTATATTTGAAATGCCTATCGGCTTCTATATCTGAAATGCCTATCGGCACCTATTTTTAAAATGCCAATCGGCAACTATATCTGAAATGCCTATCGGCACCTATATCTGAAATGCCTATCGACACCTATATCTGAAATGCCTATCGACACCTATATGTGAAATGCCTATCGACACCTATATCTGAAATGCCTATCGACACCTATATCTAAAATGCCTATCGACACCTATATCTGAAATGCCTATCGACACCTATATCTGAAATGCCTATCGACACCTATATCTGAAATGCCTATCGCCACCTATTTTTGAAATGCCTATCGGAAACTACATCTGAAATGCCTATCAGCACCTATATTTGAAATGCCTATCGGCTTCTATATCTGAAATGCCTATCGGCAACTATATCTGAAATGCCTATCGGCACCTATATCTGGAATGCCTATCGACACCTATATCTGAAATGCCTATCGACACCTATATCTGAAATGCCTATCGACACCTATATCTGAAATGCCTATCGACACCTATATCTGAAATGCCTATCGACACCTATATCTGAAATGCCTATCGACACCTATATCTGAAATGCCTATCGACACCTATATCTGAAATGCCTATCGACACCTATATCTGAAATGCCTATCGACACCTATTTTTGAAATGCCTATCGGAAACTACATCTGAAATGCCTATCAGCACCTATATTTGAAATGCCTATCGGCAACCATATCTGGAATGCCTATCGGCACCTATATTTGAAATGCCTATCGGCTTCTATATCTGAAATGCCTATCGGCAACCATATCTGGAATGCCTATCGGCACCTATATTTGAAATGCCTATCGGCTTCTATATCTGAAATGCCTATCGGCACCTATTTTTAAAATGCCAATCGGCAACTATATCTGAAATGCCTATCGGCACCTATATCTGAAATGCCTATCGACACCTATATCTGAAATGCCTATCGACACCTATATCTGAAATGCCTATCGACACCTATATCTGAAATGCCTATCGACACCTATATCTGAAATGCCTATCGACACCTATATCTGAAATGCCTATCGACACCTATATCTGAAATGCCTATCGACACCTATATCTGAAATGCCTATCGACACCTATTTTTGAAATGCCTATCGGAAACTACATCTGAAATGCCTATCAGCACCTATATTTGAAATGCCTATCGGCAACCATATCTGGAATGCCTATCGGCACCTATATTTGAAATGCCTATCGGCTTCTATATCTGAAATGCCTATCGGCACCTATTTTTAAAATGCCAATCGGCAACTATATCTGAAATGCCTATCGGCAGCTATATCTGAAATGCCTATCGACACCTATATCTGAAATGCCTATCGACACCTATATCTGAAATGCCTATCGACACCTATATCTGAAATGCCTATCGACACCTATATCTGAAATGCCTATCGACACCTATATCTGAAATGCCTATCGACACCTATATCTGAAATGCCTATCGACACCTATATCTGAAATGCCTATCGACACCTATTTTTGAAATGCCTATCGGAAACTACATCTGAAATGCCTATCAGCACCTATATCTGAAATGCCTATCGACACCTATATCTGAAATGCCTATCGACACCTATATCTGAAATGCCTATCGACACCTATATCTGAAATGCCTATCGACACCTATTTTTGAAATGCCTATCGGAAACTACATCTGAAATGCCTATCAGCACCTATATTGAAATGCCTATCGGCAACCATATCTGGAATGCCTATCGGCACCTATATTTGAAATGCCTATCGGCTTCTATATCTGAAATGCCTATCGGCACCTATTTTTAAAATGCCAATCGGCAACTATATCTGAAATGCCTATCGGCACCTATATCTGAAATGCCTATCGACACCTATATCTGAAATGCCATTCGACACCTATATCTGAAATGCTTATCGACACCTATATCTGAAATGCCTATCGACACCTATATCTGAAATGCCTATCGACACCTATATCTGAAATGCCTATCGACACCTATATCTAAAATGCCTATCGACACCTATAACTGAAATGCCTATCGACACCTATATCTGAAATGCCTATCGACACCTATTTTTGAAATGCCTATCGGAAACTACATCTGAAATGCCTATCAGCACCTATATTTGAAATGCCTATCGGCAACCATATCTGGAATGCCTATCGGCACCTATATTTGAAATGCGTATCGGCTTCTATATCTGAAATGCCTATCGGCACCTATTTTTAAAATGCTAATCGGCAACTATATCTGAAATGCCTATCGGCACCTATATCTGAAATGCCTATCGACACCTATATCTGAAATGCCTATGGACACCTATATCTGAAATGCCTATCGACACTTATATCTGAAATGCCTATCGACACCTATATCTGAAATGCCTATCGACACCTATATCTGAAATGCCTATCGACACCTATATCTGAAATGCCTATCGACACCTATATCTAAAATGCCTATCGACACCTATATCTGAAATGCCTATCGACACCTATTTTTGAAATGCTTATCGGAAACTACATCTGAAATGCCTATCAGCACCTATATTTGAAATGCCTATCGGCAACCATATCTGGAATGCCTATCGGCACCTATATTTGAAATGCCTATCGGCTTCTATATCTGAAATGCCTATCGGCACCTATTTTTAAAATGCCAATCGGCAACTATATCTGAAATGCCTATCGGCACCTATATCTGAAATGCCTATCGACACCTATATCTGAAATGCCTATCGACACCTATATCTGAAATGCCTATCGACACCTATATCTGAAATGCCTATCGACACCTATATCTGAAATGCCTATCGACACCTATATCTGAAATGCCTATCGACACCTATATCTGAAATGCCTATCGACACCTATATCTGAAATGCCTATCGACACCTATATCTGAAATGCCAATCTACACCTATTTTTGAAATGCCTATCGGAAACTACATCTGAAATGCCTATCAGCACCTATATTTGAAATTCCTATCGGCAACCATATCTGGAATGCCTATCGGCACCTATATTTGAAATGCCTATCGGCTTCTATATCTGAAATGCCTATCGGCACCTATTTTTAAAATGCCAATCGGCAACTATATCTGAAATGCCTATCGGCACCTATATCTGAAATGCCTATCGACACCTATATCTGAAATGCCTATCGACACCTATATCTGAAATGCCTATCGACACCTATATCTGAAATGCCTATCGACACCTATATCTGAAATGCCTATCGACACCTATATCTGAAATGCCTATCGACACCTATATCTAAAATGCCTATCGACACCTATATCTGAAATGCCTATCGACACCTATTTTTGAAATGCCTATCGGAAACTACATCTGAAATGCCTATCAGCACCTATATTTGAAATGCCTATCGGCAACCATATCTGGAATGCCTATCGGCACCTATATTTGAAATGCCTATCGGCTTCTATATCTGAAATGCCTATCGGCACCTATTTTTAAAATGCCAATCGGCAACTATATCTGAAATGCCTATCGGCACCTATATCTGAAATGCCTATCGACACCTATATCTGAAATGCCTATCGACACCTATATCTGAAATGCCTATCGACACCTATATCTGAAATACCTATCGACACCTATATCTAAAATGCCTATCGACACCTATATCTGAAATGCCTATCGACACCTATATCTGAAATGCCTATCGACACCTATATCTGAAATGCCTATCGCCACCTATTTTTGAAATGCCTATCGGAAACTACATCTGAAATGCCTATCAGCACCTATATTTGAAATGCCTATCGGCTTCTATATCGGAAATGCCTATCGGCACCTATTTTTAAAATGCCAATCGGCAACTATATCTGAAATGCCTATCGGCACCTATATCTGAAATGCCTATCGACACCTATATCTGAAATGCCTATCGACACCTATATCTGAAATGCCTATCGACACCTATATCTGAAATGCCTATCGACACCTATATCTGAAATGCCTATCGACACCTATATCTGGAATGCCTATCGACACCTATATCTGAAATGCCTATCGACACCTATATCTGAAATGCCTATCGACACCTATATCTGAAATGCCTATCGACACCTATTTTTGAAATGCCTATCGGAAACTACATCTGAAATGCCCATCAGCACCTATATTTGAAATGCCTATCGGCAACCATATCTGGAATGCCTATCGGCACCTATATTTGAAATGCCTATCGGCTTCTATATCTGAAATGCCTATCGGCACCTATTTTTAAAATGCCAATCGGCAACTATATCTGAAATGCCTATCGGCAGCTATATCTGAAATGCCGATCGACACCTATATCTGAAATGCCTATCGACACCTATATCTGAAATGCCTATCGACACCTATATCTGAAATGCCTATCGACACCTATATCTGAAATGCCTATCGACACCTATATCTGAAATGCCTATCGACACCTATATCTGAAATGCCTATCGACACCTATATCTGAAATGCCTATCGACACCTATATCTGAAATGCCTATCGACACCTATTTTTGAAATGCCTATCGGAAACTACATCTGAAATGCCTATCAGCACCTATATTTGAAATGCCTATCGGCAACAATATCTGGTATGCCTATCGGCACCTATATTTGAAATGCCTATCGGCTTCTATATCTGAAATGCCTATCGGCACCTATTTTTAAAATGCCAATCGGCAACTATATCTGAAATGCCTATCGACACCTATATCTGAAATGCCCATCGACACCTATATCTGAAATGCCTATCGACACCTATATCTGAAATGCCTATCGACACCTATATCTGAAATGCCTATCGACACCTATATCTGAAATGCCTATCGACACCTATTTTTGAAATGCCTATCGGAAAGTACATCTGAAATGCCTATCAGCACCTATATCTGAAATGCCTATCGACACCTATATCTGAAATGCCTATCGACACCTATATCTGAAATGCCTATCGACACCTATATCTGAAATGCCTATCGACACCTATTTTTGAAATGCCTATCGGAAACTACATCTGAAATGCCTATCAGCACCTATATTTGAAATGCCTATCGGCAACCATATCTGGTATGCCTATCGGCACCTATATTTAAAATGCCTATCGGCTTCTATATCTGAAATGCCTATCGGCACCTATTTTTAAAATGCCAATCGGCAACTATATCTGAAATGCCTATCGACACCTATATCTGAAATGCCTATCGACACCTATATCTGAAATGCCTATCGACACCTATATCTGAAATGCCTATCGACACCTATATCTGAAATGCCTATCGACACCTATATCTGAAATGCCTATCGACACCTATTTTTGAAATGCCTATCGGAAACTACATCTGGAATGCCTATCAGCACCTATATTTGAAATGCCTATCGGCAACAATATCTGGAATGCCTATCGGCACCTATATTTGAAATGCCTATCGGCTTCTATATCTGAAATGCCTATCGGCACCTATTTTTAAAATGCCAATCGGCAACTATATCTGAAATGCCTATCGGCACCTATATCTGAAATGCCTATCGACAAATATATCTGAAATGCCTATCGACACCTATATCTGAAATGCCTATCGACACCTATATTTGAAATGCCTATCGAAACCTATATCTGAAATGCCTATCGACACCTATATCTGAAATGCCTATCGACACCTATATCTGAAATGCCTATCGACACCTATATCTGAAATGCCTATCGACACCTATTTTTGAAATGCCTATCGGAAACTACATCTGAAATGCCTATCAGCACCTATATTTGAAATGCCTATCGGCAACCATATCTGGAATGCCTATCGGCACCTATATTTGAAATGCCTATCGGCTTCTATATCTGAAATGCCTATCGGCACCTATTTTTAAAATACCAATCGGCAACTATATCTGAAATGCCTATCGGCACCTATATCTGAAATGCCTATCGACACCTATATCTGAAATGCCTATCGACACCTATATCTGAAATGCCTATCGACACCTATATCTGAAATGCCTATCGACACCTATATCTGAAATGCCTATCGACACCTATATCTGAAATGCCTATCGACACCTATATCTGAAATGCCTATCGACACCTATATCTGAAATGCCTATCGACACCTATATCTGAAATGCCTATCGACACCTATTTTTGAAATGCCTATCGGAAACTACATCTGAAATGCCTATCAGCACCTATATTTGAAATGCCTATCGGCAACCATATCTGGAATGCCTATCGGCACCTATATTTGAAATGCGTATCGGCTTCTATATCTGAAATGCCTATCGGCACCTATTTTTAAAATGCCAATCGGCAACTATATCTGAAATGCCTATCGGCACCTACATCTGAAATGCCTATCGACACCTATATCTGAAATGCCTATGGACACCTATATCTGAAATGCCTATCGACACCTATATCTGAAATGCCTATCGACACCTATATCTGAAATGCCTATCGACACCTATATCTGAAATGCCTATCGACACCTATATCTGAAATGCCTATCGACACCTATATCTGAAATGCCTATCGACACCTATATCTGAAATGCCTATCGACACCTATTTTTGAAATGCCTATCGGAAACTACATCTCAAATGCCTATCAGCACCTATATTTGAAATGCCTATCGGCAACCATATCTGGAATGCCTATCGGCACCTATATTTGAAATGCCTATCGGCTTCTATATCTGAAATGCCTATCGGCACCTATTTTTAAAATGCCAATCGGCAACTATATCTGAAATGCCTATCGGCACCTATTTCTGAAATGCCTATCGACACCTATATCTGAAATGCCTATCGACACCTATATCTGAAATGCCTATCGACACCTATATCTGAAATGCCTATCGACACCTATATCTAAAATGCCTATCGACACCTATATCTGAAATGCCTATCGACACCTATATCTGAAATGCCTATCGACACCTATATCTGAAATGCCTATCGACACCTATATCTGAAATGCCAATCGACACCTATTTTTGAAATGCCTATCGGAAACTACATCTGAAATGCCTATCAGCACCTATATTTGAAATTCCTATCGGCAACCATATCTGGAATGCCTATCGGTACCTATATTTGAAATGCCTATCGGCTTCTATATCTGAAATGCCTATCGGCACCTATTTTTAAAATGCCAATCGGCAACTATATCTGAAATGCCTATCGGCACCTATATCTGAAATGCCTATCGACACCTATATCTAAAATGCCCATCGACACCTATATCTGAAATGCCTATCGACACCTATATCTGAAATGCCTATCGACACCTATATCTGAAATGCCTATCGACACCTATATCTGAAATGCCTATCGACACCTATATCTGAAATGCCTATCGACACCTATATCTGAAATGCCTATCGACACCTATTTTTGAAATGCCTATCGGAAACTACATCTGAAATGCCTATCAGCACCTATATTTGAAATGCCTATCGGCAACCAAAATCTGGAATGCCTATCGGCACCTATATTTGAAATGCCTATTGGCTTCTATATCTGAAATGCCTATCGGCACCTATTTTTAAAATGCCAGTCGGCAACTATATCTGAAATGCCTATCGGCACCTATATCTGAAATGCCTATCGACACCTATATCTGAAATGCCTATCGACACCTATATCTGAAATGCCTATCGACACCTATATCTGAAATGCCTATCGACACCTATATCTGAAATGCCTATCGACACCTATATCTGAAATGCCTATCGACACCTATATCTGAAATGCCTATCGACACCTATATCTAAAATGCCTATCGACACCTATTTTTGAAATGCCTATCGGAAACTACATCTGAAATGCCTATCAGCACCTATATTTGAAATGCCTAACGGCAACCATATCTGGAATGCCTATCGGCACCTATATTTGAAATGCCTATCGGCTTCTATATCTGAAATGCCTATCGGCACCTATTTTTAAAATGCCAATCGGCAACTATATCTGAAATGCCTATCGGCACCTATATCTGAAATGCCTATCGACACCTATATCTGAAATGCCTATCGACACCTATATCTGAAATGCCTATCGACACCTATATCTGAAATGCCTATCGACACCTATATCTGAAATGCCAATCGACACCTATATCTGAAATGCCTATCGACACCTATATCTGAAATGCCTATCGACACCTATATCCGAAATGCCTATCGACACCTATATCTGAAATGCCTATCGACACCTATTTATGAAATGCCTATCGGAAACTACATCTGAAATGCCTATCAGCACCTATATTTGAAATGCCTATCGGCAACCATATCTGGAATGCCTATCGGCACCTATATTTTAAATGCCTATCGGCTTCTATATCTGAAATGCCTATCGGCACCTATTTTTAAAATGCCAATCGGCAACTATATCTGAAATGCCTATCGGCACCTATATCTGAAATGCCTATCGACACCTATATCTGAAATGCCTATCGACACCTATATCTGAAATGCCTATCGACACCTATATCTGAAATGCCTATCGACACCTATATCTATAATGCCTATCGACACCTATATCTGAAATGCCTATCGACACCTATATCTGAAATGCCTATCGACACCTATATCTGAAATGCCTATCGACACCTATTTTTGAAATGCCTATCGGAAACTACATCTGAAATGCCTATCAGCACATATATTTGGAATGCCTATCGGCAACCATATCTGGAATGCCTATCGGCACCTATATTTGAAATGCCTATCGGCTTCTATATCTGAAATGCCTATCGGCACCTATTTTTAAAATGCCAATCGGCAACTATATCTGAAATGCCTATCGGCACCTATATCTGAAATGCCTATCGACACCTATATCTGAAATGCCTATCGACACCTATATCTGAAATGCCTATCGACACCTATATCTGAAATGCCTATCGACACCTATATCTGAAATGCCTATCGACACCTATATCTGAAATGCCTATCGACACCTATATCTGAAATGCCTATCGACACCTATATCTGAAATGCCTATCTACACCTATTTTTGAAATGCCTATCGGAAACTACATCTGAAATGCCTATCGGCAACCATATCTGGAATGCCTATCGGCACCTATATTTGAAATGCCTATCGGCTTCTATATCTGAAATGCCTATCGGCACCTATTTTTAAAATGCCAATCGGCAACTATATCTGAAATGCCTATCGGCACCTATATCTGAAATGCCTATCGACACCTATATCTGAAATGCCTATCGACACCTATATCTGAAATGCCTATCGACACCTATATCTGAAATGCCTATCGACACCTATATCTGAAATGCCTATCGACACCTATATCTGAAATGCCTATCGACACCTATTTTTGAAATGCCTATCGGAAACTACATCTGAAATGCCTATCAGCACCGTTTTTGAAATGCCTATCGGCAACCATATCTGGTATGCCTATCGGCACCTATATTTGAAATGCCTATCGGCTTCTATATCTGAAATGCCTATCGGCACCTATTTTTAAAATGCCAATCGGCAACTATATCTGAAATGCCTATCGACACCTATATCTGAAATGCCTATCGACACCTATATCTGAAATGCCTATCGACACCTATATCTGAAATGCCTATCGACACCTATATCTGAAATGCCTATCGACACCTATATCTGAAATGCCTATCGACACCTATATCTGAAATGCCTATCGACACCTATTTTTGAAATGCCTATCGGAAACTACATCTGAAATGCCTATCAGCACCTATATTTGAAATGCCTATCGGCAACCATATCTGGAATGCCTATCGGCACCTATATTTGAAATGCCTATCGGCTTCTATATCTGAAATGCCTATCGGCACCTATTTTTAAAATGCAAATCGGCAACTATATCTGAAATGCCTATCGGCACCTATATCTGAAATGCCTATCGACAACTATATCTGAAATGCCTATCGACACCTATATCTGAAATGCCTATCGACACCTATATCTGAAATGCCTATCGAAACCTATATCTGAAATGCCTATCGACACCTATATCTGAAATGCCTATCGACACCTATATCTGAAATGCCTATCGACACCTATATCTGAAATGCCTATCGACACCTATTTTTGAAATGCCTATCGGAAACTACATCTGAAATGCCTATCAGCACCTATATTTGAAATGCCTATCGGCAACCATATCTGGAATGCCTATCGGCACCTATATTTGAAATGCCTATCGGCTTCTATATCTGAAATGCCTATCGGCACCTATTTTTAAAATACCAATCGGCAACTATATCTGAAATGCCAATCGGCACCTATATCTGAAATGCCTATCGACACCTATATCTGAAATGCCTATCGACACCTATATCTGAAATGCCTATCGACACCTATATCTGAAATGCCTATCGACACCTATATCTGAAATGCCTATCGACACCTATATCTGAAATGCCTATCGACACCTATATCTGAAATGCCTATCGACACCTATATCTGAAATGCCTATCGACACCTATATCTGAAATGCCTATCGACACCTATATCTGAAATGCCTATCGACACCTATATCTGAAATGCCTATCGACACCTATATCTAAAATGCCTATCGACACCTATTTTTGAAATGCCTATCGGAAACTACATCTGAAATGCCTATCAGCACCTATATTTGAAATGCCTATCGGCAACCATATCTGGAATGCCTATCGGCACCTATATTTGAAATGCCTATCGGCTTCTATATCTGAAATGCCTATCGGCACCTATTTTTAAAATGCCAATCGGCAACTATATCTGAAATGCCTATCGGCACCTATATCTGAAATGCCTATCGACACCTATATCTGAAATGCCTATCGACACCTATATCTGAAATGCCTATCGACACCTATATCTGAAATGCCTATCGACACCTATATCTGAAATGCCAATCGACACCTATATCTGAAATGCCTATCGACACCTATATCTGAAATGCCTATCGACACCTATATCCGAAATGCCTATCGACACCTATATCTGAAATGCCTATCGACACCTATTTATGAAATGCCTATCGGAAACTACATCTGAAATGCCTATCAGCACCTATATTTGAAATGCCTATCGGCAACCATATCTGGAATGCCTATCGGCACCTATATTTTAAATGCCTATCGGCTTCTATATCTGAAATGCCTATCGGCACCTATTTTTAAAATGCCAATCGGCAACTATATCTGAAATGCCTATCGGCACCTATATCTGAAATGCCTATCGACACCTATATCTGAAATGCCTATCGACACCTATATCTGAAATGCCTATCGACACCTATATCTATAATGCCTATCGACACCTATATCTGAAATGCCTATCGACACCTATATCTGAAATGCCTATCGACACCTATATCTGAAATGCCTATCGACACCTATTTTTGAAATGCCTATCGGAAACTACATCTGAAATGCCTATCAGCACCTATATTTGAAATGCCTATCGGCAACCATATCTGGAATGCCTATCGGCACCTATATTTGAAATGCCTATCGGCTTCTATATCTGAAATGCCTATCGGCACCTATTTTTAAAATGCCAATCGGCAACTATATCTGAAATGCCTATCGGCACCTATATCTGAAATGCCTATCGACACCTATATCTGAAATGCCTATCGACACCTATATCTGAAATGCCTATCGACACCTATATCTGAAATGCCTATCGACACCTATTTTTGAAATGCCTATCGGAAACTACATCTGAGATGCCTATCAGCACCTATATTTGAAATGCCTATCGGCAACCATATCTGAAATGCCTATCGACACCTATTTTTGAAATGCCTATCGGAAACTACATCTGAAATGCCTATCAGCACCTATATTTGAAATGCCTATCGGCAACCATATCTGGAATGCCTATCGGCACCTATATTTGAAATGCCTATCGGCTTCTATATCTGAAATGCCTATCGGCACCTATTTTTAAAATGCCAATCGGCAACTATATCTGAAATGCCTATCGGCACTTATATCTGAAATGCCTATCGACACCTATATCTGAAATGCCTATCGACACCTATATCTAAAATGCCTATCGACACCTATATCTGAAATGCCTATCGACACCTATATCTGAAATGCCTATCGACACCTATATCTGAAATGCCTATCGACACCTATATCTGAAATGCCTATCGACACCTATATCTGAAATGCCTATCTACACCTATTTTTGAAATGCCTATCGGAAACTACATCTAAAATGCCTATCGGCAACCATATCTGGAATGCCTATCGGCACCTATATTTGAAATGCCTATCGGCTTCTATATCTGAAATGCCTATCGGCACCTATTTTTAAAATGCCAATCGGCAACTATATCTGAAATGCCTATCGGCACCTATATCTGAAATGCCTATCGACACCTATATCTGAAATGCCTAATGACACCTATATCTAAAATGCCTATCGACACCTATATCTGAAATGCCTATCGACACCTATATCTGAAATGCCTATCGACACCTATATCTTAAATGCCTATCGACACCTATAACTGAAATGCCTATCGACACCTATATCTGTAATGCCTATCGAGACCTTTATCTGAAAGGCCTATCGACATCTATTTTTGAAATGCCTATCGGAAACTACATCTGAAATGCCTATCAGCACCTATATTTGAAATGCCTATCGGCAACCATATCTGGAATGCCTATCGGCACCTATATTTGAAATGCCTATCGGTTTCTATATCTGAAGTGCCTATCGGCACCTATTTTTAAAATGCCAATCGGCAACTATATCTGAAATGCCTATCGGCACCTATATCTGAAATGCCTATCGACACCTATATCTGAAATGCCTATCGACACCTATATCTGAAATGCCTATCGGCACCTATATCTGAAATGCCTATCGACACCTATATCTGAAATGCCTATCGACACCTATATCTGAAATGCCTATCGACACCTATATCTGAAATGCCTATTGACACCTATATCTGAAATGCCTATCGACACCTATATCTGAAATGCCTATCGACACCTATATCTGAAATGCCTATCGACACCTATATCTGAAATGCCTATCGACACCTATTTTTGAAATGCCTATCGGAAACTACATCTGAAATGCCTATCAGCACCTATATTTGAAATGCCTATCGGCACCTATATTTGAAATGCCTATCGGTTTCTATATCTGAAATGCCTATCGGCACCTATATCTGAAATGCCTATCGACACCTATTTTTGAAATGCCTATCGGAAACTACATCTGAAATGCCTATCAGCACCTATATTTGAAATGCCTATCGGCAACCATATCTGGAATGCCTATCGGCACCTATATTTGAAATGCCTATCGGCTTCTATATCTGAAATGCCTATCGGCACCTATTTTTAAAATACCAATCGGCAACTATATCTGAAATGCCAATCGGCACCTATATCTGAAATGCCTATCGACACCTATATCTGAAATGCCTATCGACACCTATATCTGAAATGCCTATCGACACCTATATCTGAAATGCCTATCGACACCTATATCTGAAATGCCTATCGACACCTATATCTGAAATGCCTATCGACACCTATATCTGAAATGCCTATCGACACCTATATCTGAAATGCCTATCGACACCTATATCTGAAATGCCTATCGACACCTATATCTGAAATGCCTATCGACACCTATATCTGAAATGCCTATCGACACCTATATCTAAAATGCCTATCGACACCTATTTTTGAAATGCCTATCGGAAACTACATCTGAAATGCCTATCAGCACCTATATTTGAAATGCCTATCGGCAACCATATCTGGAATGCCTATCGGCACCTATATTTGAAATGCCTATCGGCTTCTATATCTGAAATGCCTATCGGCACCTATTTTTAAAATGCCAATCGGCAACTATATCTGAAATGCCTATCGGCACCTATATCTGAAATGCCTATCGACACCTATATCTGAAATGCCTATCGACACCTATATCTGAAATGCCTATCGACACCTATATCTGAAATGCCTATCGACACCTATATCTGAAATGCCAATCGACACCTATATCTGAAATGCCTATCGACACCTATATCTGAAATGCCTATCGACACCTATATCCGAAATGCCTATCGACACCTATATCTGAAATGCCTATCGACACCTATTTATGAAATGCCTATCGGAAACTACATCTGAAATGCCTATCGACACCTATATCTGGAATGCCTATCGGCACCTATATTTGAAATGCCTATCGGCTTCTATATCTGAAATGCCTATCGGCACCTATTTTTAAAATGCCAATCGGCAACTATATCTGAAATGCCTATCGGCACCTATATCTGAAATGCCTATCGACACCTATATCTGAAATGCCTATCGACACCTATATCTGAAACGCCTATCGACACCTATATCTGAAATGCCTATCGACACCTATATCTGAAATGCCAATCGACACCTATATCTGAAATGCCTATCGACACCTATATCTGAAATGCCTATCGACACCTATATCCGAAATGCCTATCGACACCTATATCTGAAATGCCTATCGACACCTATTTATGAAATGCCTATCGGAAACTACATCTGAAATGCCTATCAGCACCTATATTTGAAATGCCTATCGGCAACCATATCTGGAATGCCTATCGGCACCTATATTTTAAATGCCTATCGGCTTCTATATCTGAAATGCCTATCGGCACCTATTTTTAAAATGCCAATCGGCAACTATATCTGAAATGCCTATCGACACCTATATCTGAAATGCCTATCGACACCTATATCTGAAATGCCAATCGACACCTATATCTGAAATGCCTATCGACACCTATATCTGAAATGCCTATCGACACCTATATCTGAAATGCCTATCGACACCTATTTTTGAAATGCCTATCGGAAACTACATCTGAAATGCCTATCAGCATCTATATCTGAAATGCCTATCGACACCTATATCTGAAATGCCTATCGACACCTATATCTGAAATGCCTATCGACACCTATATCTGAAATGCCTATCGACACCTATTTTTGAAATGCCTATCGGAAACTACATCTGAAATGCCTATCAGCACCTATATTTGAAATGCCTATCGGCAACCATATCTGGAATGCCTATCGGCACCTATATTTGAAATGCCTATCGGCTTCTATATCTGAAATGCCTATCGGCACCTATTTTTAAAATGCCAATCGGCAACTATATCTGAAATGCCTATCGGCACCTATATCTGAAATGCCTATCGACACCTATATCTGAAATGCCTATCGACACCTATATCTGAAATGCTTATCGACACCTATATCTGAAATGCCTATCGTCACCTATATCTGAAATGCCTATCGACACCTATATCTGAAATGCCTATCGACACCTATTTTTGAAATGCCTATCGGAAACTACATCTGAAATGCCTATCAGCACCTATATTTGAAATGCCTATCGGCAACCATATCTGGAATGCCTATCGGCAACCATATCTGGAATGCCTATCGGCACCTATATTTGAAATGCGTATCGGCTTCTATATCTGAAATGCCTATCGGCACCTATTTTTAAAATGCTAATCGGCAACTATATCTGAAATGCCTATCGGCACCTATATCTGAAATGCCTATCGACACCTATATCTGAAATGCCTATGGACACCTATATCTGAAATGCCTATCGACACCTATATCTGAAATGCCTATCGACACCTATATCTGAAATGCCTATCGACACCTATATCTGAAATGCCTATCGACACCTATATCTGAAATGCCTATCGACACCTATATCTGAAATGCCTATCGACACCTATATCTGAAATGCCTATCGACACCTATTTTTGAAATGCCTATCGGAAACTACATCTGAAATGCCTATCAGCACCTATATTTGAAATGTCTATCGGCAACCATATCTGGAATGCCTATCGGCACCTATATTTGAAATGCCTATCGGCTTCTATATCTAAAATGCCTATCGGCACCTATTTTTAAAATGCCAATCGGCAACTATATCTGAAATGCCTATCGGCACCTATATCTGAAATGCCTATCGACACCTATATCTGAAATGCCTATCGACACCTATATCTGAAATGCCTATCGACACCTATATCTGAAATGCCTATCGACACCTATATCTGAAATGCCTATCGACACCTATATCTGAAATGCCTATCGACACCTATATCTGAAATGCCTATCGACACCTATATCTGAAATGCCTATCGACACCTATATCTGAAATGCCAATCGACACCTATTTTTGAAATGCCTATCGGAAACTACATCTGAAATGCCTATCAGCACCTATATTTGAAATTCCTATCGGCAACCATATCTGGAATGCCTATCGGCACCTATATTTGAAATGCCTATCGGCTTCTATATCTGAAATGCCTATCGGCACCTATTTTTAAAATGCCAATCGGCAACTATATCTGAAATGCCTATCGGCACCTATATCTGAAATGCCTATCGACACCTATATCTGAAATGCCTATCGACACCTATATCTGAAATGCCTATCGACACCTATATCTGAAATGCCTATCGACACCTATATCTGAAATGCCTATCGACACCTATATCTGAAATGCCTATCGACACCTATTTTTGAAATGCCTATCGGAAACTACATCTGAAATGCCTATCAGCACCTATATTTGAAATGCCTATCGGCAACCATATCTGGTATGCCTATCGGCACCTATATTTGAAATGCCTATCGGCTTCTATATCTGAAATGCCTATCGGCAACTATTATTAAAATGCCAATCGGCAACTATATCTGAAATGCCTATCGACACCTATATCTGAAATGCCTATCGACACCTATATCTGAAATGCCTATCGACACCTATATCTGAAATGCCTATCAACACCTATATCTGAAATGCCTATCGACACCTATATCTGAAATGCCTATCGACACCTATTTTTGAAATGCCTATCGGAAACTACATCTGAAATGCCTATCAGCACCTATATTTGAAATGCCTATCGGCAACCATATCTGGAATGCCTATCGGCACCTATATTTGAAATGCCTATCGGCTTCTATATCTGAAATGCCTATCGGCACCTATTTTTAAAATGCCAATCGGCAACTATATCTGAAATGCCTATCGGCACCTATATCTGAAATGCCTATCGACAACTATATCTGAAATGCCTATCGACACCTATATCTGAAATGCCTATCGACACCTATATCTGAAATGCCTATCGAAACCTATATCTGAAATGCCTATCGACACCTATATCTGAAATGCCTATCGACACCTATATCTGAAATGCCTATCGACACCTATATCTGAAATGCCTATCGACACCTATTTTTGAAATGCCTATCGGAAACTACATCTGAAATGCCTATCAGCACCTATATTTGAAATGCCTATCGGCAACCATATCTGGAATGCCTATCGGCACCTATATTTGAAATGCCTATCGGCTTCTATATCTGAAATGCCTTTCGGCACCTATTTTTAAAATACCATTCGGCAACTATATCTGAAATGCCTATCGGCACCTATATCTGAAATGCCTATCGACACCTATATCTGAAATGCCTATCGACACCTATATCTGAAATGCCTATCGACACCTATATCTGAAATGCCTATCGACACCTATATCTGAAATGCCTATCGACACCTATATCTGAAATGCCTATCGACACCTATATCTGAAATGCCTATCGACACCTATATCTGAAATGCCTATCGACACCTATATCTGAAATGCCTATCGACATCTATATCTGAAATGCCTATCGACACCTATTTTTGAAATGCCTATCGGAAACTACATCTGAAATGCCTATCAGCACCTATATTTGAAATGCCTATCGGCAACCATATCTGGAATGCCTATCGGCACCTATATTTGAAATGCGTATCGGCTTCTATATCTGAAATGCCTATCGGCACCTATTTTTAAAATGCCAATCGGCAACTATATCTGAAATGCCTATCGGCACCTATATCTGAAATGCCTATCGACATCTATATCTGAAATGCCTATGGACACCTATATCTGAAATGCCTATCGACACCTATATCTGAAATGCCTATCGACACCTATATCTGAAATGCCTATCGACACCTATATCTGAAATGCCTATCGACACCTATATCTGAAATGCCTATCGACACCTATATCTGAAATGCCTATCGACACCTATATCTGAAATGCCAATCGACACCTATTTTTGAAATGCCTATCGGAAACTACATCTGAAATGCCTATCAGCACCTATATTTGAAATTCCTATCGGCAACCATATCTGGAATGCCTATCGGCACCTATATTTGAAATGCCTATCGGCTTCTATATCTGAAATGCCTATCGGCACCTATTTTTAAAATGCCAATCGGCAACTATATCTGAAATGCCTATCGGCACCTATATCTGAAATGCCTATCGACACCTATATCTGAAATGCCTATCGACACCTATATCTGAAATGCCTATCGACACCTATATCTGAAATGCCTATCGACACCTATATCTGAAATGCCTATCGACACCTATATCTGAAATGCCTATCGACACCTATTTTTGAAATGCCTATCGGAAACTACATCTGAAATGCCTATCAGCACCTATTTTGAAATGCCTATCGGCAACCATATCTGGTATGCCTATCGGCACCTATATTTGAAATGCCTATCGGCTTCTATATCTGAAATGCCTATCGGCACCTATTTTTAAAATGCCAATCGGCAACTATATCTGAAATGCCTATCGACACCTATATCTGAAATGCCTATCGACACCTATATCTGAAATGCCTATCGACACCTATATCTGAAATGCCTATCGACACCTATATCTGAAATGCCTATCGACACCTATATCTGAAATGCCTATCGACACCTATATCTGAAATGCCTATCGACACCTATTTTTGAAATGCCTATCGGCAACTACATCTGAAATGCCTATCAGCACCTATATTTGAAATGCCTATCGGCAACCATATCTGGAATGCCTATCGGCACCTATATTTGAAATGCCTATCGGCTTCTATATCTGAAATGCCTATCGGCACCTATTTTTAAAATGCAAATCGGCAACTATATCTGAAATGCCTATCGGCACCTATATCTGAAATGCCTATCGACAACTATATCTGAAATGCCTATCGACACCTATATCTGAAATGCCTATCGACACCTATATCTGAAATGCCTATCGAAACCTATATCTGAAATGCCTATCGACACCTATATCTGAAATGCCTATCGACACCTATATCTGAAATGCCTATCGACACCTATATCTGAAATTCCTATCGACACCTATTTTTGAAATGCCTATCGGAAACTACATCTGAAATGCCTATCAGCACCTATATTTGAAATGCCTATCGGCAACCATATCTGGAATGCCTATCGGCACCTATATTTGAAATGCCTATCGGCTTCTATATCTGAAATGCCTATCGGCACCTATTTTTAAAATACCAATCGGCAACTATATCTGAAATGCCAATCGGCACCTATATCTGAAATGCCTATCGACACCTATATCTGAAATGCCTATCGACACCTATATCTGAAATGCCTATCGACACCTATATCTGAAATGCCTATCGACACCTATATCTGAAATGCCTATCGACACCTATATCTGAAATGCCTATCGACACCTATATCTGAAATGCCTATCGACACCTATATCTGAAATGCCTATCGACACCTATATCTGAAATGCCTATCGACACCTATATCTGAAATGCCTATCGACACCTATATCTGAAATGCCTATCGACACCTATTTTTGAAATGCCTATCGGAAACTACATCTGAAATGCCTATCAGCACCTATTTTGAAATGCCTATCGGCAACCATATCTGGTATGCCTATCGGCACCTATATTTGAAATGCCTATCGGCTTCTATATCTGAAATGCCTATCGGCACCTATTTTTAAAATGCCAATCGGCAACTATATCTGAAATGCCTATCGACACCTATATCTGAAATGCCTATCGACACCTATATCTGAAATGCCTATCGACACCTATATCTGAAATGCCTATCGACACCTATATCTGAAATGCCTATCGACACCTATATCTGAAATGCCTATCGACACCTATATCTGAAATGCCTATCGACACCTATTTTTGAAATGCCTATCGGCAACTACATCTGAAATGCCTATCAGCACCTATATTTGAAATGCCTATCGGCAACCATATCTGGAATGCCTATCGGCACCTATATTTGAAATGCCTATCGGCTTCTATATCTGAAATGCCTATCGGCACCTATTTTTAAAATGCAAATCGGCAACTATATCTGAAATGCCTATCGGCACCTATATCTGAAATGCCTATCGACAACTATATCTGAAATGCCTATCGACACCTATATCTGAAATGCCTATCGACACCTATATCTGAAATGCCTATCGAAACCTATATCTGAAATGCCTATCGACACCTATATCTGAAATGCCTATCGACACCTATATCTGAAATGCCTATCGACACCTATATCTGAAATTCCTATCGACACCTATTTTTGAAATGCCTATCGGAAACTACATCTGAAATGCCTATCAGCACCTATATTTGAAATGCCTATCGGCAACCATATCTGGAATGCCTATCGGCACCTATATTTGAAATGCCTATCGGCTTCTATATCTGAAATGCCTATCGGCACCTATTTTTAAAATACCAATCGGCAACTATATCTGAAATGCCAATCGGCACCTATATCTGAAATGCCTATCGACACCTATATCTGAAATGCCTATCGACACCTATATCTGAAATGCCTATCGACACCTATATCTGAAATGCCTATCGACACCTATATCTGAAATGCCTATCGACACCTATATCTGAAATGCCTATCGACACCTATATCTGAAATGCCTATCGACACCTATATCTGAAATGCCTATCGACACCTATATCTGAAATGCCTATCGACACCTATATCTGAAATGCCTATCGACACCTATATCTGAAATGCCTATCGACACCTATATCTAAAATGCCTATCGACACCTATTTTTGAAATGCCTATCGGAAACTACATCTGAAATGCCTATCAGCACCTATATTTGAAATGCCTATCGGCAACCATATCTGGAATGCCTATCGGCACCTATATTTGAAATGCCTATCGGCTTCTATATCTGAAATGCCTATCGGCACCTATTTTTAAAATGCCAATCGGCAACTATATCTGAAATGCCTATCGGCACCTATATCTGAAATGCCTATCGACACCTATATCTGAAATGCCTATCGACACCTATATCTGAAATGCCTATCGACACCTATATCTGAAATGCCTATCGACACCTATATCTGAAATGCCAATCGACACCTATATCTGAAATGCCTATCGACACCTATATCTGAAATGCCTATCGACACCTATATCCGAAATGCCTATCGACACCTATATCTGAAATGCCTATCGACACCTATTTATGAAATGCCTATCGGAAACTACATCTGAAATGCCTATCAGCACCTATATTTGAAATGCCTATCGGCAACCATATCTGGAATGCCTATCGGCACCTATATTTTAAATGCCTATCGGCTTCTATATCTGAAATGCCTATCGGCACCTATTTTTAAAATGCCAATCGGCAACTATATCTGAAATGCCTATCGGCACCTATATCTGAAATGCCTATCGACACCTATATCTGAAATGCCTATCGACACCTATATCTGAAATGCCTATCGACACCTATATCTGAAATGCCTATCGACACCTATTTTTGAAATGCCTATCGGAAACTACATCTGAGATGCCTATCAGCACCTATATTTGAAATGCCTATCGGCAACCATATCTGAAATGCCTATCGACACCTATTTTTGAAATGCCTATCGGAAACTACATCTGAAATGCCTATCAGCACCTATATTTGAAATGCCTATCGGCAACCATATCTGGAATGCCTATCGGCACCTATATTTGAAATGCCTATCGGCTTCTATATCTGAAATGCCTATCGGCACCTATTTTTAAAATGCCAATCGGCAACTATATCTGAAATGCCTATCGGCACTTATATCTGAAATGCCTATCGACACCTATATCTGAAATGCCTATCGACACCTATATCTAAAATGCCTATCGACACCTATATCTGAAATGCCTATCGACACCTATATCTGAAATGCCTATCGACACCTATATCTGAAATGCCTATCGACACCTATATCTGAAATGCCTATCGACACCTATATCTGAAATGCCTATCTACACCTATTTTTGAAATGCCTATCGGAAACTACATCTAAAATGCCTATCGGCAACCATATCTGGAATGCCTATCGGCACCTATATTTGAAATGCCTATCGGCTTCTATATCTGAAATGCCTATCGGCACCTATTTTTAAAATGCCAATCGGCAACTATATCTGAAATGCCTATCGGCACCTATATCTGAAATGCCTATCGACACCTATATCTGAAATGCCTAATGACACCTATATCTGAAATGCCTATCGACACCTATATCTGAAATGCCTATCGACACCTATATCTGAAATGCCTATCGACACCTATATCTTAAATGCCTATCGACACCTATAACTGAAATGCCTATCGACACCTATATCTGTAATGCCTATCGAGACCTTTATCTGAAAGGCCTATCGACATCTATTTTTGAAATGCCTATCGGAAACTACATCTGAAATGCCTATCAGCACCTATATTTGAAATGCCTATCGGCAAACATATCTGGAATGCCTATCGGCACCTATATTTGAAATGCCTATCGGTTTCTATATCTGAAGTGCCTATCGGCACCTATTTTTAAAATGCCAATCGGCAACTATATCTGAAATGCCTATCGGCACCTATATCTGAAATGCCTATCGACACCTATATCTGAAATGCCTATCGACACCTATATCTGAAATGCCTATCGGCACCTATATCTGAAATGCCTATCGACACCTATATCTGAAATGCCTATCGACACCTATATCTGAAATGCCTATCGACACCTATATCTGAAATGCCTATTGACACCTATATCTGAAATGCCTATCGACACCTATATCTGAAATGCCTATCGACACCTATATCTGAAATGCCTATCGACACCTATATCTGAAATGCCTATCGACACCTATTTTTGAAATGCCTATCGGAAACTACATCTGAAATGCCTATCAGCACCTATATTTGAAATGCCTATCGGCACCTATATTTGAAATGCTTATCGGTTTCTATATCTGAAATGCCTATCGGCACCTATATCTGAAATGCCTATCGACACCTATTTTTGAAATGCCTATCGGAAACTACATCTGAAATGCCTATCAGCAACCATATCTAGAATGCCTATCGGCACCTATATTTGAAATGCCTATCGGCTTCTATATCTGAAATGCCTATAGGCACCTATTTTTAAAATGCGAATCGGCAACTATATCTGAAATGCCTATCGGCACCTATATCTGAAATTCTTATCGACACCTATTTTTGAAATGCCTATCGGAAACTACATCTGAAATGCCTATCAGCACCTATATTTGAAATGCCTATCGACACCTATATCTGAAATGCCTATCGACACCTATATCTGAAATGCCTATCGACACCTATATCTGAAATGCCTATCGACACCTATATCTGAAATGCCTATCGACACCTATATCTGAAATGCCTATCGACACCTATATCTGAAATGCCTATCGACACCTATATCTGAAATGCCTATCGACACCTATATCTGAAATGCCTATCGACACCTATATCTAAAATGCCTATCGACACCTATTTTTGAAATGCCTATCGGAAACTACATCTGAAATGCCTATCAGCACCTATATTTGAAATGCCTATCGGCAACCATATCTGGAATGCCTATCGGCACCTATATTTGAAATGCCTATCGGCTTCTATATCTGAAATGCCTATCGGCACCTATTTTTAAAATGCCAATCGGCAACTATATCTGAAATGCCTATCGGCACCTATATCTGAAATGCCTATCGACACCTATATCTGAAATGCCTATCGACACCTATATCTGAAATGCCTATCGACACCTATATCTGAAATGCCTATCGACACCTATATCTGAAATGCCAATCGACACCTATATCTGAAATGCCTATCGACACCTATATCTGAAATGCCTATCGACCCCTATATCCGAAATGCCTATCGACACCTATATCTGAAATGCCTATCGACACCTATTTATGAAATGCCTATCGGAAACTACATCTGAAATGCCTATCAGCACCTATATTTGAAATGCCTATCGGCAACCATATCTGGAATGCCTATCGGCACCTATATTTTAAATGCCTATCGGCTTCTATATCTGAAATGCCTATCGGCACCTATTTTTAAAATGCCAATCGGCAACTATATCTGAAATGCCTATCGGCACCTATATCTGAAATGCCTATCGACACCTATATCTGAAATGCCTATCGACACCTATATCTGAAATGCCTATCGACACCTATATCTATAATGCCTATCGACACCTATATCTGAAATGCCTATCGACACCTATATCTGAAATGCCTATCGACACCTATATCTGAAATGCCTATCGACACCTATTTTTGAAATGCCTATCGGAAACTACATCTGAAATGCCTATCAGCACCTATATTTGAAATGCCTATCGGCAACCATATCTGGAATGCCTATCGGCACCTATATTTGAAATGCCTATCGGCTTCTATATCTGAAATGCCTATCGGCACCTATTTTTAAAATGCCAATCGGCAACTATATCTGAAATGCCTATCGGCACCTATATCTGAAATGCCTATCGACACCTATATCTGAAATGCCTATCGACACCTATATCTGAAATGCCTATCGACACCTATATCTGAAATGCCTATCGACACCTATTTTTGAAATGCCTATCGGAAACTACATCTGAGATGCCTATCAGCACCTATATTTGAAATGCCTATCGGCAACCATATCTGAAATGCCTATCGACACCTATTTTTGAAATGCCTATCGGAAACTACATCTGAAATGCCTATCAGCACCTATATTTGAAATGCCTATCGGCAACCATATCTGGAATGCCTATCGGCACCTATATTTGAAATGCCTATCGGCTTCTATATCTGAAATGCCTATCGGCACCTATTTTTAAAATGCCAATCGGCAACTATATCTGAAATGCCTATCGGCACTTATATCTGAAATGCCTATCGACACCTATATCTGAAATGCCTATCGACACCTATATCTAAAATGCCTATCGACACCTATATCTGAAATGCCTATCGACACCTATATCTGAAATGCCTATCGACACCTATATCTGAAATGCCTATCGACACCTATATCTGAAATGCCTATCGACACCTATATCTGAAATGCCTATCTACACCTATTTTTGAAATGCCTATCGGAAACTACATCTAAAATGCCTATCGGCAACCATATCTGGAATGCCTATCGGCACCTATATTTGAAATGCCTATCGGCTTCTATATCTGAAATGCCTATCGGCACCTATTTTTAAAATGCCAATCGGCAACTATATCTGAAATGCCTATCGGCACCTATATCTGAAATGCCTATCGACACCTATATCTGAAATGCCTAATGACACCTATATCTGAAATGCCTATCGACACCTATATCTGAAATGCCTATCGACACCTATATCTGAAATGCCTATCGACACCTATATCTTAAATGCCTATCGACACCTATAACTGAAATGCCTATCGACACCTATATCTGTAATGCCTATCGAGACCTTTATCTGAAAGGCCTATCGACATCTATTTTTGAAATGCCTATCGGAAACTACATCTGAAATGCCTATCAGCACCTATATTTGAAATGCCTATCGGCAACCATATCTGGAATGCCTATCGGCACCTATATTTGAAATGCCTATCGGTTTCTATATCTGAAGTGCCTATCGGCACCTATTTTTAAAATGCCAATCGGCAACTATATCTGAAATGCCTATCGGCACCTATATCTGAAATGCCTATCGACACCTATATCTGAAATGCCTATCGACACCTATATCTGAAATGCCTATCGGCACCTATATCTGAAATGCCTATCGACACCTATATCTGAAATGCCTATCGACACCTATATCTGAAATGCCTATCGACACCTATATCTGAAATGCCTATTGACACCTATATCTGAAATGCCTATCGACACCTATATCTGAAATGCCTATCGACACCTATATCTGAAATGCCTATCGACACCTATATCTGAAATGCCTATCGACACCTATTTTTGAAATGCCTATCGGAAACTACATCTGAAATGCCTATCAGCACCTATATTTGAAATGCCTATCGGCACCTATATTTGAAATGCCTATCGGTTTCTATATCTGAAATGCCTATCGGCACCTATTTTTAAAATGCCAATCGGCAACTATATCTGAAATGCCTATCGGCACCTATATCTGAAATGCCTATCGACACCTATATCTGAAATGCCTATCGACACCTATATCTGAAATGCCTATCGACACCTATATCTGAAATGCCTATCGACACCTATATCTGAAATGCCTATCGACACCTATATCTGAAATGCCTATCGACACCTATTTTTGAAATGCCTATCGAAAACTACATCTGAAATGCCTATCAGCACCTATTTTGAAATGCCTATCGGCAACCATATCTGGTATGCCTATCGGCACCTATATTTGAAATGCCTATCGGCTTCTATATCTGAAATGCCTATCGGCACCTATTTTTAAAATGCCAATCGGCAACTATATCTGAAATGCCTATCGACACCTATATCTGAAATGCCTATCGACACCTATATCTGAAATGCCTATCGACACCTATATCTGAAATGCCTATCGACACCTATATCTGAAATGCCTATCGACACCTATATCTGAAATGCCTATCGACACCTATATCTGAAATGCCTATCGACACCTATTTTTGAAATGCCTATCGGAAACTACATCTGAAATGCCTATCAGCACCTATATTTGAAATGCCTATCGGCAACCATATCTGGAATGCCTATCGGCACCTATATTTGAAATGCCTATCGGCTTCTATATCTGAAATGCCTATCGGCACCTATTTTTAAAATGCAAATCGGCAACTATATCTGAAATGCCTATCGGCACCTATATCTGAAATGCCTATCGACAACTATATCTGAAATGCCTATCGACACCTATATCTGAAATGCCTATCGACACCTATATCTGAAATGCCTATCGAAACCTATATCTAAAATGCCTATCGACACCTATATCTGAAATGCCTATCGACACCTATATCTGAAATGCCTATCGACACCTATATCTGAAATGCCTATCGACACCTATTTTTGAAATGCCTATCGGAAACTACATCTAAAATGCCTATCAGCACCTATATTTGAAATGCCTATCGGCAACCATATCTGGAATGCCTATCGGCACCTATATTTGAAATGCCTATCGGCTTCTATATCTGAAATGCCTATCGGCACCTATTTTTAAAATACCAATCGGCAACTATATCTGAAATGCCAATCGGCACCTATATCTGAAATGCCTATCGACACCTATATCTGAAATGCCTATCGACACCTATATCTGAAATGCCTATCGACACCTATATCTGAAATGCCTATCGACACCTATATCTGAAATGCCTATCGACACCTATATCTGAAATGCCTATCGACACCTATATCTGAAATGCCTATCGACACCTATATCTGAAATGCCTATCGACACCTATATCTGAAATGCCTATCGACACCTATATCTGAAATGCCTATCGACACCTATATCTGAAATGCCTATCGACACCTATATCTAAAATGCCTATCGACACCTATTTTTGAAATGCCTATCGGAAACTACATCTGAAATGCCTATCAGCACCTATATTTGAAATGCCTATCGGCAACCATATCTGGAATGCCTATCGGCACCTATATTTGAAATGCCTATCGGCTTCTATATCTGAAATGCCTATCGGCACCTATTTTTAAAATGCCAATCGGCAACTATATCTGAAATGCCTATCGGCACCTATATCTGAAATGCCTATCGACACCTATATCTGAAATGCCTATCGACACCTATATCTGAAATGCCTATCGACACCTATATCTGAAATGCCTATCGACACCTATATCTGAAATGCCAATCGACACCTATATCTGAAATGCCTATCGACACCTATATCTGAAATGCCTATCGACACCTATATCCGAAATGCCTATCGACACCTATATCTGAAATGCCTATCGACACCTATTTATGAAATGCCTATCGGAAACTACATCTGAAATGCCTATCAGCACCTATATTTGAAATGCCTATCGGCAACCATATCTGGAATGCCTATCGGCACCTATATTTTAAATGCCTATCGGCTTCTATATCTGAAATGCCTATCGGCACCTATTTTTAAAATGCCAATCGGCAACTATATCTGAAATGCCTATCGGCACCTATATCTGAAATGCCTATCGACACCTATATCTGAAATGCCTATCGACACCTATATCTGAAATGCCTATCGACACCTATATCTATAATGCCTATCGACACCTATATCTGAAATGCCTATCGACACCTATATCTGAAATGCCTATCGACACCTATATCTGAAATGCCTATCGACACCTATTTTTGAAATGCCTATCGGAAACTACATCTGAAATGCCTATCAGCACCTATATTTGAAATGCCTATCGGCAACCATATCTGGAATGCCTATCGGCACCTATATTTGAAATGCCTATCGGCTTCTATATCTGAAATGCCTATCGGCACCTATTTTTAAAATGCCAATCGGCAACTATATCTGAAATGCCTATCGGCACCTATATCTGAAATGCCTATCGACACCTATATCTGAAATGCCTATCGACACCTATTTTTGAAATGCCTATCGGAAACTACATCTGAAATGCCTATCAGCACCTATATTTGAAATGCCTATCGGCAACCATATCTGGAATGCCTATCGGCACCTATATTTGAAATGCCTATCGGCTTCTATATCTGAAATGCCTATCGGCACCTATTTTTAAAATGCCAATCGGCAACTATATCTGAAATGCCTATCGGCACTTATATCTGAAATGCCTATCGACACCTATATCTGAAATGCCTATCGACACCTATATCTAAAATGCCTATCGACACCTATATCTGAAATGCCTATCGACACCTATATCTGAAATGCCTATCGACACCTATATCTGAAATGCCTATCGACACCTATATCTGAAATGCCTATCGACACCTATATCTGAAATGCCTATCTACACCTATTTTTGAAATGCCTATCGGAAACTACATCTAAAATGCCTATCGGCAACCATATCTGGAATGCCTATCGGCACCTATATTTGAAATGCCTATCGGCTTCTATATCTGAAATGCCTATCGGCACCTATTTTTAAAATGCCAATCGGCAACTATATCTGAAATGCCTATCGGCACCTATATCTGAAATGCCTATCGACACCTATATCTGAAATGCCTAATGACACCTATATCTGAAATGCCTATCGACACCTATATCTGAAATGCCTATCGACACCTATATCTGAAATGCCTATCGACACCTATATCTGAAATGCCTATCGACACCTTTATCTGAAATGCCTACCGACACCTATTTTTGAAATGCCTATAGGAAACTACATCTGAAATGCCTATCAGCACCTATATTTGAAATGCCTATCGGCAACCATATCTGGAATGCCTATCGGCACCTATATTTGAAATGCCTATCGGCTTCTATATCTGAAATGTCTATCGGCACCTATTTTTAAAATGCCAATCGGCAACTATATCTGAAATGCCTATCGGCACCTATATCTGAAATGCCTATCGACACCTATATCTGAAATGCCTATCAACACCTATATTTGAAATGCCTATCGACACCTATATCTGAAATGCCTATCGACACCTATATCTGAAATGCCTATCGACACCTATATCTGAAATGCCTATCGACACCTATATCTGAAATGCCTATCGACACCTATATCTGAAATGCCTATCGACACCTATTTTTGAAATGCCTATCGGACTTCTACATCTGAAATGCCTATCAGCACCTATATTTGAAATGCCTATCGGCAACCATATCTGGAATGCCTATCGGCACCTATATTTGAAATGCCTATCGGCTTCTATATCTGAAATGCCTATCGGCACCTATTTTTAAAATGCCAATCGGCAACTATATCTGAAATGCCTATCGGCACCTATATCTGAAATGCCTATCGACACCAATATCTGAAATGCCTATCGACACCTATATCTGAAATGCCTATCGACACCTATATCTGAAATGCCTATCGACACCTATATCTGAAATGCTTATCGACACCTATATCTGAAATGCCTATCGACACCTATATCTGAAATGCCTATCGACACCTATATCTGAAATGCCTATCGACAACTATTTTTTAAATGCCTATCGGAAACTACATCTGAAATGCCTATCAGCACCTATATTTGAAATGCCTATCGGCAACCATATCTGGAATGCCTATCGGCACCTATATTTGAAATGCCCATCGGCTTCTATATCTGAAATGCCTATCGGCACCTATTTTTAAAATGCCAATCGGCAACTATATCTGAAATGCCTATCGGCACCTATCTCTGAAATGCCTATCGAAACCTATATCTGAAATGCCTATCGACACCTATATCTGAAATGCCTATCGACACCTATATCTGAAATGCCTATCGACACCTATATCTAAAATGCCTATCGACACCTATATCTGAAATGCCTATCGACACCTATATCCGAAATGCCTATCGACACCTATATCTGAAATGCCTATCGACACCTATTTATTAAATGCCTATCGGAAACTACATTTGAAATGCCTATCGGCACCTATATTTGAAATGCCTATCGGCAACCATATCTGGAATGCCTATCGGCACCTATATTTGAAATGCCTATCGGCTTCTATATCTGAAATGCCTATCGGCACCTATTTTTAAAATGCCAATCGGCAACTATATCTGAAATGCCTATCGGCACCTATATCTGAAATGCCTATCGACACCTATATCTGAAATGCCTATCGACACCTATATCTAAAATGCCTATCGACACCTATATCTGAAATGCCTATCGACACCTATATCTGAAATGCCTATCGACACCTATATCTGAAATGCCTATAGACACATATTTTTGAAATGCCTATCGGAAACTACATCTGAAATGCCTATCAGCACCTATATTTGAAATGCCTATCGGCAACCATATCTGGAATGCCTATCGGCACCTATATTTGAAATGCCTATCGGCTTCTATATCTGAAATGTCTATCGGCACCTATTTTTAAAATGCCTATCGACACCTATATCTGAAATGCCTATCGACACCTATATCTGAAATGCCTATCGACACCTATATCTGAAATGCCTATAGACACATATTTTTGAAATGCCTATCGGAAACTACATCTGAAATGCCTATCAGCACCTATATTTGAAATGCCTATCGGCAACCATATCTGGAATGCCTATCGGCACCTATATTTGAAATGCCTATCGGCTTCTATATCTGAAATGTCTATCGGCACCTATTTTTAAAATGCCAATCGGCAACTATATCTGAAATGCCTATCGGCACCTATATCTGAAATGCCTATCGACACCTATATCTGAAATGCCTATCAACACCTATATCTGAAATGCCTATCGACACCTATATCTGAAATGCCTATCGACACCTATATCTGAAATGCCTATCGACACCTATATCTGAAATGCCTATCGACACCTATATCTGAAATGCCTATCGACACCTATATCTGAAATGCCTATCGACACCTATTTTTGAAATGCCATCGGAAACTACATCTGAAATGCCTATCAGCACCTATATTTGAAATGCCTATCGGCAACCATATCTGGAATGCCTATCGGCACCTATATTTGAAATGCCTATCGGCTTCTATATCTGAAATGCCTATCGGCACCTATTTTTAAAATGCCAATCGGCAACTATATCTGAAATGCCTATCGGCACCTATATCTGAAATGCCTATCGACACCAATATCTGAAATGCCTATCGACACCTATATCTGAAATGCCTATCGACACCTATATCTGAAATGCCTATCGCCACCTATATCTGAAATGCTTATCGACACCTATAACTGAAATGCCTATCGACACCTATATCTGAAATGCCTATCGACACCTATATCTGAAATGCCTATCGACACCTATTTTTTAAATGCCTATCGGAAACTACATCTGAAATGCCTATCAGCACCTATATTTGAAATGCCTATCGGCAACCATATCTGGAATGCCTATCGGCACCTATATTTGAAATGCCTATCGGCTTCTATATCTGAAATGCCTATCGGCACCTATTTTTAAAATGCCAATCGGCAACTATATCTGAAATGCCTATCGGCACCTATATCTGAAATGCCTATCGATACCTATATCTAAAATGCCTATCGACACCTATATCTGAAATGCCTATCGACACCTATATCTGAAATGCCTATCGACACCTATATCTGAAATGCCTATCGACACCTATATCTGAAATGCCTATCGACACCTATATCTGAAATGCATATCGACACCTATATCTGAAATGCCTATCGACACCTATATCTGAAATGCCTATCGACACCTATTTATGAAATGCCTATCGGAAACTACATCTGAAATGCCTATCAGCACCTATATTTGAAATGCCTATCGGCAACCATATCTGGAATGCCTATCGGCACCTATATTTGAAATGCCTATCGGCTTCTATATCTGAAATGCCTATCGGCACCTATTTTTAAAATGCCAATCGGCAACTATATCTGAAATGCCTATCGGCACCTATATCTGAAATGCCTATCGACACCTATATCTGAAATGCCTATCGACACCTATATCTGAAATGCCTATCGACACCTATATCTGAAATGCCTATCGACACCTATATCTGAAATGCCTATCGACACCTATATCTGAAATGCCTATCGACACCTATATCTGAAATGCCTATCGACACCTATATCTGAAATGCCTATCGACACCTATTTTTGAAATGCCTATCGGAAACTACATCTGAAATGCCTAACAGCACCTATATTTGAAATGCCTATCGGCAACCATATCTGGAATGCCTATCGGCACCTATATTTGAAATGCCTATCGGCTTCTATATCTGAAATGCCTATCGGCACCTATTTTTAAAATGCCAATCGGCAACTATATCTGAAATGCCTATCGGCACCTATATCTGAAATGCCAATCGACACCTATATCTGAAATGCCTATCGACACCTATATCTGAAATGCTTATCGACACCTATATCTGAAATGCCTATCGACACCTATATCTGAAATGCCTATCGACACCTATATCTGAAATGCCTATCGACACCTATATCTGAAATGCCTATCGACACCTATATCTGAAATGCCTATCGACACCTATTTTTGAAATGCCTATCGGAAACTACATCTGAAATGCCTATCAGCACCTATATTTGAAATGCCTATCGGCAACCATATCTGGAATGCCTATCGGCACCTATATTTGAAATGCCTATCGGCTTCTATATCTGAAATGCCTATCGGCACCTATTTTTAAAATGCCAATCGGCAAATATATCTGAAATGCCTATCGGCACCTATATCTGAAATGCCTATCGACACCTATATCTGAAATGCCTATCGACACCTATATCTAAAATGCCTATCGACACCTATATCTGAAATGCCTATCGACACCTATATCTGAAATGCCTATCGACACCTATATCTGAAATGCCTATCGACACCTATATCTAAAATGCCTATCGACACCTATATCTGAAATGCCTATCGACACCTATATCTGAAATGCCTATCGACACCTATATCTGAAATGCCTATAGACACATATTTTTGAAATGCCTATCGGAAACTACATCTGAAATGCCTATCAGCACCTATATTTGAAATGCCTATCGGCAACCATATCTGGAATGCCTATCGGCACCTATATTTGAAATGCCTATCGGCTTCTATATCTGAAATGTCTATCGGCACCTATTTTTAAAATGCCTATCGACACCTATATCTGAAATGCCTATCGACACCTATATCTGAAATGCCTATCGACACCTATATCTGAAATGCCTATAGACACATATTTTTGAAATGCCTATCGGAAACTACATCTGAAATGCCTATCAGCACCTATATTTGAAATGCCTATCGGCAACCATATCTGGAATGCCTATCGGCACCTATATTTGAAATGCCTATCGGCTTCTATATCTGAAATGTCTATCGGCACCTATTTTTAAAATGCCAATCGGCAACTATATCTGAAATGCCTATCGGCACCTATATCTGAAATGCCTATCGACACCTATATCTGAAATGCCTATCAACACCTATATCTGAAATGCCTATCGACACCTATATCTGAAATGCCTATCGACACCTATATCTGAAATGCCTATCGACACCTATATCTGAAATGCCTATCGACACCTATATCTGAAATGCCTATCGACACCTATATCTGAAATGCCTATCGACACCTATTTTTGAAATGCCATCGGAAACTACATCTGAAATGCCTATCAGCACCTATATTTGAAATGCCTATCGGCAACCATATCTGGAATGCCTATCGGCACCTATATTTGAAATGCCTATCGGCTTCTATATCTGAAATGCCTATCGGCACCTATTTTTAAAATGCCAATCGGCAACTATATCTGAAATGCCTATCGGCACCTATATCTGAAATGCCTATCGACACCAATATCTGAAATGCCTATCGACACCTATATCTGAAATGCCTATCGACACCTATATCTGAAATGCCTATCGCCACCTATATCTGAAATGCTTATCGACACCTATAACTGAAATGCCTATCGACACCTATATCTGAAATGCCTATCGACACCTATATCTGAAATGCCTATCGACACCTATTTTTTAAATGCCTATCGGAAACTACATCTGAAATGCCTATCAGCACCTATATTTGAAATGCCTATCGGCAACCATATCTGGAATGCCTATCGGCACCTATATTTGAAATGCCTATCGGCTTCTATATCTGAAATGCCTATCGGCACCTATTTTTAAAATGCCAATCGGCAACTATATCTGAAATGCCTATCGGCACCTATATCTGAAATGCCTATCGATACCTATATCTAAAATGCCTATCGACACCTATATCTGAAATGCCTATCGACACCTATATCTGAAATGCCTATCGACACCTATATCTGAAATGCCTATCGACACCTATATCTGAAATGCCTATCGACACCTATATCTGAAATGCATATCGACACCTATATCTGAAATGCCTATCGACACCTATATCTGAAATGCCTATCGACACCTATTTATGAAATGCCTATCGGAAACTACATCTGAAATGCCTATCAGCACCTATATTTGAAATGCCTATCGGCAACCATATCTGGAATGCCTATCGGCACCTATATTTGAAATGCCTATCGGCTTCTATATCTGAAATGCCTATCGGCACCTATTTTTAAAATGCCAATCGGCAACTATATCTGAAATGCCTATCGGCACCTATATCTGAAATGCCTATCGACACCTATATCTGAAATGCCTATCGACACCTATATCTGAAATGCCTATCGACACCTATATCTGAAATGCCTATCGACACCTATATCTGAAATGCCTATCGACACCTATATCTGAAATGCCTATCGACACCTATATCTGAAATGCCTATCGACACCTATATCTGAAATGCCTATCGACACCTATTTTTGAAATGCCTATCGGAAACTACATCTGAAATGCCTAACAGCACCTATATTTGAAATGCCTATCGGCAACCATATCTGGAATGCCTATCGGCACCTATATTTGAAATGCCTATCGGCTTCTATATCTGAAATGCCTATCGGCACCTATTTTTAAAATGCCAATCGGCAACTATATCTGAAATGCCTATCGGCACCTATATCTGAAATGCCAATCGACACCTATATCTGAAATGCCTATCGACACCTATATCTGAAATGCTTATCGACACCTATATCTGAAATGCCTATCGACACCTATATCTGAAATGCCTATCGACACCTATATCTGAAATGCCTATCGACACCTATATCTGAAATGCCTATCGACACCTATATCTGAAATGCCTATCGACACCTATTTTTGAAATGCCTATCGGAAACTACATCTGAAATGCCTATCAGCACCTATATTTGAAATGCCTATCGGCAACCATATCTGGAATGCCTATCGGCACCTATATTTGAAATGCCTATCGGCTTCTATATCTGAAATGCCTATCGGCACCTATTTTTAAAATGCCAATCGGCAACTATATCTGAAATGCCTATCGGCACCTATATCTGAAATGCCTATCGACACCTATATCTGAAATGCCTATCGACACCTATATCTGAAATGCCTATCGACACCTATATCTGAAATGCCTATCGACACCTATTTTTGAAATGCCTATCGGAAACTACATCTGAGATGCCTATCAGCACCTATATTTGAAATGCCTATCGGCAACCATATCTGAAATGCCTATCGACACCTATTTTTGAAATGCCTATCGGAAACTACATCTGAAATGCCTATCAGCACCTATATTTGAAATGCCTATCGGCAACCATATCTGGAATGCCTATCGGCACCTATATTTGAAATACCTATCGGCTTCTATATCTGAAATGCCTATCGGCACCTATTTTTAAAATGCCAATCGGCAACTATATCTGAAATGCCTATCGACACCTATATCTGAAATGCCTATCGACACCTATATCTGAAATGCCTATCGACACCTATATCTGAAATGCCTATCGACACCTATATCTGAAATGCCTATCTACACCTATTTTTGAAATGCCTATCGGAAACTACATCTAAATTGCCTATCGGCAACCATATCTGGAATGCCTATCGGCACCTATATTTGAAATGCCTATCGGCTTCTATATCTGAAGTGCCTATCGGCACCTATTTTTAAAATGCCAATCGGCAACTATATCTGAAATGCCTATCGGCACCTATATCTGAAATGCCTATCGACACCTATATCTGAAATGCCTAATGACACCTATATCTGAAATGCCTATCGACACCTATATCTGAAATGCCTATCGACACCTATATCTGAAATGCCTATCGACACCTATATCTTAAATGCCTATCGACACCTATAACTGAAATGCCTATCGACACCTATATCTGAAATGCCTATCGAGACCTTTATCTGAAAGGCCTATCGACATCTATTTTTGAAATGCCTATCGGAAACTACATCTGGAATGCCTATCAGCACCTATATTTGAAATGCCTATCGGCAACCATATCTGGAATGCCTATCGGCACCTATATTTGAAATGCCTATCGGTTTCTATATCTGAAATGCCTATCGGCACCTATTTTTAAAATGCCAATCGGCAACTATATCTGAAATGCCTATCGGCACCTATATCTGAAATGCCTATCGACACCTATATCTGAAATGCCTATCGACACCTATATCTGAAATGCCTATCGGCACCTATATCTGAAATGCCTATCGACACCTATATCTGAAATGCCTATCGACACCTATATCTGAAATGCCTATCGACACCTATATCTGAAATGCCTATTGACACCTATATCTGAAATGCCTATCGACACCTATATCTGAAATGCCTATCGACACCTATATCTGAAATGCCTATCGACACCTATATCTGAAATGCCTATCGACACCTATATCTGAAATGCCTATCGACACCTATATCTGAAATGCCTATCGGCACCTATTTTTAAAATGCCAATCGGCAACTATATCTGAAATGCCTATCGGCACCTATATCTGAAATGCCTATCGACACCTATATCTGAAATGCCTATCGACACCTATATCTGAAATGCCTATCGGCACCTATATCTGAAATGCCTATCGACACCTATATCTGAAATGCCTATCGACACCTATTTTTGAAATGCCTATCGAAAACTACATCTGAAATGCCTATCAGCACCTATATTTGAAATGCCTATCGGCAACCATATCTGGAATGCATATCGGCACCTATATTTTAAATGCCTATCGGCTTCTATATCTGAAATGCCTATCGGCACCTATTTTTAAAATGCCAATCGGCAACTATATCTGAAATGCCTATCGGCACCTATATCTGAAATGTTTATCGACACCTATATCTGAAATGCCTATCGACACCTATATCTGAAATGCCTATCGACACCTATATCTGAAATGCCTATCGACACCTATATCTAAAATGCCTATCGACACCTATATCTGAAATGCCTATCGACACCTATATCTGAAATGCCTATCGACACCTATATCTGAAATGCCTATCGACACCTATATCTGAAATGCCTATCGACACATATTTTTGAAATGCCTATCGGAAACTACATCTGAAATGCCTATCAGCACCTATATTTGAAATGCCTATCGGCAACCATATCTGGAATGCCTATCGGCACCTATATTTGAAATGCCTATCGGCTTCTATATCTGAAATGCCTATCGGCACCTATTTTTAAAATGCCAATCGGCAACTATATCTGAAATGCCTATCGGCACCTATATCTGAAATGCCTATCGACACCTATATCTAAAATGCCTATCGACACCTATATCTGAAATGCCTATCGACACCTATATCTGAAATGCCTATCGACACCTATATCTGAAATGCCTATCGACACCTATATCTGAAATGCCTATCGACACCTATATCTGAAATGCCTATCGACACCTATATCTGAAATGCCTATCGACACCTATTTTTGAAATGCCTATCGGAAACTACATCTGAAATGCCTATCAGCACCTATATTTGAAATGCCTATCGGCAACCATATCTGGAATGCCTATCGGCACCTATATTTGAAATGCCTATCGGCTTCTATATCTGAAATGCCTATCGGCACCTATTTTTAAAATGCCAATCGGCAACTATATCTGAAATGCCTATCGGCACCTATATCTGAAATGCCTATCGACACCTATATCTGAAATGCCTATCGACACCTATATCTAAAATGCCTATCGACACCTATATCTGAAATGCCTATCGACACCTATATCTGAAATGCCTATCGACACCTATATCTGAAATGCCTATCGACACCTATATCTGAAATGTCTATCGACACCTATATCTGAAATGCCTATCGACACCTATTTTTGAAATGCCTATCGGAAACTACATCTGAAATGCCTATCGGCAACCATATCTGGAATGTCTATCGGCACCTATATTTGAAATGCCTATCGGCTTCTATATCTGAAATGACTATCGGCACCTATTTTTAAAATGCCAATCGGCAACTATATCTGAAATGCCTATCGGCACCTATATCTGAAATGCCTATCGACACCTATATCTGAAATGCCTATCGACACCTATATCTGAAATGCCTATCGACACCTATATCTGAAATGCCTATCGACACCTATATCTGAAATGCCTATCGACACCTATATCTGAAATGCCTATCGACACCTATATCTGAAATGCCTATCGACACCTATATCTGAAATGCCTATCGACACCTTTATCTGAAATGCCTATCGACACCTATTTTTGAAATGCCTATCGGAAACTACATCTGAAATGCCTATCAGCACCTATATTTGAAATGCCTATCGGCAACCATATCTGGAATGCCTATCGGCACCTATATTTGAAATGCCTATCGGCTTCTATATCTGAAATATCTATCGGCACCTATTTTTAAAATGCCAATCGGCAACTATATCTGAAATGCCTATCGGCACCTATATCTGAAATGCCTATCGACACCTATATCTGAAATGCCTATCAACACCTATATCTGAAATGCCTATCGACACCTATATCTGAAATGCCTATCGACACCTATATCTGAAATGCCTATCGACACCTATATCTGAAATGCCTATCGACACCTATATCTGAAATGCCTATCGACACCTATATCTAAAATGCCTATCGACACCTATTTTTGAAATGCCTATCGGAAACTACATCTGAAATGCCTATCAGCACCTATATTTGAAATGCCTATCGGCAACCATATCTGGAATGCCTATCGGCACCTATATTTGAAATGCCTATCGGCTTCTATATCTGAAATGCCTATCGGCACCTATTTTTAAAATGCCAATCGGCAACTATATCTGAAATGCCTATCGGCACCTATATCTGAAATGCCTATCGACACCAATATCTGAAATGCCTATCGACACCTATATCTGAAATGCCTATCGACACCTATATCTGAAATGCCTATCGACACCTATATCTGAAATGCTTATCGACACCTATATCTGAAATGCCTATCGACACCTATATCTTAAATGCCTATCGACACCTATATCTGAAATGCCTATCGACAACTATTTTTTAAATGCCTATCGGAAACTACATCTGAAATGCCTATCAGCACCTATATTTGAAATGCCTATCGGCAACCATATCTGGAATGCCTATCGGCACCTATATTTGAAATGCCTATCGGCTTCTATATCTGAAATGCCTATCGGCACCTATTTTTAAAATGCCAATCGGCAACTATATCTGAAATGCCTATCGGCACCTATATCTGAAATGCCTATCGACACCTATATCTAAAATGCCTATCGACACCTATATCTGAAATGCCTATCGACACCTATATCTGAAAAGCCAATCGACACCTATATCTGAAATGCATATCGACACCTATATCTGAAATGCCTATCGACACCTATATCTGAAATGCCTATCGACACCTATTTATGAAATGCCTATCGGAAACTACATCTGAAATGCCTATCAGCACCTATATTTGAAATGCCTATCGGCAACCATATCTGGAATGCCTATCGGCACCTATATTTGAAATGCCTATCGGCTTCTATATCTGAAATGCCTATCGGCACCTATTTTTAAAATGCCAATCGGCAACTATATCTGAAATGCCTATCGGCACCTATATCTGAAATGCCTATCGACACCTATATCTGAAATGCCTATCGACACCTATATCTGAAATGCCTATCGACACCTATATCTGAAATGCCTATCGACACCTATATCTGAAATGCCTATCGGCACCTATATCTGAAATGCCTATCGACACCTATATCTGAAATGCCTATCGACACCTATATCTGAAATGCCTATCGACACCTATTTTTGAAATGCCTATCGGAAACTACATCTGAAATGCCTATCAGCACCTATATTTGAAATGCCTATCGGCAACCATATCTGGAATGCCTATCGGCACCTATATTTGAAATGCCTATCGGCTTCTATATCTGAAATGCCTATCAGCACCTATTTTTAAAATGCCAATCGGCAACTATATCTGAAATGCCTATCGGCACCTATATCTGAAATGCCTATCGACACCTATATCTGAAATGCCTATCGACACCTATATCTGAAATGCCTATCGACACCTATATCTGAAATGCCTATCGACACCTATATCTGAAATGCCTATCGACACCTATATCTGAAATGCCTATCGACACCTATATCTGAAATGCCTATCGACACCTATATCTGAAATGCCAATCGACACCTATTTTTGAAATGCCTATCGGAAACTACATCTGAAATGCCTATCAGCACCTATAATTGAAATGCCTATCGGCAACCATATCTGGAATGCCTATCGGCACCTATATTTGAAATGCCTATCGGCTTCTATATCTGAAATGCCTATCGGCACCTATTTTTAAAATGCCAATCGGCAACTATATCTGAAATGCCTATCGGCACCTATATCTGAAATGCCTATCGACACCTATATCTGAAATGCCTATCGACACCTATATCTGAAATGCCTATCGACACCTATATCTGAAATGCCTATCGACACCTATATCTGAAATGCCTATCGACACCTATATCTGAAATGCCTATCGACACCTATATCTGAAATGCCTATCGACACCTATTTTTGAAATGCCTATCGGAAACTACATCTGAAATGCCTATCAGCACCTATATTTGAAATGCCTATCGGCAACCATATCTGGAATGCCCATCGGCACCTATATTTGAAATGCCTATCGGCTTCTATATCTGAAATGCCTATCGGCACCTATTTTTAAAATGCCAATCGGCAACTATATCTGAAATGCCTATCGGCACCTATATCTGAAATGCCTATCGACACCTATATCTGAAATGCCTATCGACACCTATATCTGAAATGCCTATCGACACCTATATCTGAAATGCCTATCGACACCTATATCTGAAATGCCTATCGACACCTATATCTGAAATGCCTATCGACACCTATATCTGAAATGCCTATCGACACCTATATCTGAAATGCCTATCGACACCTATATCTGAAATGCCTATCGACACCTATTTTTGAAATGCCTATCGGAAACTACATCTGAAATGCCTATCAGCACCTATATTTGAAATTCCTATCGGCAACCATATCTGGAATGCCTATCGGCACCTATATTTGAAATGCCTATCGGCTTCTATATCTGAAATGCCTATCGGCACCTATTTTTAAAATGCCAATCGGCAACTATATCTGAAATGCCTATCGGCACCTATATCTGAAATGCCTATCGACACCTATATCTGAAATGCCTATCGACACCTATATCTGAAATGCCTATCGACACCTATATCTGAAATGCCTATCGACACCTATATCTGAAATGCCTATCGACACCTATATCTGAAATGCCTATCGACACCTATATCTGAAATGCCTATCGACACCTATATCTGAAATGCCTATCGACACCTATTTTTGAAATGCCTATCGGAAACTACATCTGAAATGCCTATCAGCACCTATATTTGAAATGCCTATCGGCAACCAAAATCTGGAATGCCTATCGGCACCTATATTTGAAATGCCTATTGGCTTCTATATCTGAAATGCCTATCGGCACCTATTTTTAAAATGCCAATCGGCAACTATATCTGAAATGCCTATCGGCACCTATATCTGAAATGCCTATCGACACCTATATCTGAAATGCCTATCGACACCTATATCTGAAATGCCTATCGACACCTATATCTGAAATGCCTATCGACACTTATATCTGAAATGCCTATCGACACCTATATCTGAAATGCCTATCGACACCTATGTCTGAAATGCCTATCGACACCTATATCTGAAATGCCTATCGACACCTATTTTTGAAATGCCTATCGGAAACTACATCTGAAATGCCTATCAGCACCTATATTTGAAATGCCTATCGGCAACCATATCTGGAATGCCTATCGGCACCTATAATTGAAATGCCTATCGGCTCCTATATCTGAAATGCCTATCGGCACCTATTTTTAAAATGCCAATCGGCAACTATATCTGAAATGCCTATCGGCACCTATATCTGAAATGCCTATCGACACCTATATCTGAAATGCCTATCGACACCTATATCTGAAATGCCTATCGACACCTATATCTGAAATGCCTATCGACACCTATATCTAAAATGCCTATCGATACCTATATCTGAAATGCCTATCGACACCTATATCCGAAATGCCTATCGACACCTATATCTGAAATGCCTATCGACACCTATTTATTAAATGCCTATCGGAAACTACATTTGAAATGCCTATCAGCACCTATATTTGAAATGCCTATCGGCAACCATATCTGGAATGCCTATCGGCACCTATATTTGAAATGCCTATCGGCTTCTATATCTGAAATGCCTATCGGCACCTATTTTTAAAATGCCAATCGGCAACTATATCTGAAATGCCTATCGGCACCTATATCTGAAATGCCTATCGACACCTATATCTGAAATGCCTATCGACACCTATATCTGAAATGCCTATCGACACCTATATCTGAAATGCCTATCGACACCTATTTTTGAAATGCCTATCGGAAACTACATCTGAAATGCCTATCAGCACCTATATCTGAAATGCCTATCGACACCTATATCTGAAATGCCTATCGACACCTATATCTAAAATGCCTATCGACACCTATATCTGAAATGCCTATCGACACCTATATCTGAAATGCCTATCGACGCCTATATCTGAAATGCCTATAGACACATATTTTTGAAATGCCTATCGGAAACTACATCTGAAATGCCTATCAGCACCTATATTTGAAATGCCTATCGGCAACCATATCTGGAATGCCTATCGGCACCTATATTTAAAATGCCTATCGGCTTCTATATCTGAAATGCCTATCGGCACCTATTTTTAAAATGCCAATCGGCAACTATATCTGAAATGCCTATCGGCACCTATATCTGAAATGCCTATCGACACCTATATCTGAAATGCCTATCGACACCTATATCTGAAATGCCTATCGACACCTATATCTGAAATGCCTATCAACACCTATATCTGAAATGCCTATCGACACCTATATCTGAAATGCCTATCGACACCTATATCTGAAATGCCTATCGACACCTATATCTGAAATGCCTATCGACACCTATTTTTGAAATGCCTATCGGAAACTACATCTGAAATGCCTATCAGCACCTATATTTGAAATGCCTATCGGCAACCATATCTGGAATGCCTATCGGCACCTATATTTGAAATGCCTATCGGCTTCTATATCTGAAATGCCTATCGGCACCTATTTTTAAAATGCCAATCGGCAACTATATCTGAAATGCCTATCGGCACCTATATCTGAAATGCCTATCGACACCTATATCTGAAATGCCTATCGACACCTATATCTGAAATGCCTATCGACACCTATATCTGAAATGCCTATCGACACCTATATCTGAAATGCCTATCGACACCTATTTATGAAATGCCTATCGGAAACTACATCTGAAATGCCTATCAGCACCTATATTTGAAATGCCTATCGGCAACCATATCTGGAATGCCTATCGGCACCTATATTTGAAATGCCTATCGGCTTCTATATCTGAAATGCCTATCGGCACCTATTTTTAAAATGCCAATCGGCAACTATATCTGAAATGCCTATCGGCACCTATATCTGAAATGCCTATCGACACCTATATCTGAAATGCCTATCGACACCTATATCTGAAATGCCTATCGACACCTATATCTGAAATGCCTATCGACACCTATATCTGAAATGCCTATCGGCACCTATATCTGAAATGCCTATCGACACCTATATCTGAAATGCCTATCGACACCTATATCTGAAATGCCTATCGACACCTATTTTTGAAATGCCTATCGGAAACTACATCTGAAATGCCTATCAGCACCTATATTTGAAATGCCTATCGGCAACCATATCTGGAATGCCTATCGGCACCTATATTTGAAATGCCTATCGGCTTCTATATCTGAAATGCCTATCAGCACCTATTTTTAAAATGCCAATCGGCAACTATATCTGAAATGCCTATCGGCACCTATATCTGAAATGCCTATCGACACCTATATCTGAAATGCCTATCGACACCTATATCTAAAATGCCTATCGACACCTATATCTGAAATGCCTATCGACACCTATATCTGAAATGCCTATCGACACCTATATCTGAAATGCCTATCGACACCTATATCTGAAATGCCTATCGACACCTATATCTGAAATGCCTATCGACACCTATTTTTGAAATGCCTATCGGAAACTACATCTGAAATGCCTATCAGCACCTATATTTGAAATGCCTATCGGCAACCATATCTGGAATGCCTATCGGCACCTATATTTGAAATGCCTATCGGCTTCTATATCTGAAATGCCTATCGGCACCTATTTTTAAAATGCCAATCGGTAACTATATCTGAAATGCCTATCGGCACCTATATCTGAAATGCCTATCGACACCTATATCTGAAATGCCTATCGACACCTATATCTGAAATGCCTATCGACACCTATATCTGAAATGCCTATCGACACCTATATCTGAAATGCCTATCGACACCTATATCTGAAATGCCTATCGACACCTATATCTGAAATGCCTATCGACACCTATTTTTGAAATGCCTATCGGAAACTACATCTGAAATGCCTATCAGCACCTATATTTGAAATGCCTATCGGCAACCATATCTGGAATGCCCATCGGCACCTATATTTGAAATGCCTATCGGCTTCTATATCTGAAATGCCTATCGGCACCTATTTTTAAAATGCCAATCGGCAACTATATCTGAAATGCCTATCGGCACCTATATCTGAAATGCCTATCGACACCTATATCTGAAATGCCTATCGACACCTATATCTGAAATGCCTATCGACACCTATATCTGAAATGCCTATCGACACCTATATCTGAAATGCCTATCGACACCTATATCTGAAATGCCTATCGACACCTATATCTGAAATGCCTATCGACACCTATATCTGAAATGCCTATCGACACCTATTTTTGAAATGCCTATCGGAAACTACATCTGAAATGCCTAACAGCACCTATATTTGAAATGCCTATCGGCAACCATACCTGGAATGCCTATCGGCACCTATATTTGAAATGCCTATCGGCATCTATATCTGAAATGCCTATCGGCACCTATTTTTAAAATGCCAATCGGCAACTATATCTGAAATGCCTATCGGCACCTATATCTGAAATGCCTATCGACACCTATATCTGAAATGCCTATCGACACCTATATCTGAAATGCTTATCGACACCTATATCTGAAATGCCTATCGACACCTATATCTGAAATGCCTATCGACACCTATATCTGAAATGCCTATCGACACCTATATCTGAAATGCCTATCGACACCTATATCTGAAATGCCTATCGACACCTATTTTTGAAATGCCTATCGGAAACTACATCTGAAATGCCTATCAGCACCTATATTTGAAATGCCTATCGGCAACCATATCTGGAATGCCTATCGGCACCTATATTTGAAATGCCTATCGGCTTCTATATCTGAAATGCCTATCGGCACCTATTTTTAAAATGCCAATCGGCAACTATATCTGAAATGCCTATCGGCACCTATATCTGAAATGCCTATCGACACCTATATCTGAAATGCCTATCGACACCTATATCTGAAATGCCTATCGACACCTATATCTGAAATGCCTATCGACACCTATATCTGAAATGCCTATCGACACCTATATCTGAAATGCCTATCGACACCTATATCTGAAATGCCTATCGACACCTATTTTTGAAATGCCTATCGGAAACTACATCTGAAATGCCTATTAGCACCTATATTTGAAATGCCTATCGGCAACCATAACTGGAATGCCTATCGGCACCTATATTTGAAATGCCTATCGGCTTCTATATCTGAAATGCCTATCGGCACCTATTTTTAAAATGCCAATCGGCAACTATATCTGAAATGCCTATCGGCACCTATATCTGAAATGCCTATCGACACCTATATCTGAAATGCCTATCGACACCTATATCTGAAATGCCTATCGACACCTATATCTGAAATGCCTATCGACACCTATTTTTGAAATGCCTATCGGAAACTACATCTGAGATGCCTATCAGCACCTATATTTGAAATGCCTATCGGCAACCATATCTGAAATGCCTATCGACACCTATTTTTGAAATGCCTATCGGAAACTACATCTGAAATGCCTATCAGCACCTATATTTGAAATGCCTATCGGCAACCATATCTGGAATGCCTATCGGCACCTATATTTGAAATGCCTATCGGCTTCTATATCTGAAATGCCTATCGGCACCTATTTTTAAAATGCCAATCGGCAACTATATCTGAAATGCCTATCGACACCTATATCTGAAATGCCTATCGACACCTATATCTGAAATGCCTATCGACACCTATATCTGAAATGCCTATCGACACCTATATCTGAAATGCCTATCTACACCTATTTTTGAAATGCCTATCGGAAACTACATCTGAAATGCCTATCGGCAACCATATCTGGAATGCCTATCGGCACCTATATTTGAAATGCCTATCGGCTTCTATATCTGAAATGCCTATCGGCACCTATTTTTAAAATGCCAATCGGCAACTATATCTGAAATGCCTATCGGCACCTATATCTGAAATGCCTATCGACACCTATATCTGAAATGCCTAATGACACCTATATCTGAAATGCCTATCGACACCTATATCTGAAATGCCTATCGACACCTATATCTGAAATGCCTATCGACACCTATATCTTAAATGCCTATCGACACCTATAACTGAAATGCCTATCGACACCTATATCTGAAATGCCTATCGAGACCTTTATCTGAAAGGCCTATCGACATCTATTTTTGAAATGCCTATCGGAAACTACATCTGGAATGCCTATCAGCACCTATATTTGAAATGCCTATCGGCAACCATATCTGGAATGCCTATCGGCACCTATATTTGAAATGCCTATCGGTTTCTATATCTGAAATGCCTATCGGCACCTATTTTTAAAATGCCAATCGGCAACTATATCTGAAATGCCTATCGGCACCTATATCTGAAATGCCTATCGACACCTATATCTGAAATGCCTATCGACACCTATATCTGAAATGCCTATCGGCACCTATATCTGAAATGCCTATCGACACCTATATCTGAAATGCCTATCGACACCTATATCTGAAATGCCTATCGACACCTATATCTGAAATGCTTATTGACACCTATATCTGAAATGCCTATCGACACCTATATCTGAAATGCCTATCGACACCTATATCTGAAATGCCTATCGACACCTATATCTGAAATGCCTATCGACACCTATTTTTGAAATGCCTATCGGAAACTACATCTGAAATGCCTATCAGCACCTATATTTGAAATGCCTATCGGCACCTATATTTGAAATGCCTATCGGTTTCTATATCTGAAATGCCTATCGGCACCTATTTTTAAAATGCCAATCGGCAACTATATCTGAAATGCCTATCGGCACCTATATCTGAAATGCCTATCGACACCTATATCTGAAATGCCTATCGACACCTATATCTGAAATGCCTATCGGCACCTATATCTGAAATGCCTATCGACACCTATATCTGAAATGCCTATCGACACCTATATCTGAAATGCCTATCGACACCTATATCTGAAATGCCTATTGACACCTATATCTGAAATGCCTATCGACACATATATCTGAAATGCCTATCGACACCTATATCTGAAATGCCTATCGACACCTATATCTGAAATGCCTATCGACACCTATTTTTGAAATGCCTATCGGAAACTACATCTGAAATGCCTATCAGCACCTATATTTGAAATGCCTATCGGCAACCATATCTGGAATGCATATCGGCACCTATATTTTAAATGCCTATCGGCTTCTATATCTGAAATGCCTATCGGCACCTATTTTTAAAATGCCAATCGGCAACTATATCTGAAATGCCTATCGGCACCTATATCTGAAATGTTTATCGACATCTATATCTGAAATGCCTATCGACACCTATATCTGAAATGCCTATCGACACCTATATCTGAAATGCCTATCGACACCTATATCTGAAATGCCTATCGACACCTATATCTGAAATGCCTATCGACACCTATATCTGAAATGCCTATCGACACATATTTTTGAAATGCCTATCGGAAACTACATCTGAAATGCCTATCAGCACCTATATTTGAAATGCCTATCAGCAACCATATCTGGAATGCCTATCGGCACCTATATTTGAAATGCCTATCGGCTTCTATATCTGAAATGCCTATCGGCACCTATTTTTAAAATGCCAATCGGCAACTATATCTGAAATGCCTATCGGCACCTATATCTGAAATGCCTATCGACACCTATATCTGAAATGCCTATCGACACCTATATCTGAAATGCCTATCGACACCTATATCTGAAATGCCTATCGACACCTATATCTGAAATGCCTATCGACACCTATATCTGAAATGCCTATCGACACCTATATCTGAAATGCCTATCGACACCTATATCTGAAATGCCTATCGACACCTATTTTTGAAATGCCTATCGGAAACTACATCTGAAATGCCTATCAGCACCTATATTTGAAATGCCTATCGGCAACCATATCTGGAATGCCTATCGGCACCTATATTTGAAATGCCTATCGGCTTCTATATCTGAAATGCCTATCGGCACCTATTTTTAAAATGCCAATCGGCAACTATATCTGAAATGCCTATCGGCACCTATATCTGAAATGCCTATCGACACCTATATCTGAAATGCCTATCGACACCTATATCTAAAATGCCTATCGACACCTATATCTGAAATGCCTATCGACACCTATATCTGAAATGCCTATCGACACCTATATCTGAAATGCCTATCGACACCTAGATCTGAAATGTCTATCGACACCTATATCTGAAATGCCTATCGACACCTATTTTTGAAATGCCTATCGGAAACTACATCTGAAATGCCTATCGGCAACCATATCTGGAATGTCTATCGGCACCTATATTTGAAATGCCTATCGGCTTCTATATCTGAAATGACTATCGGCACCTATTTTTAAAATGCCAATCGGCAACTATATCTGAAATGCCTATCGGCACCTATATCTGAAATGCCTATCGACACCTATATCTGAAATGCCTATCGACACCTATATCTGAAATGCCTATCGACACCTATATCTGAAATGCCTATCGACACCTATATCTGAAATGCCTATCGACACCTATATCTGAAATGCCTATCGACACCTATATCTGAAATGCCTATCGACACCTATATCTGAAATGCCTATCGACACCTTTATCTGAAATGCCTATCGACACCTATTTTTGAAATGCCTATCGGAAACTACATCTGAAATGCCTATCAGCACCTATATTTGAAATGCCTATCGGCAACCATATCTGGAATGCCTATCGGCACCTATATTTGAAATGCCTATCGGCTTCTATATCTGAAATGTCTATCGGCACCTATTTTTAAAATGCCAATCGGCAACTATATCTGAAATGCCTATCGGCACCTATATCTGAAATGCCTATCGACACCTATATCTGAAATGCCTATCAACACCTATATCTGAAATGCCTATCGACACCTATATCTGAAATGCCTATCGACACCTATATCTGAAATGCCTATCGACACCTATATCTGAAATGCCTATCGACACCTATATCTGAAATGCCTATCGACACCTATATCTGAAATGCCTATCGACACCTATTTTTGAAATGCCTATCGGAAACTACATCTGAAATGCCTATCAGCACCTATATTTGAAATGCCTATCGGCAACCATATCTGGAATGCCTATCGGCACCTATATTTGAAATGCCTATCGGCTTCTATATCTGAAATGCCTATCGGCACCTATTTTTAAAATGCCAATCGGCAACTATATCTGAAATGCCTATCGGCACCTATATCTGAAATGCCTATCGACACCAATATCTGAAATGCCTATCGACACCTATATCTGAAATGCCTATCGACACCTATATCTGAAATGCCTATCGACACCTATATCTGAAATGCTTATCGACACCTATATCTGAAATGCCTATCGACACCTATATCTGAAATGCCTATCGACACCTATATCTGAAATGCCTATCGACAACTATTTTTTAAATGCCTATCGGAAACTACATCTGAAATGCCTATCAGCACCTATATTTGAAATGCCTATCGGCAACCATATCTGGAATGCCTATCGGCACCTATATTTGAAATGCCTATCGGCTTCTATATCTGAAATGCCTATCGGCACCTATTTTTAAAATGCCAATCGGCAACTATATCTGAAATGCCTATCGGCACCTATATCTGAAATGCCTATCGACACCTATATCTAAAATGCCTATCGACACCTATATCTGAAATGCCTATCGACACCTATATCTGAAAAGCCAATCGACACCTATATCTGAAATGCATATCGACACCTATATCTGAAATGCCTATCGACACCTATATCTGAAATGCCTATCGACACCTATTTATGAAATGCCTATCGGAAACTACATCTGAAATGCCTATCAGCACCTATATTTGAAATGCCTATCGGCAACCATATCTGGAATGCCTATCGGCACCTATATTTGAAATGCCTATCGGCTTCTATATCTGAAATGCCTATCGGCACCTATTTTTAAAATGCCAATCGGCAACTATATCTGAAATGCCTATCGGCACCTATATCTGAAATGCCTATCGACACCTATATCTGAAATGCCTATCGACACCTATATCTGAAATGCCTATCGACACCTATATCTGAAATGCCTATCGACACTTATATCTGAAATGCCTATCGACACCTATATCTGAAATGCCTATCGACACCTATGTCTGAAATGCCTATCGACACCTATATCTGAAATGCCTATCGACACCTATTTTTGAAATGCCTATCGGAAACTACATCTGAAATGCCTATCAGCACCTATATTTGAAATGCCTATCGGCAACCATATCTGGAATGCCTATCGGCACCTATAATTGAAATGCCTATCGGCTCCTATATCTGAAATGCCTATCGGCACCTATTTTTAAAATGCCAATCGGCAACTATATCTGAAATGCCTATCGGCACCTATATCTGAAATGCCTATCGACACCTATATCTGAAATGCCTATCGACACCTATATCTGAAATGCCTATCGACACCTATATCTGAAATGCCTATCGACACCTATATCTAAAATGCCTATCGATACCTATATCTGAAATGCCTATCGACACCTATATCCGAAATGCCTATCGACACCTATATCTGAAATGCCTATCGACACCTATTTATTAAATGCCTATCGGAAACTACATTTGAAATGCCTATCAGCACCTATATTTGAAATGCCTATCGGCAACCATATCTGGAATGCCTATCGGCACCTATATTTGAAATGCCTATCGGCTTCTATATCTGAAATGCCTATCGGCACCTATTTTTAAAATGCCAATCGGCAACTATATCTGAAATGCCTATCGGCACCTATATCTGAAATGCCTATCGACACCTATATCTGAAATGCCTATCGACACCTATATCTGAAATGCCTATCGACACCTATATCTGAAATGCCTATCGACACCTATTTTTGAAATGCCTATCGGAAACTACATCTGAAATGCCTATCAGCACCTATATCTGAAATGCCTATCGACACCTATATCTGAAATGCCTATCGACACCTATATCTAAAATGCCTATCGACACCTATATCTGAAATGCCTATCGACACCTATATCTGAAATGCCTATCGACGCCTATATCTGAAATGCCTATAGACACATATTTTTGAAATGCCTATCGGAAACTACATCTGAAATGCCTATCAGCACCTATATTTGAAATGCCTATCGGCAACCATATCTGGAATGCCTATCGGCACCTATATTTAAAATGCCTATCGGCTTCTATATCTGAAATGCCTATCGGCACCTATTTTTAAAATGCCAATCGGCAACTATATCTGAAATGCCTATCGGCACCTATATCTGAAATGCCTATCGACACCTATATCTGAAATGCCTATCGACACCTATATCTGAAATGCCTATCGACACCTATATCTGAAATGCCTATCAACACCTATATCTGAAATGCCTATCGACACCTATATCTGAAATGCCTATCGACACCTATATCTGAAATGCCTATCGACACCTATATCTGAAATGCCTATCGACACCTATTTTTGAAATGCCTATCGGAAACTACATCTGACATGCCTATCAGCACCTATATTTGAAATGCCTATCGGCAACCATATCTGGAATGCCTATCGGCACCTATATTTTTAATGCCTATCGGCTTCTATATCTGAAATGCCTATCGGCACCTATTTTTAAAATGCCAATCGGCAACTATATCTGAAATGCCTATCGGCACCTATATCTGAAATGCCTATCGACACCTATATCTGAAATGCCTATCGACACCTATATCTGAAATGCCTATCGACACCTATATCTGAAATGCCTATCGACACCTATATCTGAAATGCCTATCGACACCTATATCTGAAATGCCTATCGACACCTATATCTGAAATGCCTATCGACACCTATATCTGAAATGCCTATCGACACCTATTTTTGAAATGCCTATCGGAAACTACATCTGAAATGCCTATCGGCAACCATATCTGGAATGCCTATCGGCACCTATATTTGAAATGCCTATCGGCTTCTATATCTGAAATGACTATCGGCACCTATTTTTAAAATGCCAATCGGCAACTATATCTGAAATGCCTATCGGCACCTATATCTGAAATGCCTATCGACACCTATATCTGAAATGCCTATCGACACCTATATCTGAAATGCCTATCGACACCTATATCTGAAATGCCTATCGACACCTATATCTGAAATGCCTATCGACACCTATATCTGAAATGCCTATCGACACCTATTTTTGAAATGCCATCGGAAACTACATCTGAAATGCCTATCAGCACCTATATTTGAAATGCCTATCGGCAACCATATCTGGAATGCCTATCGGCACCTATATTTGAAATGCCTATCGGCTTCTATATCTGAAATGCCTATCGGCACCTATTTTTAAAATGCCAATCGGCAACTATATCTGAAATGCCTATCGGCACCTATATCTGAAATGCCTATCGACACCAATATCTGAAATGCCTATCGACACCTATATCTGAAATGCCTATCGACACCTATATCTGAAATGCCTATCAACACCTATATCTGAAATGCTTATCGACACCTATAACTGAAATGCCTATCGACACCTATATCTGAAATGCCTATCGACACCTATATCTGAAATGCCTATCGACACCTATTTTTTAAATGCCTATCGGAAACTACATCTGAAATGCCTATCAGCACCTATATTTGAAATGCCTATCGGCAACCATATCTGGAATGCCTATCGGCACCTATATTTGAAATGCCTATCGGCTTCTATATCTGAAATGCCTATCGGCACCTATTTTTAAAATGCCAATCGGCAACTATATCTGAAATGCCTATCGGCACCTATATCTGAAATGCCTATCGATACCTATATCTAAAATGCCTATCGACACCTATATCTGAAATGCCTATCGACACCTATATCTGAAATGCCTATCGACACCTATATCTGAAATGCCTATCGACACCTATATCTGAAATGCCTATCGACACCTAGATCTGAAATGTCTATCGACACCTATATCTGAAATGCCTATCGACACCTATTTTTGAAATGCCTATCGGAAACTACATCTGAAATGCCTATCGGCAACCATATCTGGAATGTCTATCGGCACCTATATTTGAAATGCCTATCGGCTTCTATATCTGAAATGACTATCGGCACCTATTTTTAAAATGCCAATCGGCAACTATATCTGAAATGCCTATCGGCACCTATATCTGAAATGCCTATCGACACCTATATCTGAAATGCCTATCGACACCTATATCTGAAATGCCTATCGACACCTATATCTGAAATGCCTATCGACACCTATATCTGAAATGCCTATCGACACCTATATCTGAAATGCCTATCGACACCTATATCTGAAATGCCTATCGACACCTATATCTGAAATGCCTATCGACACCTTTATCTGAAATGCCTATCGACACCTATTTTTGAAATGCCTATCGGAAACTACATCTGAAATGCCTATCAGCACCTATATTTGAAATGCCTATCGGCAACCATATCTGGAATGCCTATCGGCACCTATATTTGAAATGCCTATCGGCTTCTATATCTGAAATGTCTATCGGCACCTATTTTTAAAATGCCAATCGGCAACTATATCTGAAATGCCTATCGGCACCTATATCTGAAATGCCTATCGACACCTATATCTGAAATGCCTATCAACACCTATATCTGAAATGCCTATCGACACCTATATCTGAAATGCCTATCGACACCTATATCTGAAATGCCTATCGACACCTATATCTGAAATGCCTATCGACACCTATATCTGAAATGCCTATCGACACCTATATCTGAAATGCCTATCGACACCTATTTTTGAAATGCCTATCGGAAACTACATCTGAAATGCCTATCAGCACCTATATTTGAAATGCCTATCGGCAACCATATCTGGAATGCCTATCGGCACCTATATTTGAAATGCCTATCGGCTTCTATATCTGAAATGCCTATCGGCACCTATTTTTAAAATGCCAATCGGCAACTATATCTGAAATGCCTATCGGCACCTATATCTGAAATGCCTATCGACACCAATATCTGAAATGCCTATCGACACCTATATCTGAAATGCCTATCGACACCTATATCTGAAATGCCTATCGACACCTATATCTGAAATGCTTATCGACACCTATATCTGAAATGCCTATCGACACCCATATCTGAAATGCCTATCGACACCTATATCTGAAATGCCTATCGACAACTATTTTTTAAATGCCTATCGGAAACTACATCTGAAATGCCTATCAGCACCTATATTTGAAATGCCTATCGGCAACCATATCTGGAATGCCTATCGGCACCTATATTTGAAATGCCTATCGGCTTCTATATCTGAAATGCCTATCGGCACCTATTTTTAAAATGCCAATCGGCAACTATATCTGAAATGCCTATCGGCACCTATATCTGAAATGCCTATCGACACCTATATCTAAAATGCCTATCGACACCTATATCTGAAATGCCTATCGACACCTATATCTGAAAAGCCAATCGACACCTATATCTGAAATGCATATCGACACCTATATCTGAAATGCCTATCGACACCTATATCTGAAATGCCTATCGACACCTATTTATGAAATGCCTATCGGAAACTACATCTGAAATGCCTATCAGCACCTATATTTGAAATGCCTATCGGCAACCATATCTGGAATGCCTATCGGCACCTATATTTGAAATGCCTATCGGCTTCTATATCTGAAATGCCTATCGGCACCTATTTTTAAAATGCCAATCGGCAACTATATCTGAAATGCCTATCGGCACCTATATCTGAAATGCCTATCGACACCTATATCTGAAATGCCTATCGACACCTATATCTGAAATGCCTATCGACACCTATATCTGAAATGCCTATCGACACTTATATCTGAAATGCCTATCGACACCTATATCTGAAATGCCTATCGACACCTATGTCTGAAATGCCTATCGACACCTATATCTGAAATGCCTATCGACACCTATTTTTGAAATGCCTATCGGAAACTACATCTGAAATGCCTATCAGCACCTATATTTGAAATGCCTATCGGCAACCATATCTGGAATGCCTATCGGCACCTATAATTGAAATGCCTATCGGCTCCTATATCTGAAATGCCTATCGGCACCTATTTTTAAAATGCCAATCGGCAACTATATCTGAAATGCCTATCGGCACCTATATCTGAAATGCCTATCGACACCTATATCTGAAATGCCTATCGACACCTATATCTGAAATGCCTATCGACACCTATATCTGAAATGCCTATCGACACCTATATCTAAAATGCCTATCGATACCTATATCTGAAATGCCTATCGACACCTATATCCGAAATGCCTATCGACACCTATATCTGAAATGCCTATCGACACCTATTTATTAAATGCCTATCGGAAACTACATTTGAAATGCCTATCAGCACCTATATTTGAAATGCCTATCGGCAACCATATCTGGAATGCCTATCGGCACCTATATTTGAAATGCCTATCGGCTTCTATATCTGAAATGCCTATCGGCACCTATTTTTAAAATGCCAATCGGCAACTATATCTGAAATGCCTATCGGCACCTATATCTGAAATGCCTATCGACACCTATATCTGAAATGCCTATCGACACCTATATCTGAAATGCCTATCGACACCTATATCTGAAATGCCTATCGACACCTATTTTTGAAATGCCTATCGGAAACTACATCTGAAATGCCTATCAGCACCTATATCTGAAATGCCTATCGACACCTATATCTGAAATGCCTATCGACACCTATATCTAAAATGCCTATCGACACCTATATCTGAAATGCCTATCGACACCTATATCTGAAATGCCTATCGACGCCTATATCTGAAATGCCTATAGACACATATTTTTGAAATGCCTATCGGAAACTACATCTGAAATGCCTATCAGCACCTATATTTGAAATGCCTATCGGCAACCATATCTGGAATGCCTATCGGCACCTATATTTAAAATGCCTATCGGCTTCTATATCTGAAATGCCTATCGGCACCTATTTTTAAAATGCCAATCGGCAACTATATCTGAAATGCCTATCGGCACCTATATCTGAAATGCCTATCGACACCTATATCTGAAATGCCTATCGACACCTATATCTGAAATGCCTATCGACACCTATATCTGAAATGCCTATCAACACCTATATCTGAAATGCCTATCGACACCTATATCTGAAATGCCTATCGACACCTATATCTGAAATGCCTATCGACACCTATATCTGAAATGCCTATCGACACCTATTTTTGAAATGCCTATCGGAAACTACATCTGAAATGCCTATCAGCACCTATATTTGAAATGCCTATCGGCAACCATATCTGGAATGCCTATCGGCACCTATATTTGAAATGCCTATCGGCTTCTATATCTGAAATGCCTATCGGCACCTATTTTTAAAATGCCAATCGGCAACTATATCTGAAATGCCTATCGGCACCTATATCTGAAATGCCTATCGACACCTATATCTGAAATGCCTATCGACACCTATATCTGAAATGCCTATCGACACCTATATCTGAAATGCCTATCGACACCTATATCTGAAATGCCTATCGACACCTATATCTGAAATGCCTATCGACACCTATATCTGAAATGCCTATCGACACCTATATCTGAAATGCCTATCGACACCTATTTTTGAAATGCCTATCGGAAACTACATCTGAAATGCCTATCGGCAACCATATCTGGAATGCCTATCGGCACCTATATTTGAAATGCCTATCGGCTTCTATATCTGAAATGACTATCGGCACCTATTTTTAAAATGCCAATCGGCAACTATATCTGAAATGCCTATCGGCACCTATATCTGAAATGCCTATCGACACCTATATCTGAAATGCCTATCGACACCTATATCTGAAATGCCTATCGACACCTATATCTGAAATGCCTATCGACACCTATATCTGAAATGCCTATCGACACCTATATCTGAAATGCCTATCGACACCTATTTTTGAAATGCCATCGGAAACTACATCTGAAATGCCTATCAGCACCTATATTTGAAATGCCTATCGGCAACCATATCTGGAATGCCTATCGGCACCTATATTTGAAATGCCTATCGGCTTCTATATCTGAAATGCCTATCGGCACCTATTTTTAAAATGCCAATCGGCAACTATATCTGAAATGCCTATCGGCACCTATATCTGAAATGCCTATCGACACCAATATCTGAAATGCCTATCGACACCTATATCTGAAATGCCTATCGACACCTATATCTGAAATGCCTATCAACACCTATATCTGAAATGCTTATCGACACCTATAACTGAAATGCCTATCGACACCTATATCTGAAATGCCTATCGACACCTATATCTGAAATGCCTATCCACACCTATTTTTTAAATGCCTATCGGAAACTACATCTGAAATGCCTATCAGCACCTATATTTGAAATGCCTATCGGCAACCATATCTGGAATGCCTATCGGCACCTATATTTGAAATGCCTATCGGCTTCTATATCTAAAATGCCTATCGGCACCTATTTTTAAAATGCCAATCGGCAACTATATCTGAAATGCCTATCGGCACCTATATCTGAAATGCCTATCGATACCTATATCTAAAATGCCTATCGACACCTATATCTGAAATGCCTATCGACACCTATATCTGAAATGCCTATCGACACCTATATCTGAAATGCCTATCGACACCTATATCTGAAATGCCTATCGACACCTATATCTGAAATGCATATCGACACCTATATCTGAAATGCCTATCGACACCTATATCTGAAATGCCTATCGACACCTATTTATGAAATGCCTATCGGAAACTACATCTGAAATGCCTATCAGCACCTATATTTGAAATGCCTATCGGCAACCATATCTGGAATGCCTATCGGCACCTATATTTGAAATGCCTATCGGCTTCTATATCTGAAATGCCTATCGGCACCTATTTTTAAAATGCCAATCGGCAACTATATCTGAAATGCCTATCGGAACCTATATCTGAAATGCCTATCGACACCTATATCTGAAATGCCTATCGACACCTATATCTGAAATGCCTATCGACACCTATATCTGAAATGCCTATCGACACCTATATCTGAAATGCCTATCGACACCTATATCTGAAATGCCTACGACACCTATATCTGAAATGCCTATCGACACCTATATCTGAAATGCCTATCGACACCTATATCTGAAATGCCTATCGACACCTATATCTGAAATGCCTATCGACACCTATATCTGAAATGCCTATCGACACCTATATCTGAAATGCCTATCGACACCTATATCTGAAATGCCTATCGACACCTATATCTGAAATGCCTATCGACACCTATATCTGAAATGCCTACGACACCTATATCTGAAATGCCTATCGACACCTATATCTGAAATGCCTATCGACACCTATATCTGAAATGCCTATCGACACCTATATCTGAAATGCCTATCGACACCTATATCTGAAATGCCTATCGACACCTATATCTGAAATGCCTATCGACACCTATATCTGAAATGCCTATCGACACCTATATCTGAAATGCCTATCGACACCTATATCTGAAATGCCTACGACACCTATATCTGAAATGCCTATCGACACCTATATCTGAAATGCCTATCGACACCTATATCTGAAATGCCTATCGACACCTATATCTGAAATGCCTATCGACACCTATTTATGAAATGCCTATCGGAAACTACATCTGAAATGCCTATCAGCACCTATATTTGAAATGCCTATCGGCAACCATATCTGGAATGCCTATCGGCACCTATATTTGAAATGCCTATCGGCTTCTATATCTGAAATGCCTATCGGCACCTATTTTTAAAATGCCAATCGGCAACTATATCTGAAATGCCTATCGGCACCTATATCTGAAATGCCTATCGATACCTATATCTAAAATGCCTATCGACACCTATATCTGAAATGCCTATCGACACCTATATCTGAAATGCCTATCGACACCTATATCTGAAATGCCTATCGACACCTATATCTGAAATGCCTATCGACACCTATATCTGAAATGCATATCGACACCTATATCTGAAATGCCTATCGACACCTATATCTGAAATGCCTATCGACACCTATTTATGAAATGCCTATCGGAAACTACATCTGAAATGCCTATCAGCACCTATATTTGAAATGCCTATCGGCAACCATATCTGGAATGCCTATCGGCACCTATATTTGAAATGCCTATCGGCTTCTATATCTGAAATGCCTATCGGCACCTATTTTTAAAATGCCAATCGGCAACTATATCTGAAATGCCTATCGGAACCTATATCTGAAATGCCTATCGACACCTATATCTGAAATGCCTATCGACACCTATATCTGAAATGCCTATCGACACCTATATCTGAAATGCCTATCGACACCTATATCTGAAATGCCTATCGACACCTATATCTGAAATGCCTACGACACCTATATCTGAAATGCCTATCGACACCTATATCTGAAATGCCTATCGACACCTATATCTGAAATGCCTATCGACACCTATATCTGAAATGCCTATCGACACCTATATCTGAAATGCCTATCGACACCTATATCTGAAATGCCTATCGACACCTATATCTGAAATGCCTATCGACACCTATATCTGAAATGCCTATCGACACCTATATCTGAAATGCCTACGACACCTATATCTGAAATGCCTATCGACACCTATATCTGAAATGCCTATCGACACCTATATCTGAAATGCCTATCGACACCTATATCTGAAATGCCTATCGACACCTATATCTGAAATGCCTATCGACACCTATATCTGAAATGCCTATCGACACCTATATCTGAAATGCCTATCGACACCTATATCTGAAATGCCTATCGACACCTATATCTGAAATGCCTACGACACCTATATCTGAAATGCCTATCGACACCTATATCTGAAATGCCTATCGACACCTATATCTGAAATGCCTATCGACACCTATATCTGAAATGCCTATCGACACCTATTTATGAAATGCCTATCGGAAACTACATCTGAAATGCCTATCAGCACCTATATTTGAAATGCCTATCGGCAACCATATCTGGAATGCCTATCGGCACCTATATTTGAAATGCCTATCGGCTTCTATATCTGAAATGCCTATCGGCACCTATTTTTAAAATGCCAATCGGCAACTATATCTGAAATGCCTATCGGCACCTATATCTGAAATGCCTATCGACACCTATATCTGAAATGCCTATCGACACCTATATCTGAAGTGCCTATCGACACCTATATCTGAAATGCCTATCGACACCTATATCTGAAATGCCTACGACACCTATATCTGAAATGCCTATCGACACCTATATCTGAAATGCCTATCGACACCTATATCTGAAATGCCTATCGACACCTATATCTGAAATGCCTATCGACACCTATATCTGAAATGCCTATCGACACCTATTTTTGAAATGCCTATCGGAAACTACATCTGAAATGCCTATCAGCACCTATATTTGAAATGCCTATCGGCAACCATATCTGGAATGCCTATCGGCACCTATATTTGAAATGCCTATCGGCTTCTATATCTGAAATGCCTATCGGCACCTATTTTTAAAATGCCAATCGGCAACTATATCTGAAATGCCTATCGGCACCTATATCTGAAATGCCTATCGACACCTATATCTGAAATGCCTATCGACACCTATATCTGAAATGCCTATCGACACCTATATCTGAAATGCCTATCGACACCTATATCTGAAATGCCTATCGACACCTATATCTGAAATGCCTATCGACACCTTTATCTGAAATGCCTATCGACACCTATTTTTGAAATGCCTATCGGAAACTACATCTGAAATGCCTATCAGCACCTATATTTGAAATGCCTATCGGCAACCATATCTGGAATGCCTATCGGCACCTATATTTGAAATGCCTATCGGCTTCTATATCTGAAATGCCTATCGGCACCTATTTTTAAAATGCCAATCGGCAACTATATCTGAAATGCCTATCGGCACCTATATCTGAAATGCCTATCGACACCTATATCTGAAATGCCTATCGACACCTATATCTGAAATGCCTATCGGCACCTATATCTGAAATGCCTATCGACACCTATATCTGAAATGCCTATTGACACCTATATCTGAAATGCCTATCGACACCTATATCTGAAATGCCTATCGACACCTATATCTGAAATGCCTATCGACACCTATATCTGAAATGCCTATCGACACCTATATCTGAAATGCCTATCGACACCTATATCTGAAATGCCTATCGACACCTATTTTTAAAATGCCTATCGGAAACTACATCTGAAATGCCTATCAGCACCTATATTTGAAATGCCTATCGGCAACCACATCTGGAATGCCTATCGGCACCTATATTTGAAATGCCTATCGGCTTCTATATCTGAAATGCCTATCGGCACCTATTTTTAAAATGCCAATCGGCAACTATATCTGAAATGCCTATCGGCACCTATATCTGAAATGTTTATCGACACCTATATCTGAAATGCCTATCGACACCTATATCTGAAATGCCTATCGACACCTATATCTGAAATGCCTATCGACACCTATATCTAAAATGCCTATCGACACCTATATCTGAAATGCCTATCGACACCTATATCTAAAATGCCTATCGACACCTATATCTGAAATGCCTATCGACACCTATATCTGAAATGCCTATCGACACCTATTTTAGAAATGCCTATCGGAAACTACATCTGAAATGCCTATCAGCACCTATATTTAAAATGCTTATTGGCAACCATATCTGGAATGCCTATCGGCACCTATATTTGAAATGCCTATCGGCTTCTATATCTGAAATGCCTATCGGCACCTATTTTTAAAATGCCAATCGGCAACTATATCTGAAATGCCTATCGGCACCTATATCTGAAATGCCTATCGACACCTATATCTGAAATGCCTATCGACACCTATATCTGAAATGCCTATCGACACCTATATCTGAAATGCCTATCGACACCTATATCTGAAATGCCTATCGACACCTATATCTGAAATGCCTATCGACACCTATATCTAAAATGCCTATCGACACCTATATCTGAAATGCCTATCGACACCTTTTTTTGAAATGCCTATCGGAAACTACATCTGAAATGCCTATCAGCACATATATTTGAAATGCCTATCGGCAACCATATCTGGAATGCCTATCGGCACCTATATTTGAAATGCCTATCGGCTTCTATATCTGAAATGCCTATCGGCACCTATTTTTAAAATGCCAATCGGCAAATATATCTGAAATGCCTATCGGCACCTATATCTGAAATGCCTATCGACACCTATATCTGAAATGCCTATCGACACCTATATCTAAAATGCCTATCGACACCTATATCTGAAATGCCTATCGACACCTATATCTGAAATGCCTATCGACACCTATATCTGAAATGCCTATCGACACCTATATCTGAAATGCCTATCGACACCTATATCTGAAATGCCTATCGACACCTATTTTTGAAATGCCTATCGGAAACTACATCTGAAATGCCTATCGGCAACCATATCTGGAATGCCTATCGGCACCTATATTTGAAATGCCTATCGGCTTCTATATCTGAAATGCCTATCGGCACCTATTTTTAAAATGCCAATCGGCAACTATATCTGAAATGCCTATCGGCACCTATATCTGAAATGCCTATCGACACCTATATCCGAAATGCCTATCGACACCTATATCTGAAATGCCTATCGACACCTATATCTGAAATGCCTATCGACACCTATATCTGAAATGCCTATCGACACCTATATCTGAAATGCCTATCGACACCTATATCTGAAATGCCTATCGACACCTATATCTGAAATGCCTATCGACACCTTTATCTGAAATGCCTATCGACACCTATTTTTGAAATGCCTATCGGAAACTACATCTGAAATGCCTATCAGCACCTATATTTGAAATGCCTATCGGCAACCATATCTGGAATGCCTATCGGCACCTATATTTGAAATGCCTATCGGCTTCTATATCTGAAATGCCTATCGGCACCTATTTTTAAAATGCCAATCGGCAACTATATCTGAAATGCCTATCGGCACCTATATCTGAAATGCCTATCGACACCTATATCTGAAATGCCTATCGACACCTATATCTGAAATGCCTATCGGCACCTATATCTGAAATGCCTATCGACACCTATATCTGAAATGCCTATTGACACCTATATCTGAAATGCCTATCGACACCTATATCTGAAATGCCTATTGACACCTATATCTGAAATGCCTATCGACACCTATATCTGAAATGCCTATCGACACCTATATCTGAAATGCCTATCGACACCTATATCTGAAATGCCTATCGGAAACTACATCTGAAATGCCTATCAGCACCTATATTTGAAATGCCTATCGGCAACCATATCTGAAATGCCTATCGGCACCTATATTTTAAATGCCTATCGGCTTCTATATCTGAAATGCCTATCGGCACCTATTTTTAAAATGCCAATCGGCAACTATATCTGAAATGCCAATCGGCACCTATATCTGAAATGTTTATCGACACCTATATCTGAAATGCCTATCGACACCTATATCTGAAATGCCTATCGAAACCTATATCTGAAATGCCTATCGACACCTATATCTGAAATGCCTATCGACACCTATATCTGAAATGCCTATCGACACCTATATCTAAAATGCCTATCGACACCTATATCTGAAATGCCTATCGACACCTATATCTGAAATGCCTATTGACACCTATATCTGAAATGCCTATCGACACCTATATCTGAAATGCCTATCGACACCTATTTTTGAAATGCCTATCGGAAACTACATCTGAAATGCCTATCAGCACCTATATTTGAAATGCCTATCGGCAACCATATCTGGAATGCCTATCGGCACCTATATTTGAAATGCCTATCGGCTTCTATATCTGAAATGCCTATCGGCACCTATTTTTAAAATGCCAATCGGCAACTATATCTGAAATGCCTATCGGCACCTATATCTGAAATGCCTATCGACACCTATATCTGAAATGCCTATCGACACCTATATCTGAAATGCCTATCGACACCTATATCTGAAATACCTATCGACACCTATATCTGAAATGCCTATCGACACCTATATCTGAAATGCCTATCGACACCTATATCTGAAATGCCTATCGACACCTATATCTGAAATGCCTATCGACACCTATTTTTGAAATGCCTATCGGAAACTACATCTGAAATGCCTATCAGCACCTATATTTGAAATGCCTATCGGCAACCATATCTGGAATGCCTATCGGCACCTATATTTGAAATGCCTATCGGCTTCTATATCTGAAATGCCTATCGGCACCTATTTTTAAAATGCCAATCGGCAACTATATCTGAAATGCCTATCGGCACCTATATCTGAAATGCCTATCGACACCTATATCTGAAATGCCTATCGACACCTATATCTAAAATGCCTATCGACACCTATATCTGAAATGCCTATCGACACCTATATCTGAAATGCCTATCGACACCTATATCTGAAATGCCTATCGACACCTATATCTGAAATGCCTATCGACACCTATATCTGAAATGCCTATCGACACCTATTTTTGGAATGCCTATCGGAAACTACATCTGAAATGCCTATCAGCACCTATATTTGAAATGCCTATCGGCAACCATATCTGGAATGCCTATCGGCACCTATATTTGAAATGCCTATCGGCTTCTATATCTGAAATGCCTATCGACACCTATATCTGAAATGCCTATCGACACCTATATCTAAAATGCCTATCGACACCTATATCTGAAATGCCTATCGACACCTATATCTGAAATGCCTATCGACACCTATATCTGAAATGCCTATCGACACCTATATCTGAAATGCCTATCGACACCTATTTTTGAAATGCCTATCGGAAACTACAACTGAAATGCCTATCAGCACCTATATTTGAAATGCCTATCGGCAACCATATCTGGAATGCCTATCGGCACCTATATTTGAAATGCCTATCGGCTTCTATATCTGAAATGCCTATCGGCACCTATTTTTAAAATGCCAATCGGCAACTATATCTGAAATGCCTATCGGCACCTATATCTGAAATGCCTATCGACACCTATATCTGAAATGCCTATCGACACCTATATCTGAAATGCCTATCGACACCTATATCTGAAATGCCTATCGACACCTATATCTGAAATGCCTATCGACACCTATATCTGAAATGCCTATCGACACCTATATCTGAAATGCCTATCGACACCTATTTTTGAAATGCCTATCGGAAACTACATCTGAAATGCCTATCAGCACCTATATTTGAAATGCCTATCGGCAACCATATCTGGAATGCCTATCGGCACCTATATTTGAAATGCCTATCGGCTTCTATATCTGAAATGCCTATCGGCACCTATTTTTAAAATGCCAATCGGCAACTATATCTGAAATGCCTATCGGCACCTATATCTGAAATGCCTATCGACACCTATATCTGAAATGCCTATCGACACCTATATCTAAAATGCCTATCGACACCTATATCTGAAATGCCTATCGACACCTATATCTGAAATGCCTATCGACACCTATATCTGAAATGCCTATCGACACCTATATCTGAAATGCCTTTCGACACCTATATCTGAAATGCCTATCGACACCTATTTTTGAAATGCCTATCGGAAACTACATCTGAAATGCCTATCGGCAACCATATCTGGAATGCCTATCGGCACCTATATTTGAAATGCCTATCGGCTTCTATATCTGAAATGCCTATCGGCACCTATTTTTAAAATGCCAATCGGCAACTATATCTGAAATGCCTATCGGCACCTATATCTGAAATGCCTATCGACACCTATATCTGAAATGCCTATCGACACCTATATCTGAAATGCCTATCGACACCTATATCTGAAATGCCTATCGACACCTATATCTGAAATGCCTATCGACACCTATATCTGAAATGCCTATCGACACCTATTTCTGAAATGCCTATCGACACCTATATCTGAAATGCCTATCGACACCTTTATCTGAAATGCCTATCGACACCTATTTTTGAAATGCCTATCGACACCTATTTTTGAAATGCCTATCGGAAACTACATCTGAAATGCCTATCAGCACCTATATTTGAAATGCCTATCGGCAACCATATCTGGAATGCCTATCGGCACCTATATTTTAAATGCCTATCGGCTTCTATATCTGAAAGCCTATCGGCACCTATTTTTAAAATGCCAATCGGCAACTATATCTGAAATGCCAATCGGCACCTATATCTGAAATGTTTATCGACACCTATATCTGAAATGCCTATCGACACCTATATCTGAAATGCCTATCGACACCTATATCTGAAATGCCTATCGACACCTATATCTAAAATGCCTATCGACACCTATATCTGAAATGCCTATCGACACCTATATCTGAAATGCCTATCGACACCTATATCTGAAATGCCTATCGACACCTATATCTGAAATGCCTATCGACACCTATTTTTGAATTGCCTATCGGAAACTACATCTGAAATGCCTATCAGCACCTATATTTGAAATGCCTATCGGCAACCATATCTGGAATGCCTATCGGCACCTATATTTGAAATGCCTATCGGCTTCTATATCTAAAATGCCTATCGGCACCTATTTTTAAAATGCCAATCGGCAACTATATCTGAAATGCCTATCGGCACCTATATCTGAAATGCCTATCGACACCTTTATCTGAAATGCCTATCGACACCTATATCTGAAATGCCTATCGACACCTATATCTGAAATGCCTATCGATACCTATATCTGAAATGCCTATCGACACCTATATCTGAAATGCCTATCGACACCTATATCTGAAATGCCTATCGACACCTATATCTGAAATGCCTATCGACACCTATTTTTGAAATGCCTATCGGAAACTACATCTGAAATGCCTATCAGCACCTATATTTGAAATGCCTATCGGCAACCATATCTGGAATGCCTATCGGCACCTATATTTGAAATGCCTATCGGCTTCTATATCTGAAATGCCTATCGGCACCTATTTTTAAAATGCCAATCGGCAACTTTATCTGAAATGCCTATCGGCACCTATATCTGAAATGCCTATCGACACCTATATCTGAAATGCCTATCGACACCTATATCTAAAATGCCTATCGACACCTATATCTGAAATACCTATCAACACCTATATCTGAAATGCCTATCGACACCTATATCTGAAATGCCTATCGACACCTATATCTGAAATGCCTATCGACACCTATATCTGAAATGCCTATCGACACCTATTTTTGAAATGCCTATCGGAAACTACATCTGAAATGCCTATTGGCAACCATATCTGGAATGCCTATCGGCACCTATATTTGAAATGCCTATCGGCTTCTATATCTGAAATGCCTATCGGCACCTATTTTTGAAATGCCAATCGGCAACTATATCTGAAATGCCTATCGGCACCTATATCTGAAATGTTTATCGACACCTATATCTGAAATGCCTATCGACACCTATATCTGAAATGCCTATCGACACCTATATCTGAAATGCCTATCGACACCTATATCTAAAATGCCTATCGACACCTATATCTGAAATGCCTATCGACACCTATATCTGAAATGCCTATCGACACCTATATCTGAAATGCCTATCGACACCTATATCTAAAATGCCTATCGACACCTATTTTTGAAATGCCTATCGGAAACTACATCTGAATTGCCTATCAGCACCTATATTTGAAATGCCTATCGGCAACCATATCTGGAATGCCTATCGGCACCTATATTTGAAACGCCTATCGGCTTCTATATCTGAAATGCCTATCGGCACCTATTTTTAAAATGCCAATCGGCAACTATATCTGAAATGCCTATCGGCACCTATATCTGAAATGCCTATCGACACCTATATCTGAAATGCCTATCGACACCTATATCTGAAATGCCTATCGACACCTATATCTGAAATGCCTATCGACACCTATATCTGAAATGCCTATCGACACCTATATCTGAAATGCCTATCGACACCTATATCTGAAATGCCTATCGACACCTATATCTGAAATGCCTATCGACACCTATTTTTGAAATGCCTATCGGAAACTACATCTGAAATGCCTATCAGCACCTATATTTGAAATGCCTATCGGCAACCATATCTGGAATGCCTATCAGCACCTATATTTGAAATGCCTATCGGCTTCTATATCTGAAATGCCTATCGGCACCTATTTTTAAAATGCCAATCGGCAACTATATCTGAAATGCCTATCGGCACCTATATCTGAAATGCCTATCGACACCTATATCTGAAATGCCTATCGACACCTATATCTAAAATGCCTATCGACACCTATATCTGAAATGCCTATCGACACCTATATCTGAAATGCCTATCGACACCTATATCTGAAATGCCTATCGACACCTATGTCTGAAATGCCTATCGACACCTATTTTTGAAATGCCTATCGGAAACTACATCTGAAATGCCTATCGGCAACCATATCTGGAATGCCTATCGGCACCTATATTTGAAATGCCTATCGGCTTCTATATCTGAAATGCCTATCGGCACCTATTTTTAAAATGCCAATCGGCAACTATATCTGAAATGCCTATCGGCACCTATATCTGAAATGCCTATCGACACCTATATTTGAAATGCCTATCGACACCTATATCTGAAATGCCTATCGACACCTATATCTGAAATGCCTATCGACACCTATATCTGAAATGCCTATCGACACCTAAATCTTAAATGCCTATCGACACCTATATCTGAAATGCCTATCGACACCTTTATCTGAAATGCCTATCGACACCTATTTTTGAAATGCCTATCGGAAACTACATCTGAAATGCCTATCAGCACCTATATTTGAAATGCCTATCGGCAACCATATCTGGAATGCCTATCGGCACCTATATTTGAAATGCCTATCGGCTTCTATATCTGAAATGCCTATCGGAACCTATTTTTAAAATTCCAATCGGCAACTATATCTGAAATGCCTATCGGCACCTATATCTGAAATGCCTATCGACACCTATATCTGAAATGCCTATCGACACCTATATCTAAAATGCCTATCGGCACCTATATCTGAAATGCCTATCGACACCTATATCTGAAATGCCTATCGACACCTATATCTGAAATGCCTTTTGACACCTATATCTGAAATGCCTATTGACACCTATATCTGAAATGCCTATCGACACCTATATCTGAAATGCCTATCGACACCTATATCTGAAATGCCTATCGACACCTATATCTGAAATGCCTATCGACACCTATTTTTGAAATGCCTATCGGAAACTACATCTGAAATGCCTATCAGCACATATATTTGAAATGCCTATCGGCAACTATATCTGGAATGCCTATCGGCACCTATATTTGAAATGCCTATCGGCTTCTATATCTGAAATGCCTATCATCACCTATTTTTAAAATGCCAATCGGCAACTATATCTGAAATGCCTATCGGCACCTATATCTGAAATGTTTATCGACACCTATATCTGAAATGCCTATCGACACCTATATCTGAAATGCCTATCGACACCTATATCTGAAATGCCTATCGACACCTATATCTAAAATGCCTATCGACACCTATATCTGAAATGCCTATCGACACCTATATCTGAAATGCCTATTGACACCTATATTTGAAATGCCTATCGACACCTATATCTGAAATGCCTATCGACACCTATTTTTGAAATGCCTATCGGAAACTACATCTGAAATGCCTATCAGCACCTATATTTGAAATGCCTATCGGCAACCATATCTGGAATGCCTATCGGCACCTATATTTGAAATGCCTATCGGCTTCTATATCTGAAATGCCTATCGGCACCTATTTTTAAAATGCCAATCGGCAACTATATCTGAAATGCCTATCGGCACCTATATCTGAAATGCCTATCGACACCTATATCTGAAATGCCTATCGACACCTATATCTGAAATGCCTATCGACACCTATATCTGAAATGCCTATCGACACCTATATCTAAAATGCCTATCGACACCTATATCTGAAATGCCTATCGACACCTATATCTGAAATGCCTATTGACACCTATATTTGAAATGCCTATCGACACCTATATCTGAAATGCCTATCGACACCTATTTTTGAAATGCCTATCGGAAACTACATCTGAAATGCCTATCAGCACCTATATTTGAAATGCCTATCGGCAACCATATCTGGAATGCCTATCGGCACCTATATTTGAAATGCCTATCGGCTTCTATGTCTGAAATGCCTATCGGCACCTATTTTTAAAATGCCAATCGGCAACTATATCTGAAATGCCTATCGGCACCTATATCTGAAATGCCTATCGACACCTATATCTGAAATGCCTATCGACACCTATATCTGAAATGCCTATCGACACCTATATCTGAAATGCCTATCGACACCTATATCTGAAATGCCTATCGACACCTATATCTGAAATGCCTATCGACACCTATATCTGAAATGCCTATCGACACCTATATCTGAAATGCCTATCGACACCTATTTTTGAAATGCCTATCGGAAACTACATCTGAAATGCCTATCAGCACCTATATTTGAAATGCCTATCGGCAACCATATCTGGAATGCCTATCGGCACCTATATTTGAAATGCCTATCGGCTTCTATATCTGAAATGCCTATCGGCACCTATTTTTAAAATGCCAATCGGCAACTATATCTGAAATGCCTATCGGCACCTATATCTGAAATGCCTATCGACACCTATATCTGAAATGCCTATCGACACCTATATCTAAAATGCCTATCGACACCTATATCTGAAATGCCTATCGACACCTATATCTGAAATGCCTATCGACACCTATATCTGAAATGCCTATCGACACCTATATCTGAAATGCCTATCGACACCTATATCTGAAATGCCTATCGACACCTATATCTGAAATGCCTATCGACACCTATTTTTGAAATGCCTATCGGAAACTACATCTGAAATGCCTATCAGCACCTATATTTGAAATGCCTATCGGCAACCATATCTGGAATGCCTATCGGCACCTATATTTGAAATGCCTATCGGCTTCTATATCTGAAATGCCTATCGGCAACCATATCTGGAATGCCTATCGGCACCTATATTTGAAATGCCTATCGGCTTCTATATCTGAAATGCCTATCGGCACCTATTTTTAAAATGCCAATCGGCAACTATATCTGAAATGCCTATCGGCACCTATATCTGAAATGCCTATCGACACCTATATCTGAAATGCCTATCGACACCTATATCTGAAATGCCTATCGACACCTATATCTGAAATGCCTATCGACACCTATATCTGAAATGCCTATCGACACCTATATCTGAAATGCCTATCGACACCTATATCTGAAATGCCTATCGACACCTTTATCTGAAATGCCTATCGACACCTATTTTTGAAATGCCTATCGGAAACTACATCTGAAATGCCTATCAGCACCTATATTTGAAATGCCTATCGGCAACCATATCTGGAATGCCTATCGGCACCTATATTTGAAATGCCTATCGGCTTCTATATCTGAAATGCCTATCGGAACCTATTTTTAAAATGCCAATCGGCAACTATATCTGAAATGCCTATCGGCACCTATATCTGAAATGCCTATCGACACCTATATCTGAAATGCCTATCGACACCTATATCTGAAATGCCTATCGGCACCTATATCTGAAATGCCTATCGACACCTATATCTGAAATGCCTATCGACACCTATATCTGAAATGCCTTTTGACACCTATATCTGAAATGCCTATTGACACCTATATCTGAAATGCCTCTCGACACCTATATCTGAAATGCCTATCGACACCTATATCTGAAATGCCTATCGACACCTATATCTGAAATGCCTATCGACACCTATTTTTGAAATGCCTATCGGAAACTACATCTGAAATGCCTATCAGCACCTATATTTGAAATGCCTATCGGCAACCATATCTGGAATGCCTATCGGCACCTATATTTGAAATGCCTATCGGCTTCTATATCTGAAATGCCTATCGGCACCTATTTTTAAAATGCCAATCGGCAACTATATCTGAAATGCCTATCGGCACCTATATCTGAAATGTTTATCGACACCTATATCTGAAATGCCTATCGACACCTATATCTGAAATGCCTATCGACACCTATATCTGAAATGCCTATCGACACCTATATCTAAAATGCCTATCGACACCTATATCTGAAATGCCTATCGACACCTATATCTGAAATACCTATTGACACCTATATCTGAAATGCCTATCGACACCTATATCTGAAATGCCTATCGACACCTATTTTTGAAATGCCTATCGGAAACTACATCTGAAATGCCTATCAGCACCTATATTTGAAATGCCTATCGGCAACCATATCTGGAATGCCTATCGGCACCTATATTTGAAATGCCTATCGGCTTCTATATCTGAAATGCCTATCGGCACCTATTTTTAAAATGCCAATCGGCAACTATAAGTAGTAGTTAAGGCGATTTAGGCAGACATACCCCCACCCGGCAGACATACCCCCACCAGGCAGACACATCCCGCCAGACAGCTCACTAGACCTATTCAGACTCATTCATACACTTCTTGATATACTGTGCTTAGCTACGTTCCACACCCCTCTAGAACCATTTCTAAGACGTTACAAGTTACGCTTTTCATCCCTCCAGATGCTCGTTTCCTCCTTGTTTCCATACTTACTTCTTTCCCTTCTAGACTTATAATCTTCTACACACCATATCCCGTCTAAGTCACCGAGGTTGATCGTTGCCCGATTCACCCGCTACGCAACCCGTGTCCTGTTACACAAGTCCCATTATTATGTTATGATGAAGCTATTTTGCATCAGCTTGGTAATTATTTTTAATTCCCGGTAATCCATTATCAATTCCTGACATTGTAAACATTACCCCCGCTGTCCTGCTTAAAAGTCACTGAATAAAGCCAGTAAACCAGATCGCTTCCGAGCTGTGGATTCGAACCTGGAAACGTTCGTGCGCTGACGAGGACGGCGCTTTTGACCGCTCTCGAGCATAATATTAAACTGCCATTAAAATGTGTTGAATATTACACAGATTATGCAAAGACGATTTTAACCCCAGGTAGGTATGCAAGGTACAATACGCTAGAGATGTCCACCACCAAAAGTTGATGTTTTAAATCGCCTGTGAGCTAGGCAACTTGCACACCTTTTTTTTCATGCCAGAGCCAGTGTGTTTTCGAACCCGAGTTCCATAGCTTGGCGTGCCGCGACTAAACCAAGTGAGCTATTGGGTTGACTTGCCTCAGAGCCATTAAAGTGTGTATATAAACACGTCGCGTCTACAGATTGATCATTTAAGGTTGATTGAATACAAGCAAAAATGTGGTTACAGGCTGTTTTAATACAGCGGTGCTTTGTTATCAACTACAATATGTGATGCGTTATAATTGGAATTTATTATAATAGGTTATAATAATAAGCGTGTATTTAACATTTTTTATTAACATCAAATTCTCTTATTTATTTATTTTAAAACATCATATTATAAAAAAAATCTACCTAGTAGCTTTTATAGGTTCATACAGGAATAAATATTAGCGAACAGATAGACGGACATTCCATTTGTTTTTTTATCAAGAAGATAGACAGACAGACAGATAGACAGAACCATTTTTATGCTTTTTAGTACGTAAGTTTATTCATGATATTGAGTAATTACTTTGATTACGTTATTATATATTATTATATAAATCATTATTATTAGAAATCACACTGAAATAAAAATTGTTATTTATACTTTAAAACGAGTGTTCACAACAATCTGCAGAGATACTTTTAACATTAAGGTTCCTATCGAGAGAGAGAGAGAGAGACAGAGAGAGAGTTCTCGTGTCTCTATTTTCAAAAAAAAACAGCTCATAAGAAATCATATTATCCAAGCGTTGTTTGGTTGTAGAAGTTTGTAAAAAAGGGGGGAAGAGAGACTTTAAAGGTTTATATAAGGTCTTAGTTTATGTAACTTGAATATTAAAAAGCTATAAATAGAACGTCAATCTGAAAAAAAGAGGCGGTAAGCATTGAGCTTCCGAGCAGTCAACAACGAAGCAGAAGAATTAAATAATTAACATGGCAGATAATACGAAATTTGAGATCATCCAAGAAAGTGTAAACAAAGTTAAACGTTTTGGAATAAATGGTAGACGTTTGGTTTTTAAGATCAAAGAAGAACCTAAAGGGAATACAGGCGATTCCGTTTTATGGATCAAAAGTGCAATCAACGAGGTCATAGAATATATTACAAGTGAACTGACACCTGAAGACTACGTGGGAATTAGCTTTAACAGCTTGGATCACTCAACGGGTAAAGAAGGATATTTACCCTTTCGAAAAGCTAAAAATTTAACACTTGGAGACGTATGGAGTATTCTAAGCGGAATACATCAATCTTGTGGCCAAGCATTAAGCACAGATAAATTTCAAATGAGTGTTACATACGTGAGAAAACCATAAAGTAATGAACATGTATTATTTAAAGGTTTCCCAAAAATGTTATGCATGATAAAGAAAAATAAAGAATTTTAAAGACATTTATACCGTGTTTTGTTAATCAGCCTGTAAACGTATTATTATTCAACGACCTTCTGTGCAAATTAGTGATGCATTTCTTAAGTATGTATGCTTCTTTTTATATGCGTGTGTAGGTTGTCATAATACCATATACTTTTACTTATATACTGTTTCTATGAAAGTAAATTCTTAGCCACGCAGGTCAATAAAATGAATTGAGAACATCATACACTAATAAGCGGAAAAGTGTCACCGTTGTGACGTCACAATGGCAAGTTAAAATTTGTATCTTCATACCACACATTTTTTCAGAAATTTGACTTCGTTATTATTGAAAATGGGGAACATTTACAAGTTTTCACATGAGGGATTCTCTGACATCGACAATTTTTTCATACAAAGTCGCGGTATGATATCCAAATGTGAAAATATTATTTAGTAAAATCAGAGAGTTGGCCGTCTAAAAATTATCAAATGTTGCATTGGAACCATTTTCCAATATATAAATAATTAAAAATGTCAGTAGTGAAACATAATTAAAAAAAACAATAAAGTATGCATAAAATAAATAAAGTTAGGATTAACACAAAGCACCTACATGTATTATAATTCTAATACTTGTGCTTGTAACATTATCTTGGACATGGGCAATCACTTGACACAAATCAGTACTTCATTGCTATTCTTTTCATTTTAATGTAATTGTAAAACTCACACACACACACACACACACAATTGATCTTTTACTTTGTTCTTGGCTTACAACACCTGAGAACTATTTTGATTTCATTAAAAAAAAGAGCTTTAACAATATTTATAAGTTCAGAGATTCGTATTTATTTTTGGACGATAAAAGTTTGTCTCGCCAAACATTTTGGATAAATCGATATTTAAATGTATTACAAATAAACACGTATGCATGAATGTGTGTAGGCATCGTTGTTTCTTGCAGTGGGGGGTGGTCAAATGGTCTTTTAATAGCTTCATACGAATTTGTCATCGTTTGTGCACAATTTGTAAAGCGATTATTGCAAACTAATCATTTAAAAACGTTTGCCTCTGTTTAAAACTGACTAGTGACAATTCTTTATTTATTTCACAGTTGTTTTGGCGAAAAAATGAATGACGAAAGCAATGGCTATATATTTTCTATAACATTAAAAACGTTATTACTTTTTTTATTTAATTACGAAAACTTTTGTATATTTTAATTGAATCATAATCAAAAATGTTGGACGATTGCGTTACTTTTTAGTAGATTTACAAAACCCTAAGATCGGAAAATATTAATTAGTATGACAAAGTTAAGAGTTGTGCCAAGTTTCAACCTTCATTGACATTTTTGTATGACTAAGATACAAAAATACATATTTACGTCTACATTATTTTTAAGATTACAAAATACTGAAAATAACCAAGGTAATCTTAATCAATAAAAAAAGACATTTGTAAATATTTATTGCTTTTTATTAATAGCGACACATACAGAAATATAATAATACAAACACTGTTATAAATGATAATAATTAAAAACATCAGTACTTATTAAACAAGATTAATAACATTATTTACAATACAAATGCTTAGTGACAACAGAACTTAATACTATGTTGCTTTACCTATATCTAAAAAGATATCATTTATTATTAGACAAAATAACGCAAATATCTTACTTTAAGTATTATTTGAAAATATATTCTACAACAGTTAAAAATATTTTCTCTCTTTCTCTCTAGAAGTAAAATTATATTTTAATCTTATATTATCAAACCAAACGCAATAATTTCTTTTAATTATTTTTATTATGATAGTTTTTGTGCTTTTTTATAGCCAAATGGCAAAGAATAATCATCATAAAATTTTCTTTTTATCGAATTTGGCTCGAAAGTCTTTGTCGTTTCACATGTGATTATATTTAAATCGTGTGTACGTCTAAACGATTTATCAGACACGATAACTTTATTGTTGTCAGTATTTATTTTTAGAGTAAAATTTTTCATGACATTAAAATTTATTTTTTCTAAATTTGTATAATTTAACGTTATTCCTTTTACTTTTATGACGGAAAAATAAATTTTTTTTTCAGGTGAATAACCAACGTAAGCATAAGATTTAGGACCACCTGAACAAAATTCCACTATATAACTGTCAGGTCCAAAATCTTTACAAAGTTCATCTGTCATGTCTCCTAAGAATTCACCTGTTTTTATAGGATTTTCAACATGTGAAACAAATATTGTAGAATCGGTATCTAAATATAAACATTTTTCTTGTAATTTTTCCAGGTATTTATACAACTCAAGTCTGGCTTGAGCCGTAACATAACTGGCTATGACAGGGTTAACAGTCCTTAGTTTACATAGTGAATCGTCAACGTATTGATAATTTACAGCTATTACTTCATCATTAATTGTCTTTATAAAATTTATTTCTATCGCGGGGTTTACAGATAACGAATACCAATCAGCCGGGTTTCTAATTATCGTAGTATTTGCTAACCTTTCAACTTGACCAAATTTTCCCCAGAAACTATTAAGCATTAACTTAGCTAAAGCTCTAAGTCCCGGATTTTTTTTAATATTAGAGTAATCTAATTGGACGCCTTCTGAAGACAAATATTTGTCAATGTATGACCTTTTCTGCTCTTCAGTGAGACATCCAGATGGCCAATCATCGCTCTCTTGCTTGAGTTTGACAAATTTATTTACAAAATCAGAAAACAAACCGCCAAATTTTGTTTCTTCATTATATTTGGTAGATTTATAACTCCATATCTCGTAGACCTTAAATATTTTATAACCCAAATCTACGGCTTTTGCAATCTCTTCAAAAACCCACGTGCCTGTTAGCATTCGCTCTTCAACTGTGTGTGTACAGTCGGTTTGTTGCATATTTTCACCACAGGTTTTGCATAGTAAAAACATTAATTTACTATGCATTTTCACTGGAAGAACTGGAAAATACAATGATTCAGGAGGTAACACGTCACATTTAATCAAACCACACAGATTTGTCAACCCTTTTTCGCGTATACGTTGCATACACTCTTCACTTCCTATATAAATTTCTGGGTGACCGATAGGAAAACGACCATATTTACATATATAAGGGTATAGGGAACAAATGTCGTAATAATATATTTTTTCATTGTTTTTAACTTTATAGTACTCGACAATATTGCTAGTTCTTCCACCGTAGAACGCATCGCGAGAAAGTATAGGCGTGAATTTCATAATGGGATGAATCGCTGTCCATTGCATATCTGGTTTATTTTCTAACATTCTTTTAAATTCACATTCCCATACTTCAACAACTTCGTAACCTTTAGCTGCTATTCTCTCCGTGTTGTTTTTCGTTTTTTCATATAAACTATTAAAAGTTGTGTACGGATGTCTGAATAAGGAGAATTCTCTTGAAGTATTAAAACAAGAAGGACAACCGTGCCAAAAACATCCATGAAACTGAAATACTTGCTTTGTTGCGTTACAGTATCCATCGACTCGTAATCTAGAACCTGGTATGACAACTTCTCTAGAGTTTCCAGCATGCTGAATAGAAATATTTCGCGTTTTTTCCTCCCAGATCAGCCATTGCAAGGCTATAGCCGAGTGCTTATCAGCTAATCTATATCCTTGAGCAGGTATTAGACCAATTGTTTCAGGTTTTAAAAATAATCGACGAAACATTAAATTACAGGCGCTGGCTATAGTTGTCGCTTCAATAAAAGGACAAACGTTGCATTCTTTAAGAAAAAGTCTTCTAAAATTTAGACAGGCCTGTTCTAATATTTTTACATCCATTTGACAGTATTCTATCAGCTCCTTTTTAAAATCAAAAACGTAGTTTTGATCACACTTTTGACGATACCAATTTCTAAAACACTCTCTGTTATCATCGTTTTCTCTAATCTGCTGTGTTAATTCTGCGTCCTTATATTTCTGAGTTGTCGATTTTGGTTTCAGTCTATCTACCTCAAAGAACTTAATGTCAGGCATAGGTCCAATGTAATTTTCATTAACTTTTTTATTAAACATGTACGGAAAGTATCCTTTTTTCAAATCTATATTTAGCCCGAAAGTTTTAGGCAACGCCGATAAAGACATTGGAAAGTAGTTGAAGGAATCTATGAATTTTACATTATCTACTTTCATCATCATAATTTTTGTGCCTTTTGTTAATAATTCAGGTTTTATAGATGTTTTTTCTACTATGTATTTTAGGGGGAATATTCCATCGAAAGCTTGCAAATTATGTGCTAAAATCACCACTTCTTTATATATTTCTCTTATACCTAGAACGTATTCCATGAAGAAATTTACACAACTTTCACCATACATATATTTTTCTACACTACCGCACAGTTGACAAACATCACCCCGTTCGCTATCAATACACTTAAAACATCTTATTTTGAAAACTATTAGATTTGGTTCATGCACCATAGTATTCTGATCGTACAAAGATAAAGGTCGTTCCTGTCGTGTTTCAACGTCAAAAAATATGAACGCGTATCCTGTTTCTGGTGGTATTTTATTATCAGCTTGTATGTAACAGAGATGCGTGGTTTCGTCTTTTTTTATGTAGCTTGATTTACACATTGTGCAATAGTTTTCATTACAGATGTGTGTTTTTTTCAGACTTTTATTTATAATTCTGAAACATTCACTGCATTTTTGTTTTTTATCGCATATTTGTGTTTCTTTGTGAATGTGAAAGCAGGACAGCCCTTTAAAAGATCTGTTACATTCGTAACATTTCAAGAAAGTGTCGCCTTGTTTCTTCACACATTATCCTTCACACCTTTTACACATATTTTTGCATAAGTGTTTATCTTTTTCGCTGTAAGGTGTATGACAATCTTCACAGAAGTATGAGGACACAAATGCTGCTGTAAGAGAGTTGATAACGTTATAGTGCCCCTCGTGATATAAAAGATTGATTCTACAGTTTGCTTCTTCGTTCAGACCTTCATAAAAAAGTTGACGACCTTTCGTAGCGTACTTGTAAACTACTATTTTGAAATCTTTTAAATGTGCTTGAAATTGTTGCAGGGTTGTAATTCCCGAGCCTTCTTCAGGTATAGAAATTTTGGCCTCATTCAGAAGCTCAAGGGCTCTGGTTTTTTGAAGACTGTCCGTTTTTCTGAGTTTTACGTACTCGGGATTATTGGTTTTTTGAGCTATTGCTACCACCAGAGCTCTCGGAAGACATAAGCTATCTGTGTTTTTAATAACAACAATACCTTTCCGTTTAAGACATTCTTCATCAAAGGAATTAAATTTCGTACTCGTTTTCCTTTTGCCTCTACCTCCTGGTATTTTGAATGAGGTTACGGTCATTTCAAACGTATCGGTGTTTTGAGAGCCGACATTGGATTGAAAAATGGCACCTATTATATTCCAAACATCACCAAAGGTGACATGACGCGCTTGACGAAACGATAGAAAACCTGGTCCTTTAGCGTCCTTGTCAGCTATGTTGAAAGTGATACCCATGTATGATTCCGGATCCACGTCTTCTAGTAAATCAGTTATAACTTCATTTATTCCCTCTTTAATCCATTCGGCTCCGTTAGCTTCCATGGGTATATCTTTCAACTTAAAGCTTAACTTTTTCCCCGATATATCAAATTTTCTCACTAAACTATGTTCTTCATTAACTTTTTCGTATTTTTTTTCTTTCGTTTTATTATTGTCAACGTGTTCTGGAGTGTTGATTTCTTTTTTCTCATCTTTGCAGACAGTTTCGTTTTTATTAATCTGCTCCATTGTCGCAGTTTATAGTCACACAGTAATAAGGACAGATCTGGTTGTTGTTGACAGCTGCAAGACAATTAAACAAATTTAGTTTTGGCATTTCCTTTTATACAATAAAATGTATGCTTGAAAAATGTGTAGTTATATAAGTAAAGCCTTGCAGGAAAAATGTGGAACATATGCACTGATATCAAACATTTGCATCATAAATTATTATCGCACACAGTCTTTCAAAATGCCACATCTCACATTATGCCGAAAATGAGTTGTGCTCAGTACATTAACAATAGCAAACAAGAGTAATGTATTTCGGAATATTATGTATAAACAAATAAAAATATATCTATTGTAATAATAATAACAACAGACATATTTCAAAGATAAATTTTTATCTCGCAACAGGAATAAATCGCATTTGAATAATTAACAAAATAATAAACTCTCATTCAAAAGAACCAGCACTGTTGCGTTCGTCTGAAGTTAAGGTAGTTCACACGCGACAGTCGTAGACAAATGTATAAGTAGCAACAGTTAGAGATTCGCCGTGCTAAAGACTTGTATTTTTTTGTAAGAGACTGTACTCGACATATTTAATATAAGCTTTAATATACAGATACAATCCTATACAGTTACAATAGGCATGATGGCAGATTTTTAAAAATCCCGTTCTATAATGTAGGTTCACGTCTACTATTTCCGAAAAAAGCATTATTTCAATAATAAATTAAAATTTTAACGCAAATTATTGCATTTTTTATCTTTCTATTTTGAAGTAATAGCGAAAACGCTTGTGACGTCACGCCTCTGTGACAGCTGACATTAGATGTTGTATTTATGGGTGTAGAGCTGTGGTGCAGAGGTATTTCGCAGAAAGATATGTAAATTTACTTAATGATATGATTTATATTAAGTATTTTCTTAAAAGTAGGTAGGTACTTAGTAGTAAAAATAGTATGACTTTCTTTAGTTGCAAGCTAACTAACCTCAAAAATAACTTATGACATAAGTGTTATAAAATATCACAAAACCACGAATAAACAACACATCAACTAATTAAATGATGCTGAAGTGAATGTTCGCAACAAAAATTTAAGCGATACGGTGATTATTTACTTCAAGTGTTTATGTTTTCTTTGATTTACAAAGGCGTGATGTCGTTCGGTGTTTCAATTAACATGGCCGATTGCAGTATTTTATACTTTTGTTTTATTAAAAATCTTATTAATCTCAATGTTTATATTAACACTGGATCATTTTTAAAAATCTTTTCAACATATTTTTGTCTCAAAACCATTTCTTCTTCGATTCTTTTATACTGTCATCATGCAAGTACAATAACAATATTTTTTATTTTAAAACTCTATATTTTTTTAACAAATCGGTAAAATTTCAGTTTTTTCAAAAAAATTTATAATTTTTGAATTTACAATGTATTCGTTTTTTTTTTAAGAAATATACTAAGAACCGTTTTCGAGATATTTTGGAATTTAGATACTCGTTTTCTTTATACGTGGTATATCTCCAGTATGTTAATTACGCACATTTTGATTGCTATTATCTCTTTTTTACAGTCGGTGAAAAAATTATTTTTTGAAATTAAATTTAAAGCACTTTTATTCACCTCGTACTTCAATTTTATTAAATTCCTAAGAAAAGCCTTTTTACAAGTGAACAACCTTAATTTAATTGTTTTGTAAGGTATTTGTCCTATTTAACTTAACCTTTATTAGTACTGTCACTATAAAGTTGATAATAGAAGTGTATAGGAGAGAGCATTTTCAAATGAAATCATATTCTTTCAACGTATTAAGGATTTACGCTCCCCTTGGCACTCGAAAAAGGTATAAAAATAAACTTTTTTTTTTTTGACGCTGCAGCTATTAAGTAATAAAATGATCTTTCTTTACACATATAGGGAAATAGTAGTTTATGAAGAATTTGCAATATTAACAATTAAAAATGGTGGAATTATGAGCCGATAAGTAGGACACTCTTTTGAAAATTTTTCCTGATGGTATACTTGATTTCTCTGTTGGGCCATTTTTTGAAACATAATTTTTCCCTATTTAGAAGGACAATAGCTAAAATGTCACGTAAGAGAAAGAGTTTTTTATACAGAAAATAACAGCTGTCTGGAAAAAAAACTCGAATTTGTACTGAAATTTTGACATTAAATTTATAACATAGCACCTCAATAAAAAAACCCTGTCACCTTCTAGATAATATTATAAAAAAATAAGTGCTGTAATTTTTAACTAAATCGGCAGTTGAGTAGAGATCTTGAGATATATCGTGTACACCGATTTGAAAAGAGTAGTTTCGAGAAAAAATGCTAAAGAAAAACTAACTGGTAGAATTTTCTGTGAGTCTAATATAAACTAGTTCCTACTTTGAGTACTCTAATCTATAGTGTAATACAGAAATATAATATATAAAGGGTTCGGCATTTATGACTACGAATATACCTGAGTAATATTTGTAGCTTCCGAAACTCCCCAAAGGAATCATGTAATTTAGGATCTCGTAACGGTCCGATAGCTATTTAGAGTCGACTCGAACGCTAACTTCGGTGACAATTTGTATTCTGGAATAGTTAAACGCTTAAAATGTTCTCAAAAGTATAACAATTCATCTAACCAAAAATCGATTTTTTTTTTTAATCTCAAGGAGGCGTAAACGCTTAAGTTTCTTTTAAAAAGCCGGTATTAAAAAGAAATCGTATTTTACACTACACACTATACAAGTAAAACTGATACCTATAATTGTAAACAAAATAATAATGACACCTACTGCCGGGGATCGAGGCTACGAGGCAAGTATTATACCTCGCCGTCAGCTTAGCGTTATGTTCTATAAAAATTCTCTTTCTTCTTCAAAAATACAGTGATCTTAACACTTAATTTAATTTTCATAATATTAAATTTATAGATCAGTTTAATTTATGGATCTGTTTTCAGTTAACTAATTTTTTTTTTCTAAAAAATTTTGTCTTTCTTAAAATCACCTATTTTATTGATTTATGTCGTTTTTAATTGAAAATTATCTCGTCAATAAAGAAGAAAAAACCATCTCTAAATAAATAGTACAGTTAGTGGATATTTGTGACAGACGGAAATAGAGACTGGGTGAAGCTATGTGTTTTTTTTTTCTTATTTTGGTATGAAACACTTAAAACAACGTAATCACTTTTACATAAATATTTACTCACATTTTATGGTATCTATATGCTGTTTTTTTTCAAAAATTTTCACAAAATTGAGGCACTGTTTTTTGGATTGTAACAGGTTTTTCTGAATTATTCTTTTGATAAAACCGACTGTCCGTAGCTTTGTATAAGGTGAACTGTCACGCGAGAACTCATAATTTGATGCCCCCTGCAATGGATTTTATACCCAAAAGAAGTGCACGTAATGTTTCCGTAAATGTATTTGAGTTAAACTTTTGTGCAACTGACTTTCTTTTGTATATTGAACAAAGTAAATAACGTACATGTCTGCAATAATATTAAACGTTTTTATTTTGTACTAGGACACTGTGTCTTTTCTCAATGACAGACTGTAAAAAAGTTAAATATCGGATTGGCCTTGCATATAATATAATGTGTCTTTGTTCCAACGTATAAAGATTGGTACATAATATTATAGCCATGTGACATGCAATTTAGTAACCAAACTTTAGTAAATGATTTAGTTCATTTTTGATATATTTATTAGTTGAGTAGCAATATCTGCCTCACTCTGAGGTTTACTAAATTTACCTTAATTTAATCGCAATCATTAGCTGCCCCAAAATTTCATTTCTTTAAGCAAAGATCGGGCTGTTAAACCTGTTACTCAATATTTACAACACAAGTGCTTTTGGAACGTTAGATCCCTTTATAAAAAATATACCAGTCAAGCAATCTGCTTATGCTGATTTGCTTGAAAAAGTAGATTTTTTTTCAAGTCGAAGGAGATGTATGTGAGTCTTCTTAAACTACATCCTGTAGCTAAAAGTAGAGAACTATCTGTAATTTTGTTTTTTTGTGAGAACTGCTGCACTTCTTAAATGGCTGTCATTACTCTAAATTTGTGACTGAATTTTCATCAACAGGAAATTAAAAAAGTCATTTTAAAGTTTTCAAGTATCTCAGATTTTAACTGAAGACTAATCTAAATGTGTGCGCTTAATTATATTTTTTTCTCGTGTCATGAAACAATTCAATAATTATCGATTTTATTAAGATTTTTTATTATTATATTATATAAATGTGATTTCTTGCTTTTTCTTTAAAAATATCTAAATTAATTCGTTTTTCCTTTCTTTTTAAAAATTAATTGCACAACTCAGGAAGGAAATAAAGATATTTATCTTAACAATTAAAATTAGTGTTATAATTCTAAATGCAAAATGTAAGAGTTTACAGTGTTGTTACATCACATAAGTTAATGTGAGACTGAAAATTAACACTGCTGTTAACCGACTTCAAAAAAGGAGGGTTTCTCAATTCGGTAGTATGTTTTTTTTTTATGAATGTATTTGTTTAATTGTTGCTCGGGGGCGAAAAAGAAAAAAAACGGTGATCGTGCGCCAAACAAGACAAAGAACCTGTAATGATTACTATATAACGGAGCGCGTCTTAAAGATCCGTTCACGTACATATAAACAGGTCAAATCACGTACCCGCTCAATGTCAGACGTTCCATTCTTTGCATATTAATTAATAAGCAGACAGTCAATCCGTTAAAAATGCTCTATACCTGATATGCATATATTTGTCTCTATTCAAAGCTTTACGAGTATATGCACGTATCATTAAAGACCGTATTGTATAATTTTGTTGATAAATCTTAATTCATAGCGATTACTAGAGCGAAAAATTCAATAATTAAATGTATTTATATTTTTTAAAATTAAAACTCATAATTAATGCAAAGTGTTAGAATATAAAAAAACCCGGGTCGCAGTGCCAAAACCCTGCCGACAATATAGTGTATTTGCTGATACAGGCAGTGTGGCTTTATTATGCGAACTTAAGTTGGTTTTTTGGGCAAAATAAAAAATTTTACTCCTTAATACAGCCCTTAAAATAACATTTTTTTTTCTTAATTGCAATATTATTATCAATCGAACCTCTATACCAAATTATATGCAACTTTCAGTAAATAATTCACTATCTGCAAACTAGTGTTTTCATAAAATTTGTAAGTCCGGTCCTGTCGGGCCGATTTGCTTATAATTTTAGGAGCACTTTTTAATTGCTACTAAAGGGTTAAATTTGAATTTTGAAACGATTCTGAGAATTTTTTCGTTATTTTTGGGCCCAAAAACTTTTTTCAACCCCTAAAAACCACCCTTAAAATGGCCCGATTGGGCCCATTTTAAATAGGCTTCGTGCGGTGATGGATTCCAACATGTGTGTCAAATTTCGTTAAAATAAATTAACTTCTTCGAAAGTTATAGCCCGCACACATATATACCTATATATATAAATATATATATATATATATATACATATATATATAAACATTTTTAAAATAAAAATGGTGCCAAAGTGTTTAGGAGGTTATGAAACGTCGAGAAATTTTGGTCCGACCCCTAGGTCCCGCCATCCGACCAACGCCAATAGTGTATGTTGCCTTATGGCAAATACACTAAAAAGATAATCTTTTGTTTTATATTATCGTGTATTTTATAAATGCTAAATGTTTTAGACGCTTGAATAAAAAAACCCACATTGTTAGGTACGAAATGTGATATTCGACTTACCACCATGTAATATAAGATTATTACGAATTTGCTGAAATATTTATTTGTTTGAATAATTCTTAATGTTAAAAACCTGTTTTTGTTGTGTGTAGATATATACATTACCATTTCCGCGCATATCCACCACGTATTGACACATACCTAACATACCGACTGTTTTATAATAACGTGTTGTTTAAATATTTTTCATTCTAAATTTATGACGTGTACTCACTGTACCCCCCCCTTTTCTATTTGGTGTCTCTTTGGTGTCTCTTTGGTGTCTCTTTGGTGTCTCTTTGGTGTCTGTTTGGTGTCTCTTTGGTGTCTCTTTGGTGTCTCTTTGGTGTCTCTTTGGTGTCTCTTTGGTGTCTCTTTGGTGTCTGTTTGGTGTCTGTTTGGTGTCTCTTTGGTGTCTCTTTGGTGTCTGTTTGGTGTCTGTTTGGTGTCTCTTTGGTGTCTCTTTGGTGTCTCTTTGGTGTCTCTTTGGTGTCTGTTTGGTGTCACTTTGGGGTCTCTTTGGTGTCTGTTTGGTGTCTCTTTGGTGTCTCTTTGGTGTGTCTGTATATGTGTCTCTCTGCGTGTGTTGTGTGTGTGTGTGTGTGAGTTTTACAATTACATTAAAATGAAAAGAATAGCAATGAAGTACTGATTTGTGTCAAGTGATTGCCCATGTCCAAGATGATGTTACAAGCACAAGTATTAGAATTATAATACATGTAGGTGCTTTGTGTTAATCCTAACTTTATTTATTTTATGCATACTTTATTGTTTTTTTTAATTACGTTTCACTACTGACATTTTTAATTATTTATATATTGGAAAATGGTTCCAATGCAACATTTGATAATTTTTAGACGGCCAACTCTCTGATTTTACTAAATAATATTTTCACATTTGGATATCATACCGCGACTTTGTATGAAAAAATTGTCGATGTCAGAGAATCCCTCATGTGAAAACTTGTAAATGTTCCCCATTTTCAATAATAACGAAGTCAAATTTCTGAAAAATGTGTGGTATGAAGATACAAATTTTAACTTAATAATACGTTTACAGGCTGATAAACAAAACACGGTATAAATGTCTCCAAGTGTTAAATTTTTAGCTTTTCGAAAGGGTAAATATCCTTCTTTACCCGTTGAGTGATCCAAGCTGTTAAAGCTAATTCCCACGTAGTCTTCAGGTGTCAGTTCACTTGTAATATATTCTATGACCTCGTTGATTGCACTTTTGATCCATAAAACGGAATCGCCTGTATTCCCTTTAGGTTCTTCTTTGATCTTAAAAACCAAACGTCTACCATTTATTCCAAAACGTTTAACTTTGTTTACACTTTCTTGGATGATCTCAAATTTCGTATTATCTGCCATGTTAATTATTTAATTCTTCTGCTTCGTTGTTGACTGCTCGGAAGCTCAATGCTTACCGCCTCTTTTTTTCAGATTGACGTTCTATTTATAGCTTTTTTAATATTCAAGTTACATAAACTAAAACCTTATATAAACCTTTAAAGTCTCTCTTCCCCCCTTTTTTACAAACTTCTACAACCAAACAACGCTTGGATAATATGATTTCTTATGAGCTGTTTTTTTTTTGAAAATAGGGACACGAGAACTCTCTCTCTCTCTCTCTCGATAGGAACCTTAATGTTAAAAGTATCTCTGCAGATTGTTGTGAACACTCGTTTTAAAGTATAAATAACAATTTTTATTTCAGTGTGATTTCTAATAATAATGATTTATATAATAATATATAATAACGTAATCAAAGTAATTACTCAATATCATGAATAAACTTACGTCCTAAAAAGCATAAAAATGGTTCTGTCTATCTGTCTGTCTGTCTATCTTCTTGATAAAAAAACAAATGGAATGTCCGTCTATCTGTTCGCTAATATTTATTCCTGTATGAACCTATAAAAGCTACTAGGTAGATTTTTTTTATAATATGATGTTTTAAAATAAATAAATAAGAGAATTTGATGTTAATAAAAAATGTTAAATACACGCTTATTATTATAACCTATTATAATAAATTCCAATTATAACGCATCACATATTGTAGTTGATAACAAAGCACCGCTGTATTAAAACAGCCTGTAACCACATTTTTGCTTGTATTCAATCAACCTTAAATGATCAATCTGTAGACGCGACGTGTTTATATACACACTTTAATGGCTCTGAGGCAAGTCAACCCAATAGCTCACTTGGTTTAGTCGCGGCACGCCAAGCTATGGAACTCGGGTTCGAAAACACACTGGCTCTGGCATGAAAAAAAAGGTGTGCAAGTTGCCTAGCTCACAGGCGATTTAAAACATCAACTTTTGGTGGTGGACATCTCTAGCGTATTGTACCTTGCAATTCAACACATTTTAATGGCAGTTTAATATTATGCTCGAGAGCGGTCAAAAGCGCCGTCCTCGTCAGCGCACGAACGTTTCCAGGTTCGAATCCACAGCTCGGAAGCGATCTGGTTTACTGGCTTTATTCAGTGACTTTTAAGCAGGACAGCGGGGGTAATGTTTACAATGTCTGGAATTGATAATGGATTACCGGGAATTAAAAATAATTACCAAGCTGATGCAAAATAGCTTCATCATAACATAATAATGGGACTTGTGTAACAGGACACGGGTTGCGTAGCGGGTGAATCGGGCAACGATCAACCTCGGTGACTTAGACGGGATATGGTGTGTAGAAGATTATAAGTCTAGAAGGGAAAGAAGTAAGTATGGAAACAAGGAGGAAACGAGCATCTGGAGGGATGAAAAGCGTAACTTGTAACGTCTTAGAAATGGTTCTAGAGGGGTGTGGAACGTAGCTAAGCACAGTATATCAAGAAGTGTATGAATGAGTCTGAATAGGTCTAGTGAGCTGTCTGGCGGGATGTGTCTGCCTGGTGGGGGTATGTCTGCCGGGTGGGGGTATGTCTGCCTAAATCGCCTTAACTACTACTACTATATCTGAAATGCCTATCGGCACCTATATCTGAAATGCCTATCGACACCTATATCTGAAATGCCTATCGACACCTATATCTGAAATGCCTATCGACACCTATATCTGAAATGCCTATCGACACCTATATCTAAAATGCCTATCGACACCTATATCTGAAATGCCTATCGACACCTATATCTGAAATGCCTATCGGCAACCATATCTGGAATGCCTATCGGCACCTATATTTGAAATGCCTATCGGCTTCAATATCTGAAATGCCTATCGTCACCTATTTTTAAAATGCCAATCGGCAACTATATCTGAAATGCCTATCGGCACCTATATCTGAAATGCCTATCGACACCTATATCTGAAATGCCTATCGACACCTATATCTAAAATGCCTATCGACACCTATATCTGAAATGCCTATCGACACCTTTATCTGAAATGCCTATCGACACCTATATCTGAAATGCCTATCGACACCTATATCTGAAATGCCTATCGACACCTATATCTGAAATGCCTATCGACACCTATTTTTGAAATGCCTATCGGAAACTACATCTGAAATGCCTATCAGCACCTATATTTGAAATGCCTATCGGCAACCATATCTGGAATGCCTATCGGCACCTATATTTGAAATGCCTATCGGCTTCTATATCTGAAATGCCTATCGGCAACCATATCTGGAATGCCTATCGGCACCTATATTTGAAATGCCTATCGGCTTCTATATCTGAAATGCCTATCGGCACCTATTTTTAAAATGCCAATCGGCAACTATATCTGAAATGCCTATCGGCACCTATATCTGAAATGCCTATCGACACCTATATCTGAAATGCCTATCGACACCTATATCTGAAATGCCTATCGACACCTATATCTGAAATGCCTATCGACACCTATATCTGAAATGCCTATCGACACCTATATCTGAAATGCCTATCGACACCTATATCTGAAATGCCTATCGACACCTATATCTGAAATGCCTATCGACACCTATTTTTGAAATGACTATCGGAAACTACATCTGAAATGCCTATCAGCACCTATATTTGAAATGCCTATCGGCAACCATATCTGGAATGCCTTTCGGCACCTATATTTGAAATGCCTATCGGCTTCTATATCTGAAATGCCTATCGGCACCTATTTTTAAAATGCCAATCGGCAACTATATCTGAAATGCCTATCGGCACCTATATCTGAAATGCCTATCGACACCTATATCTGAAATGCCTATCGACACCTATATCTAAAATGCCTATCGACACCTATATCTGAAATGCCTATCGACACCTATATCTGAAATGCCTATCGACACCTATATCTGAAATGCCTATCGACACCTATATCTGAAATGCCTATCGACACCTATTTTTGAAATGCCTATCGGAAACTACATCTGAAATGCCTATCGGCAACCATATCTGGAATGCCTATCGGCACCTATATTTGAAATGCCTATCGGCTTCTATATCTGAAATGCCTATCGGCACCTATTTTTAAAATGCCAATCGGCAACTATATCTGAAATGCCTATCGGCACCTATATCTGAAATGCCTATCGACACCTATATCTGAAATGCCTATCGACACCTATATCTGAAATGCCTATCGACACCTATATCTGAAATGCCTATCGACACCTATATCTGAAATGCCTATCGACACCTATATCTGAAATGCCTATCGACACCTATATCTGAAATGCCTATCGACACCTTTATCTGAAATGCCTATCGACACCTATTTTTGAAATGCCTATCGGAAACTACATCTGAAATGCCTATCAGCACCTATATTTGAAATGCCTATCGGCAACCATATCTGGAATGCCTATCGGCACCTATATTTGAAATGCCTATCGGCTTCTATATCTGAAATGCCTGTCGGCACCTATTTTTAAAATGCCAATCGGCAACTATATCTGAAATGCCTATCAGGACCTATATCTGAAATGCCTATCGACACCTATATCTGAAATGCCTATCGACACCTATATCTGAAATGCCTATCGGCACCTATATCTGAAATGCCTATCGACACCTATATCTGAAATGCCTATCGACACCTATATCTGAAATGCCTATCGACACCTATATCTGAAATGCCTATTGACACCTATATCTGAAATGCCTATCGACACCTATATCTGAAATGCCTATCGACACCTATATCTGAAATGCCTATCGACACCTATATCTGAAATGCCTATCGACACCTATTTTTGAAATGCCTATCGGAAACTACATTTGAAATGCCTATCAGCACCTATATTTGAAATGCCTATCGGCAACCATATCTGGAATGCCTATCGGCACGTATATTTTAAATGCCTATCGGCTTCTATATCTGAAATGCCTATCGGCACCTATTTTTAAAATGCCAATCGGCAACTATATCTGAAATGCCTATCGGCACCTATATCTGAAATGTTTATCGACACCTATATCTGAAATGCCTATCGACACCTATATCTGAAATGCCTATCGACACCTATATCTGAAATGCCTATCGACACCTATATCTAAAATGCCTATCGACACCTATATCTGAAATGCCTATCGACACCTATATCTGAAATGCCTATCGACACCTATATCTGAAATGCCTATCGACACCTATATCTGAAATGCCTATCGACACCTAATTTTGAATTGCCTATCGGAAACTACATCTGAAATGCCTATCAGCACCTATATTTGAAATGCCTATCGGCAACCATATCTGGAATGCCTATCGGCACCTATATTTGAAATGCCTATCGGCTTCTATATCTGAAATGCCTATCGGCACCTATTTTTAAAATGCCAATCGGCAACTATATCTGAAATGCCTATCAGCACCTATATCTGAAATGCCTATCGACATCTATATCTGAAATGCCTATCGACACCTATATCTGAAATGCCTATCGACACCTATATCTGAAATGCCTATCGACACCTATATCTGAAAAGCCTATCGACACCTATATCTAAAATGCCTATCGACACCTATATCTGAAATGCCTATCGACACCTATATCTGAAATGCCTATCGACACCTATATCTGAAATGCCTATCGACACCTATTTTTGAAATGCCTATCGGAAACTACATCTGAAATGCCTATCAGCACCTATATTTGAAATGCCTATCGGCAACCATATCTGGAATGCCTATCAAAACCTATATTTGAAATGCCTATCGGCTTCTATATCTGAAATGCCAATCGGCACCTATTTTTAAAATGCCAATCGGCAACTATATCTGAAATGCCTATCGGCACCTATATCTGAAATGCCTATCGACACCTATATCTGAAATGCCTATCGACACCTATATCTAAAATGCCTATCGACACCTATATCTGAAATGCCTATCGACACCTATATCTGAAATGCCTATCGACACCTATATCTGAAATGCCTATCGACACCTATATCTGAAATGCCTATCGACACCTATATCTGAAATGCCTATCGACACCTATTTTTGAAATGCCTATCGGAAACTACATCTGAAATGCCTATCGGCAACCATATCTGGAATGCCTATCGGCACCTATATTTGAAATGCCTATCGGCTTCTATATCTGAAATGCCTATCGGCACCTATTTTTAAAATGCCAATCGGCAACTATATCTGGAATGCCTATCGGCACCTATATCTGAAATGTTTATCGACACTTATATCTGAAATGCCTATCGACACCTATATCTGAAATGCCTATCGACACCTATATCTGAAATGCCTATCGACACCTATATCTAAAATGCCTATCGACACCTATATCTGAAATGCCTATCGACACCTATATCTGAAATGCCTATCGACACCTTTATCTGAAATGCCTATCGACACCTATATCTGAAATGCAAATCGACACCTATTTTTGAAATGCCTATCGGAAACTACATCTGAAATGCCTATCAGCACCTATATTTGAAATGCCTATCGGCAACCATATCTGGAATGCCTATCGGCACCTATATTTGAAATGCCTATCGGCTTCTATATCTGAAATGCCTATCGGCACCTATTTTTAAAATGCCAATCGGCAACTATATCTGAAATGCCTATCGGCACCTATATCTGAAATGCCTATCGACACCTATATCTGAAATGCCTATCGACACCTATATCTGAAATGCCTATCGACACCTATATCTGAAATGCCTATCGACACCTATATCTGAAATGCCTATCGACACCTATATCTGAAATGCCTATCGACACCTATATCTGAAATGCCTATCGACACCTATATCTGAAATGCCTATCGACACCTATTTTTGAAATGCCTATCGGTAACTACATCTGAAATGCCTATCAGCACCTATATTTGAAATGCCTATCGGCAACCATATCTGGAATGCCTATCGGCACCTATATTTGAAATGCCTATCGGCTTCTATATCTGAAATGCTTATCGGCACCTATTTTTAAAATGCCAATCGGCAACTATATCTGAAATGCCTATCGGCACCTATATCTGAAATGCCTATCGACACCTATATCTGAAATGCCTATCGACACCTATATCTAAAATGCCTATCGACACCTATATCTGAAATGCCTATCGACACCTATATCTGAAATGCCTATCGACACCTATATCTGAAATGCCTATCGACACCTATATCTGAAATGCCTATCGACACCTATATCTGAAATGCCTATCGACACCTATTTTTGAAATGCCTATCGGAAACTACATCTGAAATGCCTATCGGCAACCATATCTGGAATGCCTATCGGCACCTATATTTGAAATGCCTATCGGCTTCTATATCTGAAATGCCTATCGGCACCTATTTTTAAAATGCCAATCGGCAACTATATCTGAAATGCCTATCGGCACCTATATCTGAAATGTTTATCGACACCTATATCTGAAATGCCTATCGACACCTATATCTGAAATGCCTATCGACACCTATATCTGAAATGCCTATCGACACCTATATCTAAAATGCCTATCGACACCTATATCTGAAATGCCTATCGACACCTATATCTGAAATGCCTATTGACACCTATATCTGAAATGCCTATCGACACCTATATCTGAAATGCCTATCGACACCTATTTTTGAAATGCCTATCGGAAACTACATCTGAAATGCCTATCAGCACCTATATTTGAAATGCCTATCGGCAACCATATCTGGAATGCCTATCGGCACCTATATTTGAAATGCCTATCGGCTTCTATATCTGAAATGCCTATCGGCACCTATTTTTAAAATGCCAATCGGCAACTATATCTGAAATGCCTATCGGCACCTATATCTGAAATGCCTATCGACACCTATATCTGAAATGCCTATCGACACCTATATCTGAAATGCCTATCGACACCTATATCTGAAATGCCTATCGACACCTATATCTGAAATGCCTATCGACACCTATATCTGAAATGCCTATCGACACCTATTTTTGAAATGCCTATCGGAAACTACATCTGAAATGCCTATCAGCACCTATATTTGAAATGCCTATCGGCAACCATATCTGGAATGCCTATCGGCACCTATATTTGAAATGCCTATCGGCTTCTATATCTGAAATGCCTATCGGCACCTATTTTTAAAATGCCAATCGGCAACTATATCTGAAATGCCTATCGGCACCTATATCTGAAATGCCTATCGACACCTATATCTGAAATGCCTATCGACACCTATATCTGAAATGCCTATCGACACCTATATCTGAAATGCCTATCGACACCTATATCTGAAATGCCTATCGACACCTATATCTGAAATGCCTATCGACACCTATATCTGAAATGCCTATCGACACCTATTTTTGAAATGCCTATCGGAAACTACATCTGAAATGCCTATCAGCACCTATATTTGAAATGCCTATCGGCAACCATATCTGGAATGCCTATCGGCACCTATATTTGAAATGCCTATCGGCTTCTATATCTGAAATGCCTATCGGCACCTATTTTTAAAATGCCAATCGGCAACTATATCTGAAATGCCTATCGGCACCTATATCTGAAATGCCTATCGACACCTATATCTGAAATGCCTATCGACACCTATATCTAAAATGCCTATCGACACCTATATCTGAAATGCCTATCGACACCTATATCTGAAATGCCTATCGACACCTATATCTGAAATGCCTATCGACACCTATATCTGAAATGCCTATCGACACCTATATCTGAAATGCCTATCGACACCTATATCTGAAATGCCTATCGACACCTATTTTTGAAATGCCTATCGGAAACTACATCTGAAATGACTATCGGCAACCATATCTGGAATGCCTATCGGCACCTATTTTTAAAATGCCAATCGGCAACTATATCTGAAATGCCTATCGGCACCTATATCTGAAATGCCTATCGACACCTATATCTGAAATGCCTATCGACACCTATATCTGAAATGCCTATCGACACCTATATCTGAAATGCCTATCGACACCCTTATCTGAAATGCCTATCGACACCTTTACCTGAAATGCCTATCGACACCTATTTTTGAAATGCCTATCGGAAACTACATCTGAAATGCCTATCAGCACCTATATTTGAAATGCCTATCGGCAACCATATCTGGAATGCCTATCGGCACCTATATTTGAAATGCCTATCGGCTTCTATATCTGAAATGCCTATCGGCACCTATTTTTAAAATGCCAATCGGCAACTATATCTGAAATGCCTATCGGCACCTATATCTGAAATGCCTATCGACACCTATATCTGAAATGCCTATCGACACCTATATCTGAAATGCCTATCGGCACCTATATCTGAAATGCCTATCGACACCTATATCTGAAATGCCTATCGACACCTATATCTGAAATGCCTATCGACACCTATATCTGAAATGCCTATTGACACCTATATCTGAAATGCCTATCGACACCTATATCTGAAATGCCTATCGACACCTATATTTGAAATGCCTATCGACACCTATATCTGAAATGCCTATCGACACCTATTTTTGAAATGCCTATCGGAAACTACATCTGAAATGCCTATCAGCACCTATATTTGAAATGCCTATCGGCAACCATATCTGGAATGCCCATCGGCACCTATATTTTAAATGCCTATCGGCTTCTATATCTGAAATGCCTATCGGCACCTATTTTTAAAATGCCAATCGGCAACTATATCTGAAATGCCTATCGGCACCTATATCTGAAATGTTTATCGACACCTATATCTGAAATGCCTATCGACACCTATATCTGAAATGCCTATCGACACCTATATCTGAAATGCCTATCGACACCTATATCTAAAATGCCTATCGACACCTATATCTGAAATGCCTATCGACACCTATATCTGAAATGCCTATCGACACCTATATCTGAAATGCCTATCGACACCTATATCTGAAATGCCTATCGACACCTATTTTTGAAATGCCTATCGGAAACTACATCTGAAATGCCTATCAGCACCTATATTTGAAATGCCTATCGGCAACCATATCTGGAATGCCTATCGCCACCTATATTTGAAATGCCTATCGGCTTCTATATCTGAAATGCCTATCGGCACCTATTTTTAAAATGCCAATCGGCAACTATATCTGATATGCCTATCGGCACCTATATCTGAAATGCCTATCGACACCTATATCTGAAATGCCTATCGACACCTATATCTGAAATGCCTATCGACACCTATATCTGAAATGCCTATCGACACCTATATCTGAAATGCCTATCGACACCTATATCTGAAATGCCTATCGACACCTATATCTGAAATACCTATCGACACCTATATCTGAAATGCCTATCGACACCTATTTTTGAAATGCCTATCGGTAACTACATCTGAAATGCCTATCAGCACCTATATTTGAAATGCCTATCGGCAACCATATCTGGAATGCCTATCGGCACCTATATTTGAAATGCCTATCGGCTTCTATATCTGAAATGCCTATCGGCACCTATTTTTAAAATGCCAATCGGCAACTATATCTGAAATGCCTATCGGCACCTATATCTGAAATGCCTATCGACACCTATATCTGAAATGCCTATCGACACCTATATCTAAAATGCCTATCGACACCTATATCTGAAATGCCTATCGACACCTATATCTAAAATGCCTATCGACACCTATATCTAAAATGCCTATCGACACCTATATCTGAAATGCCTATCGACACCAATATCTGAAATGCCTATCGACACCTATTTTTGAAATGCCTATCGGAAACTACATCTGAAATGCCTATCGGCAACCATATCTGGAATGCCGATGGGCACCTATATATGAAATGCCTATCGGCTTCTATATCTGAAATGACTATCGGCACCTATTTTTAAAATGCCAATCGGCAACTATATCTGAAATGCCTATCGGCACCTATATCTGAAATGCCTATCGACACCTATATCTGAAATGCCTATCGACACTTATATCTGAAATGCCTATCGACACCTATAACTTAAATGCCTATCGACACCTATATCTGAAATGCCTATCGACACCTATATCTGAAATGCCTATCGACACCTATATATGAAATGCCTATCGACACCTATATCTGAAATGCCTATCGACACCTTTATCTGAAATGAATATCGACACCTATTTTTGAAATGCCTATCGGAAACTACATCTGAAATGCCTATCAGCACCTATATTTGAAATGCCTATCGGCAACCATATCTGGAATGCCTATCGGCACCTATATTTGAAATGCCTATCGGCTTCTATATCTGAAATGTCTATCGGCACCTATTTTTAAAATGCCAATCGGCAACTATATCTGAAATGCCTATCGGCACCTATATCTGAAATGCCTATCGACACCTATATCTGAAATGCCTATCAACACCTATATCTGAAATGCCTATCGACACCTATATCTGAAATGCCTATCGACACCTATATCTGAAATGCCTATCGACACCTATATCTGAAATGCCTATCGACACCTATATCTGAAATGCCTATCGACACCTATATCTGAAATGTCTATCGACACCTATTTTTGAAATGCCTATCGGAAACTACATCTGAAATGCCTATCAGCACCTATATTTGAAATGCCTATCGGCAACCATATCTGGAATGCCTATCGGCACCTATATTTGCTATGCCTATCGGCTTCTATATCTGAAATGCCTATCGGCACCTATTTTTAAAATGCCAATCGGCAACTATATCTGAAATGCCTATCGGCACCTATATCTGAAATGCCTATCGACACCAATATCTGAAATGCCTATCGACACCTATATCTGAAATGCCTATCGACACCTATATCTGAAATGCCTATCGACACCTATATCTGAAATGCTTATCGACACCTATATCTGAAATGCCTATCGACACCTATATCTGAAATGCCTATCGACACCTATATCTGAAATGCCTATCGACACCTATTTTTTAAATGCCTATCGGAAACTACATCTGAAATGCCTATCAGCACCTATATTTGAAATGCCTATCGGCAACCATATCTGGAATGCCTATCGGCACCTATATTTGAAATGCTTATCGGCTTCTATATCTGAAATGCCTCTCGGCACCTATTTTTAAAATGCCAATCGGCAACTATATCTGAAATGCCTATCGGCACCTATATCTGAAATGCCTATCGATACCTATATCTAAAATGCCTATCGACACCTATATCTGAAATGCCTATCGACACCTATATCTGAAATGCCTATCGACACCTATATCTGAAATGCCTATAGACACCTATATCTGAAATGCCTATCGACACCTATATCTGAAATGCATATCGACACCTATATCTGAAATGCCTATCGACACCTATATCTGAAATGCCTATCGACACCTATTTATGAAATGCCTATCGGAAACTACATCTGAAATGCCTATCAGCTCCTATATTTGAAATGCCTATCGGCAACCATATCTGGAATGCCTATCGGCACCTATATTTGAAATGCCTATCGGCTTCTATATCTGAAATGCCTATCATCACCTATTTTTAAAATGCCAATCGGCAACTATATCTGAAATGCCTATCGGCACCTATATCTGAAATGCCTATCGACACCTATATCTGAAATGCCTATCGACACCTATATCTGAAATGCCTATCGACACCTATATCTGAAATGCCTATCGACACCTATATCTGAAATGCCTATCGACACCTATATCTGAAATGCCTATCGACACCTATATCTGAAATGCCTATCGACACCTATTTTTGAAATGCCTATCGGAAACTACATCTGAAATGCCTATCAGCACATATATTTGAAATGCCTATCGGCAACCATATCTGGAATGCCTATCGGCACCTATATTTGAAATGCCTATCGGCTTCTATATCTGAAATGCCTATCGGCACCTATTTTTAAAATGCCAATCAGCAACTATATCTGAAATGCCTATCGGCACCTATATCTGAAATGCCTATCGACACCTATATCTGAAATGCCTATCGACACCTATATCTGAAATGCCTATCGACACCTATATCTGAAATGCCTATCGACACCTATATCTGAAATGCCTATCGACACCTATATCTGAAATGCCTATCGACACCTATATCTGAAATGCCTATCGACACCTATATCTGAAATGCATATCGACACCTATTTTTGAAATGCCTATCGGAAACTACATCTGAAATGCCTATCAGCACCTATATTTGAAATGCCTATCGGCAACCATATCTGGAATGCCTATCGGCACCTATATTTGAAATGCCTATCGGCTTCTATATCTGAAATGCCTATCGGCACCTATTTTTAAAATGCCAATCGGCAACTATATCTGAAATGCCTATCGGCACCTATGTCTGAAATGCCTATCGACACCTATATCTGAAATGCCTATCGACACCTATATCTGAAATGCCTATCGACACCTATATCTGAAATGCCTATCGACACCTATATCTGAAATGCCTATCGACACCTATATCTGAAATGCCTATCGACACCTATATCTGAAATGTCTATCGACACCTATATCTGAAATGCCTATCGACACCTATATCTGTAATGCCTATCGACACCTATATCTGAAATGCCTATCGACACCTATTTTTGAAATGCCTATCGGAAACTACATCTAAAATGCCCATCAGCACCTATATTTGAAATGCCTATCGGCAACCATATCTGGAATGCCTATCGGCACCTATATTTGAAATGCCTATCGGCTTCTATATCTGAAATGCCTATCGGCACCTATTTTTAAAATGCCAATCGGCAACTATATCTGAAATGCCTATCGGCACCTATATCTGAAATGCCTATCGACACCTTTATCTGAAATGCCTATCGACACCTATATCTGAAATGTCTATCGACACCTATATCTGAAATGCCTATCGACACCTATATCTGAAATGCCTATCGACACCTATATCTGAAATGCCTATCGACACCTATATCTGAAATGCCTATCGACACCTATATCTGAAATGCCTATCGACACCTATTTTTGAAATGCCTATCGGAAACTACATCTGAAATGCCTATCAGCACCTATATTTGAAATGCCTATCGGCAACCATATCTGGAATGCCTATCGGCACCTATATTTGAAATGCCTATCGGCTTCTATATCTGAAATGCCTATCGGCACCTATTTTTAAAATGCCAATCGGCAACTATATCTGAAATGCCCATCGGCACCTATATCTGAAATGCCTATCGACACCTATATCTGAAATGCCTATCGACACCTATATCTGAAATGCCTATCGACACCTATATCTGAAATGCCTATCGACACCTATATCTGAAATGCCTATCGACACCTATATGTAAAATGCCTATCGACACCTATATCTGAAATGCCTATCGACACCTATATCTGAAATGCCTATCGACACCTATATCTGAAATGCCTATCGCCACCTATTTTTGAAATGCCTATCGGAAACTACATCTGAAATGCCTATCAGCACCTATATTTGAAATGCCTATCGGCTTCTATATCTGAAATGCCTATCGGCACCTATTTTTAAAATGCCAATCGGCAACTATATCTGAAATGCCTATCGGCACCTATATCTGAAATGCCTATCGACACCTATATCTGAAATGCCTATCGACACCTATATCTGAAATGCCTATCGACACCTATATCTGAAATGCCTATCGACACCTATATCTGAAATGCCTATCGACACCTATATCTGAAATGCCTATCGACACCTATATCTAAATTGCCTATCGACACCTATTTTTGAAATGCCTATCGGAAACTACATCTGAAATGCCTATCAGCACCTATATTTAAAATGCCTATCGGCAACCATATCTGGAATGCCTATCGGCACCTATATTTGAAATGCCTATCGGCTTCTATATCTGAAATGCCTATCGGCACCTATTTTTAAAATGCCAATCGGCAACTATATCTGAAATGCCTATCGGCACCTATATCTGAAATGCCATCGACACCTATATCTGAAATGCCTATCGACACCTATATCTGAAATGCCTATCGACACCTATATCTGAAATGCCTATCGACACCTATATCTGAAATGCCTATCGACACCTATATCTGAAATGCCTATCGACACCTATATCTGAAATGCCTATCGACACCTATTTTTGAAATGCCTATCGGAAACTACATCTGAAATGCCTATCAGCACCTATATTTGAAATGCCTATCGGCAAACATATCTGGAATGCCTATCGACACCTATATCTGAAATGCCTATCGACACCTATATCTGAAATGCCTATCGACACCTATATCTGAAATGCCTATCGACACCTATATCTGAAATGCTTATCGACACCTATATCTGAAATGCCTATCGACACCTATATCTAAAATGCCTATCGACACCTATATCTGAAATGCCTATCGACACCTATATCTGAAATGCCTATCGACACCTATATCTGAAATGCCTATCGCCACCTATTTTTGAAATGCCTATCGGAAACTACATCTGAAATGCCTATCAGCACCTATATTTGAAATGCCTATCGGCTTCTATATCTGAAATGCCTATCGGCACCTATTTTTAAAATGCCAATCGGCAACTATATCTGAAATGCCTATCGGCACCTATATCTGAAATGCCTATCGACACCTATATCTGAAATGCCTATCGACACCTATATCTGAAATGCCTATCGACACCTATATCTGAAATGCCTATCGACACCTATATCTGAAATGCCTATCGACACCTATATCTGAAATGCCTATCGACACCTATATCTGAAATGCCTATCGACACCTATTTTTGAAATGCCTATCGGAAACTACATCTGAAATGCCTATCAGCACCTATATTTAAAATGCCTATCGGCAACCATATCTGGAATGCCTATCGGCACCTATATTTGAAATGCCTATCGGCTTCTATATCTGAAATGCCTATCGGCACCTATTTTTAAAATGCCAATCGGCAACTATATCTGAAATGCCTATCGGCACCTATATCTGAAATGCCATCGACACCTATATCTGAAATGCCTATCGACACCTATATCTGAAATGCCTATCGACACCTATATCTGAAATGCCTATCGACACCTATATCTGAAATGCCTATCGACACCTATATATGAAATGCCTATCGACACCTATATCTGAAATGCCTATCGACACATATATCTGAAATGCCTATCGACACCTATATCTGAAATGCCTATCGACGCCTATTTTTGAAATGCCTATCGGAAACTACATCTGAAATGCCTATCGACACCTATATCTGAAATGCCTGTCGACACCTATTTTTGAAATGCCTATCGGAAACTACATCTGAAATGCCTATCAGCACCTATATTTGAAAAGCCTATCGGCAACCAAAATCTGGAATGCCTATCGGCACCTATATTTGAAATGCCTATCGGCTTCTATATCTGAAATGCCTATCGGCACATATTTTTAAAATGCCAATCGGCAACTATATCTGAAATGCCTATCGGCACCTATATCTGAAATGCCTATCGACACCTATATCTGAAATGCCTATCGACACCTATATCTGAAATGCCTATCGACACCTATATCTGAAATGCCTATCGACACCTATATCTGAAATGCCTATCGACACCTATATCTGAAATGTCTATCGACACCTATATCTGAAATGCCTATCGACACCTATATCTGAAATGCCTATCGACACCTATGTTTGAAATGCCTATCGGAAACTACATCTGAAATGCCTATCAGCACCTATATTTGAAATGCCTATCGGCAACCATATCTGGAATGCCTATCGGCACCTATATTTGAAATGCCTATCGGCTACTATATCTGAAATGCCTATCGGCACCTATTTTTAAAATGCCAATCGGAAACTACATCTGAAATGCCTATCAGCACCTATATTTGAAATGCCTATCGGCAACCATATCTGGAATGCCTATCGGCACCTATATTTGAAATGCCTATCGGCTTCTATACCTGAAATGCCTATCGGCACCTATTTTTAAAATGCCAATCGGCCACTATATCTGAAATGCCTATCGGCACCTATATCTGAAATGCCTATCGACACCTATATCTGAAATGCCTATCGACACCTATATCTTAAATGCCTATCGACACCTATATCTGAAATGCCTATCGACACCTATATCTGATATGCCTATCGACACCTATATCTGAAATGCCTATCGACACCTATATCTGAAATGCCTATCGACACCTATATCTGAAACGCCTATCGACACCTATATCTGAAATGCCTATCGACACCTATTTTTGAAATGCCTATCGGAAACTACATCTGAAATGCCTATCAGCACCTATATTTGAAATGCCTATCGGCAACCATATCTGGAATGCCTATCGGCACCTATATTTGAAATGCCTATCGGCTTCTATATCTGAAATGCCTATCGGCACCTATTTTTAAAATGCCAATCGGCAACTATATCTGAATTGCCTATCGGCACCTATATCTGAAAGGCCTATCGACACCTATATCTGAAATGCCTATCGACACCTATATCTGAAATGCCTATCGACACCTATATCTGAAATGCCTATCGACAACTATATCTGAAATGCCTATCGACACCTATATCTGAAATGCCTATCGACACCTATATCTGAAATGCCTATCGACACCTATATCTGAAATGCCTATCGACACCTATATCTGAAATGCCTATCGACACCTATTTTTGAAATGCCTATCGGAAACTACATCTGAAATGCCTATCAGCACCTATATTTGAAATGCCTATCGGCAACCATATCTGGAATGCCTATCGGCACCTATATTTGAAATGCCTATCGGCTTCTATATCTAAAATGCCATCGGCACCTATTTTTAAAATGCCAATCGGCAACTATATCTGAAATGCCTATCGGCACCTATATCTGAAATGCCTATCGACACCTATATCTGAAATGCCTATCGACACCTATATCTGAAATGCCTATCGACACCTATATCTGAAATGCCTATCGACACCTATATCTGAAATGCCTATCGACACCTATATCTGAAATGCCTATCGACACCTATATCTGAAATGCCTATTGACACCTTTGTCTGAAATGCCTATCGACACCTATTTTTGAAATGCCTATCGGAAACTACATCTGAAATGCCTTTCAGCACCTATATTTGAAATGCCTATCGGCAACCATATCTGGAATGCCTATCGGCACCTATATTTGAAATGCCTATCGGCTTCTATACCTGAAATGCCTATCGGCACCTATTTTTAAAATGCCAATCGGCAACTATATCTGAAATGCCTATCGGCACCTATATCTGAAATGCCTATCGACACCTATATCTGAAATGCCTATCGACACCTATATCTGAAATGCCTATCGACACCTATATCTGAAATGCCTATCGACACCTATATCTGATATGCCTATCGACACCTATATCTGAAATGCCTATCGACACCTATATCTGAAATGCCTATCGACACCTATATCTGAAATGCCTATCGACACCTATATCTGAAATGCCTATCGACACCTATTTTTGAAATGCCTATCGGAAACTACATCTGAAATGCCTATCAGCACCTATATTTGAAATGCCTATCGGCAACTATATCTGGAATGCCTATCGGCACCTATATTTGAAATGCCTATCGGCTTCTATATCTGAAATGCCTATCGGCACCTATTTTTAAAATGCCAATCGGCAACTATATCTGAAATGCCTATCGGCACCTATATCTGAAATGCCTATCGACACCTATATCTAAAATGCCTATCGACACCTATATCTGAAATGCCTATCGACACCTATATCTGAAATGCCTATCGACACCTATATCTGAAATGCCTATCGACACCTATATCTGAAATGCCTATCGACACCTATATCTGAAATGCCTATCGACACCTATATCTGAAATGCCTATCGACACCTATTTTTGAAATGCCTATCGGAAACTACATCTGAAATGCCTATCAGCACCTATATTTGAAATGCCTATCGGCAACTATATCTGGAATGCCTATCGGCACCTATATTTGAAATGCCTATCGGCTTCTATATCTGAAATGCCTATCGGCACCTATTTTTAAAATGCCAATCGGCAACGATATCTGAAATGCCTATCGGCACCTATATCTGAAATGCCTATCGACACCTATATCTGAAATGCCTATCGACACCTATATCTGAAATGCCTATGGACACCTATATCTGAAATGACTATCGACACCTATATCTGAAATGCCTATCGACACCTATATCTGAAATGCCTATCGACACCTATATCTGAAATGCCTATCGACACCTATATCTGAAATGCCTATCGACACCTATATCTGAAATGCCTATCGACACCTATTTTTGAAATGCCTATCGGAAACTACATCTGAAATGCCTATCAGCACCTATATTTGAAATGCCTATCGGCAACCATATCTGGAATGCCTATCGGCACCTATATTTGAAATGCCTATCGGCTTCTATATCTGAAATGCCTATCGGCACCTATTTTTAAAATGCCAATCGGCAACTATATCTGAAATGCCTATCGGCACCTATATCTGAAATGCCTATCGACACCTATAACTGAAATGCCTATCGACACCTATATCTGAAATGCCTATCGACACCTATATCTGAAATGCCTATCGACACCTATATCTGAAATGCCTATCGACACCTATTTTTAAAATGCCTATCGGAAACTACATCTGAAATGCCTATCAGCACCTATATTTGAAATGCCTATCGGCAACCATATCTGGAATGCCTATCGGCACCTATATTTGAAATGCCTATCGGCTTCTATATCTGAAATGCCTATCGGCACCTATTTTTAAAATGCCAATCGGCAACTATATCTGAAATGCCTATCGGCACCTATATCTGAAATGCCTATCGACACCTATATCTGAAATGCCTATCGACACCTATATCTGAAATGCCTATCGACACCTATATCTGAAATGCCTATCGACACCTATATCTGAAATGCTTATCGACACCTATATCTGAAATGCCTATCGACACCTATATCTGAAATGCCTATCGACACCTATATCTGAAATGCCTATCGACACCTATTTTTGAAATGCCTATCGGAAACTACATCTGAAATGCCTATCAGCACCTATATTTGAAATGCCTATCGGCAACCATATCTGGAATGCCTATCGGCACCTATATTTGAAATGCCTATCGGCTTCTATATCTGAAATGCCTATCGGCACCTATTTTTAAAATGCCAATCGGCAACTATATCTGAAATGCCTATCGGTACCTATATCTGAAATGCCTATCGACACCTATATCTGAAATGCCTATCGACACCTATATCTGAAATGCCTATCGACACCTATATCTGAAATGCCTATCGACACCTATATCTGAAATGCCTATCGACACTTATATCTGAAATGCCTATCGACACCTATTTTTGAAATGCCTATCGGAAACTACATCTGAAATGCCTATCAGCACCTATATATTTTGAAATGCCTATCGGCAACCAAAATCTGGAATGCCTATCGGCACCTATATTTGAAATGCCTATCGGCTTCTATATCTGAAATGTCTATCGGCACCTATTTTTAAAATGCCAATCGGCAACTATATCTGAAATGCCTATCGGCACCTATATCTGAAATGCCTATCGACACCTATATCTGAAATGCCTATCGACACCTATATCTGAAATGCCTATCGACACCTATATCTGAAATGCCTATCGACACCTATATCTGAAATGCCTATCGACACCTATATCTGAAATGCCTATCGACACCTATATCTGAAATGCCTATCGACACCTATATCTGAAATGCCTATCGACACCTATTTTTGAAATGCCTATCGGAAACTACATCTGAAATGCCTATCAGCACCTATATTTGAAATGCCTATCGGCAACCATATATGGAATGCCTATCGGCACCTATATTTGAAATGCCTATCGGCTTCTATATCTGAAATGCCTCTCGGCACCTATTTTTAAAATGCTAATCGGCAACTATATCTGAAATGCCTATCGGCACCTATATCTGAAATGCCTATCGACACCTATATCAGAAATGCCTATCGACACCTATATCTGAAATGCCTATCGACACCTATATCTGAAATGCCTATCGACACCTATATCTGAAATGCCTATCGACACATATATCTATAATGCCTATCGACACCTATATCTGAAATGCCTATCGACACCTATATCTGAAATGCCTATCGACACCTATATCTGAAATGCCTATCGACACCTATTTTTGAAATGCCTATCGGAAACTACATCTGAAATGCCTATTAGCACCTATATTTGAAATGCCTATCAGCAACCATATCTGGAATGCCTATCGGCACCTATATTTGAAATGCCTATCGGCTTCTATATCTGAAATGCCTATCGGCACCTATTTTTAAAATGCCAATCGGCAACTATATCTGAAATGCCTATCGGCACCTATATCTGAAATGCCTATCGGCACCTATATCTGAAATGCCTATCGACACCTATATCTGAAATGCCTATCGACACCTATATCTGAAATGCCTATCGACACCTATATCTGAAATGCCTATCGACACCTATTTTTGAAATGCCTATCGGAAACTACATCTGAAATGCCTATCAGCACCTATATTTGAAATGCCTATCGGCAACCATATCTGGAATGCCTATCGGCACCTATATTTGAAATGCCTATCGGCTTCTATATCTGAAATGCCTATCGGCACCTATTTTTAAAGTGCCAATCGGCAACTATATCTGAAATGCCTATCGGCACCTATATCTGAAATGCCTATCGACACCTATATCTGAAATGCCTATCGACACCTATATCTGAAATGCCTATCGACACCTATATCTGAAATGCCTATCGACACCTATATCTGAAATGCCTATCGACACCTATATCTGAAATGCCTATCGACACTTGTATCTGAAATGCCTATCGACACCTATATCTGAAATGCCTATCGACACCTATTTTTGAAATGCCTATCGGAAACTACATCTGAAATGCCTATCAGCACCTATATTTGAAATGCCTATCGGCAACCATATCTGGAATGCCTATCGGCACCTTAATTTGAAATGCCTATCGGCTTCTATATCTGAAATGCCTATCGACACCTATTTTCAAAATGCCAATCGGCAACTATATTTGAAATGCCTATCGGCACCTATATCTGAAATGCCTATCGACACCTATATCTGAAATGCCTATCGACACCTATATCTGAAATGCCTATCGACACCTATATCTGAAATGCCTATCGACACCTATATCTGAAATGCCTATCGACACCTATGTCTGAAATGCCTATCGACACCTATATCTGAAATGCCTATCGACACCTATATCTGAAATGCCTATCGACACCTATATCTGAAATGCCTATCGACACCTATATCTGAAATGCCTATCGACACCTATATCTGAAATGCCTATCGACACCTATTTTTGAAATGCCTATCGGAAACTACATCTGAAATGCCTATCAGCACCTATATTTAAAATGCCTATGGGCAACCATATCTGGAATGCCTATCGGCACCTATATTTGAAATGCCTATCGGCTTCTATATCTGAAATGCCTATCGGCACCTATTTTTAAAATGCCAATCGGCAACTATATCTGAAATGCCTATCGGCACCTATATCTGAAATGCCTATCGACACCTATATCTGAAATGCCTATCGACACCTATATCTGAAATGCCTATCGACACCTATATCTGAAATGCCTATCGACACCTATATCTGAAATGTCTATCGACACCTATATCTGAAATGCCTATCGACACCTATATCTGAAATGCCTATCGACACCTATATCTGAAATGCCTATCGACACCTATATCTGAAATGCCTATCGACACCTATTTTTGAAATGCCTATCGGAAACTACATCTGAAATGCCTATCAGCACCTATATTTGAAATGCCTATCGGCAACCATATCTGGAATGCCTATCGGCACCTATATCTGAAATGCCTATCGACACCTATATCTGAAATGCCTGTCGACACCTATTTTTGAAATGCCTATCGGAAACTACATCTGAAATGCCTATCAGCACCTATATTTGAAATGCCTATCGGCAACCAAAATCTGGAATGCCTATCGGCACCTATATTTGAAATGCCTATCGGCTTCTATATCTGAAATGCCTATCGGCAACTATTTTTAAAATGCCAATCGGCAACTATATCTGAAATGCCTATCGGCACCTATATCGGAAATGCCTATCGACACCTATATCTGAAATGCCTATCGACACCTATATCTGAAATGCCTATCGACACCAATATCTGAAATGCCTATCGACACCTATATCTGAAATGCCTATCGACACCTATATCTGAAATGTCTATCGACACCTATATCTGAAATGCCTATCGACACCTATATCTGAAATGCCTATCGACACCTATGTTTGAAATGCCTATCGGAAACTACATCTGAAATGCCTATCAGCACCTATATTTGAAATGCCTATCGGCAACCATATCTGGAATGCCTATCGGCACCTATATTTGAAATGCCTTTCGGCTACTATATCTGAAATGCCTATCGGCACCTATTTTTAAAATGCCAATCGGCAACTATATCTGAAATGCCTATCGGCACCTATATCTGAAATGCCTATCGACACCTATATCTGAAATGCCTATCGACACCTATATCTGAAATGCCTATCGACACCTATATCTGAAATGCCTATCGACACCTATATCTGAAATGCCTATCGACACCTATATCTGAAATGCCTATCGACACCTATATCTGAAATGCCTATCGACACCTATATCTGAAATGCCTATCGACACCTATTTTTGAAATGCCTATCGGAAACTACATCTGAAATGCCTATCAGCACCTATATTTGAAATGCCTATCGGCAACAATATCTGGAATGCCTATCGGCACCTATATTTGAAATGCCTATCGGCTTCTATATCTGAAATGCCTATCGGCACCTATTTTTAAAATGCCTATCGGAAAGTACATCTGAAATGCCTATCAGCACCTATATTTGAAATGTTTATCGGCAACAATATCTGGAATGCCTATCGGCACCTATATTTGAAATGCCTATCGGCTTCTATATCTGAAATGCCTATCGGCACCTATTTTTAAAATGCCAATCGGCAACTATATCTGAAATGCCTATCGGCACCTATATCTGAAATGCCTATCGACACCTATATCTGAAATGCCTATCGACACCTATATCTGAAATGCCTATCGACACCTATATCTGAAATGCCTATCGACACCTATATCTGAAATGCCTATCGACACCTATATCTGAAATGCCTATCGACACCTATATCTGAAATGCCTATCGACACCTATATCTGAAATGCCTATCGACACCTATATCTGAAATGCCTATCGACACCTATTTTTGAAATGCCTATCGAAAACTACATCTGAAATGCCTATCAGCACCTATATTTGAAATGCCTATCGGCAACCATATCTGGAATGCCTATCGGCACCTATATTTGAAATGCCTATCGGCTTCTATATCTGAAATACCTAGCGGCACCTATTTTTAAAATGCCAATCGGCAACTATATCTGAAGAGCCTATCGGCACCTATATCTGAAATGCCTATCGGCACCTATTTTTGAAATGCCTATCGAAAACTACATCTGAAATGCCTATCAGCACCTATATTTGAAATGCCTATCGGCAACCACATCAGAAATGCCTATCGGCGACTATATCTGAAATGCCTTTCGGCATTTATATCTGAAATGCCTATCGACACCTATATTTGAAATGCCTATCGGCACCTATATTTTAAATGCCTATCGGCAACTATATCTGATATGCCTATCGGCACCTATATCTGAAATGCCTATCGGCACCTATTTTTGAAATGCCTATCGGAAACTACATCTAAAATGCCTATCGGCACCTATTTTTAAAATGCCAATCGGCAACTATATCTGAAATGCCTATCGGCACCTATATCTGAAATGCCTATCGGCACCTATTTTTGAAATGCCTATCGGAAGCTACATCTGAAATGCCTATCAGCACCTATATTTGAAATGCCTATCGGCAACCATATCTGAAATGCCTATCGACACCTATATTTGAAATACCTATCGGCTTCTATATCTGAAATGCCTATCGGCACCTATTTTTAAATTGCCAATCGGCAACTATATCTGAAATGCCTATCGGCACCTATATCTGAAATGCCAATCGGCACCTATTTTTAAAATGCCAATCGGCAACTATATCTGAAATGCCTATCGGCACCTATATCTAAAATGCAAATCGGCACCAATTTTTGAAATGCCTATCGGAAACTACATATGAAATGCCTATCAGCATCTATATTTGAAATGCCTATCGGCAACCATATCTGGAATGCTAATTGGCACCTATATTTGAAATGCCTATTGGCTTCTATATCTAAAATGCCTATCGGCACCTATTTTTAAAATGGCTATCGGCTACTATATCTGAAATGCCTATCGGCACCTATTTTTAAAATGCCAATCGGCAACTATATCTGAAATGCCTATCGGCACCTATATCTGAAATGCCTATCGACACCTATATCTGAAATGCCTATCGACACCTATATCTGAAATGCCTATCGACACCTATATCTGAAATGCCTATCGACACCTATATCTGAAATGCCTATCGACACCTATATCTGAAATGCCTATCGACACCTATATCTGAAATGCCTATCGACACCTATATCTGAAATGCCTATCGACACCTATTTTTGAAATGCCTATCGGAAACTACATCTGAAATGCCTATCAGCACCTATATTTGAAATGCCTATCGGCAACCATATCTGGAATGCCTATCAGCACCTATATTTGAAATGCCTATCGGCAACCATATCTGGAATGCCTATCGGCACCTATATTTGAAACGCCTATCGGCTTCTATATCTGAAATGCCTATCGGCACCTATTTTAAAATGCCTATCGGAAACTACAACTGAAATGCCTATCAGCGCCTATATTTGAAATGCCTATCGGCAACCATATTTGGAATGCCTATCGGCACCTATATTTGAAATGCCTATCGGCTTCTATATCTGAAATGCCTAGCGGCACCTATTTTTAAAATGCCAATCGGCAACTATATCTGAAGTGCCTATCGGCACCTATATCTGAAATGCCTATCGGCACCTATTTTTGAAATGCCTATCGAAAACTACATCTGAAATGCCTATCAGCACCTATATTTAAAATGCCTATCGGCAACCACATCAGAAATGCCTATCGGCACCTATATCTGAAATGGAGTTCCGCATTTATATCTGAAATGCCTATCGCCACCTATATTTGAAATGCCTATCGGCACCTATATTTTAAATGCCTATCGGCAACTATATCTGATATGCCTATCGGCACCTATATCTGAAATGCCTATCAGCACCTATTTTTGAAATGCCTATCGGAAACTACATCTAAAATGCCTATCGGCACCTATTTTTAAAATGCCAATCGGCAACTATATCTGAAATGCCTATCGGCACTTATATCTGAAATGCCTATCGGCACCTATTTTTGAAATGCCTATCGGAAACTACATCTGAAATGCCTATCAGCACCTATATTTGAAATGCCTATCGGCAACCATATCTGAAATGCCTATCGACACCTATATTTGAAATACCTATCGGCACCAATTTTTGAAATGCTTATCGGAAACTACATCTGAAATGCCTATCAGCACCTATATTTGAAATGCCAATCGACAACCATATCTGGAATGCCTATCGGCACCTATATCTCAAATGCCTATCGGCTTCTATATCTGAAATGCCTATCGGCACCTATTTTAAAATGCCAATTGGCAACTATATCTGAAATGCCTATCGGCACCTATATCTGAAATGCCTATCGGCACCTATTTTTGAAATGCCTATCGGAAACTACATCTGAAATGTCTATCAGCACCTATATTTGAAATGCCTATCAGCAACCATATCTCGAATGCTTATCGGTACCTATATTTGAAATGCCTATCGGCTTCTATATCTGAAATGCCTATAGGCACCTATTTTTAAAATGCCAATCGGCAACTATATCTGAAATGCCTATCGGCACCTATATCTGAAATGCCTATCGGCACATATTTTTGAAATGCCTATCGGAAACTACATCTGAAATGCCTATCAGCACTTATATGTGAAATGCCTATCGGCAACCATATCTGGAATGCCTATCGGCACCTATATTTGAAATGCCTATCGGCTTCTATATCTGAAATGCCTATCGGCATCTATTTTTAAAATGCCAATCGGCAACTATATCTGAAATGCCTATCGGCACCTATTTTTAAAATGGCTATCGGCAACTATATCTGAAATGCCTATCGGCACCTATATCTGAAATGCCTATCGGCATCTATTTTTGAAATGCCTATCGGAAACTAAATCTGAAATTCCTATCAGCACCTATATTTGAAATGCCTATCGGCAAGCATATTTGAATTGCCTATCGGCACCTATATTTGAAATGCCTATCGGCTTCTATATTTGAAATGCCTAGCGGCACCTATTTTTAAAATGCCAATCGGCAACTATACCTGAAGTGCCTATCGGCACCTATATCTGAAATGCCTATCAGCACCTATATTTGAAATGCCTATCGGCAACCACATCAGAAATGCCTATCGGCACCCATATCTGAAATGCCTTTCGGCATTTATATCTGAAATGCCCATCGACACCTATATTTGAAATGCCTATCGGCACCTATATTTTAAATGCCTATCGGCAACTATATCTGATATGCCTATCGGCACCTATATCTGAAATGCCTATCGGCAACTATTTTTGAAATGCCTATCGGAAACTACATCTAAAATGCCTATCGGCACCTATTTTTAACATGCCAATTGGCAACTATATCTAAAATGCCTATCGGCACCTATATCTGAAATGCCTATCGGCACCTATTTTTGAAATGCCTATCGGAAAAAACATCTGAAATGCCTATAAGCACCTATATTTGAAATGCCTATCAGCAACCATATCTGAAATGCCTATCGACACCTATATTTGAAATACCTATCGGCTTCTATATCTGAAATGCCTATCGGCACCTATTTTTAAATTGCCAATCGGCAACTATATCTGAAATGCCTATCGGCACCTATATCTGAAATGCCAATCGGCACCAATTTTTGAAATGCCTATCAGAAACTACATCTGAAATGCCTATCAGCACCTATATTTGAAATGCCTATCGGCAACCATATCTGAAATGCCTATCGACACCTATTTTTGAAATACCTATCGGCTTCTATATCTGAAATGCCTATCGGCACCTATTTTTAAAATGCCAATCGGAAACTATATCTGAAATGCCTATCGGCACCTATATCTAAAATGCCAATCGGCACCAATTTTTGAAATGCCTATCGGAAACTACATCTGAAATGCCTATCAGCATCTATATTTGAAATGCCTATCGGCAACCATATCTGGAATGCCTATTGGCACCTATATTTGAAATGCCTATCGGCTTCTATATCTGAAATGCCTATCGGCACCTATTTTTAAATTGCCAATCGGCAACTATATCTGAAATGCCTATCGGCACCTATATCTGAAATGCCTATCGGCATCAAATTTTAAAATGCCTATCGGAAAATACATCTGGAATGCCTATCAGCACCATTATTTGAAATGCCTATCGGCAAACATATCTGGAATGCCTATCGGCACCTATATTTGAAATGCCTATCGGCTTCTATATCTGAAAAGCTTATCGGCAACTATATCTGAAATGCCTATCGGCACCTATATCTGAAATGCCTATCGGCACCTATTTTTGAAATGCCTATCGGAAACTACATCTAAAATGCCTATCAGCACCTATATTTGAAATGCCTATCGGCAACCATATCTGGAATGCCTATCGGCACCTATATCTGAAATGCCTATCGGTACCTATTTTTGAAATGCCTATCGGAAACTACATCTGAAATGCCTATCAGCACCTATATTTGAAATGCCTATCGGCAACCATATCTGGAATGCCTATCGGCACCTATATTTGAAATGCCTATCGGCTTCTATATTTGAAATGCCTATCGGCACCTATTTTTAAAATGGCTATCGGCAACTATATCTGAAATGCCTATCGGCACCTATATCTGAAATGTTTATCGGCACCTATTTTTGAAATGCCTATCGGAAACTACATCTGAAATGCCTATCAGCACCTATATTTGAAATGCCTAACGGCAACCATATCTGGAATGCCTATCGGCACCTATATTTGAAATGCCTATCGGCTTCTATATCTGAAATGCCTATCGGCACCTATTTTTAAAATGCCTATCGGAAAGTACATCTGAAATGCCTATCAGCACCTATATTTGAAATGCCTATCGGCAACAATATCTGGATTGCCTATCGGCACCTATATTTGAAATGCCTATCGGCTTCTATATCTGAAATGCCTATCGGCACCTATTTTTAAAATGCCAATCGGCAACTATATCTGAAATGCCTATCGGCACCTATATCTGAAATGCCTATCGACACCTATATCTGAAATGCCTATCGACACCTATATCTGAAATGCCTATCGACACCTATATCTGAAATGCCTATCGACACCTATATCTGAAATGCCTATCGACACCTATATCTGAAATGCCTATCGACACCTATATCTGAAATGCCTATCGACACCTATATCTGAAATGCCTATCGACACCTATATCTGAAATGCCTATCGACACCTATTTTTGAAATGCCTATCGAAAACTACATCTGAAATGCCTATCAGCACCTATATTTGAAATGCTTATCGGCAACCATATCTGGAATGCCTATCGGCACCTATATTTGAAATGCCTATCGGCTTCTATATCTGAAATACCTAGCGGCACCTATTTTTAAAATGCCAATCGGCAACTATATCTGAAGTGCCTATCGGCACCTATATCTGAAATGCCTATCGGCACCTATTTTTGAAATGCCTATCGAAAACTACATCTGAAATGCCTATCAGCACCTATATTTGAAATGCCTATCGGCAACCACATCAGAAATGCCTATCGGCGACTATATCTGAAATGCCTTTCGGCATTTATATCTGAAATGCCTATCGACACCTATATTTGAAATGCCTATCGGCACCTATATTTTAAATGCCTATCGGCAACTATATCTGATATGCCTATCGGCACCTATATCTGAAATGCCTATCGGCACCTATTTTTGAAATGCCTATCGGAAACTACATCTAAAATGCCTATCGGCACCTATTTTTAAAATGCCAATCGGCAACTATATCTGAAATGCCTATCGGCACCTATATCTGAAATGCCTATCGGCACCTATTTTTGAAATGCCTATCGGAAGCTACATCTGAAATGCCTATCAGCACCTATATTTGAAATGCCTATCGGCAACCATATCTGAAATGCCTATCGACACCTATATTTGAAATACCTATCGGCTTCTATATCTGAAATGCCTATCGGCACCTATTTTTAAATTGCCAATCGGCAACTATATCTGAAATGCCTATCGGCACCTATATCTGAAATGCCAATCGGCACCTATTTTTAAAATGCCAATCGGCAACTATATCTGAAATGCCTATCGGCACCTATATCTAAAATGCAAATCGGCACCAATTTTTGAAATGCCTATCGGAAACTACATCTGAAATGCCTATCAGCATCTATATTTGAAATGCCTATCGGCAACCATATCTGGAATGCCTATTGGCACCTATATTTGAAATGCCTATTGGCTTCTATATCTAAAATGCCTATCGGCACCTATTTTTAAAATGGCTATCGGCTACTATATCTGAAATGCCTATCGGCACCTATTTTTAAAATGCCAATCGGCAACTATATCTGAAATGCCTATCGGCACCTATATCTGAAATGCCTATCGACACCTATAACTGAAATGCCTATCGACACCTATATCTGAAATGCCTATCGACACCTATATCTGAAATGCCTATCGACACCTATATCTGAAATGCCTATCGACACCTATATCTGAAATGCCTATCGACACCTATATCTGAAATGCCTATCGACACCTATATCTGAAATGCCTATCGACACCTATTTTTGAAATGCCTATCGGAAACTACATCGGAAATGCCTATCAGCACCTATATTTGAAATGCCTATCGGCAACCATATCTGGAATGCCTATCGGCACCTATATTTGAAATGCCTATCGGCAACCATATCTGGAATGCCTATCGGCACCTATATTTGAAACGCCTATCGGCCTCTATATCTGAAATGCCTATCGGCACCTATTTTAAAATGCCTATCGGAAACTACATCTGAAATGCCTATCAGCACCTACATTTGAAATGCCTATCGGCAACCATATCTGGAATGCCTATCGGCACTTATATTTGAAATGCCTATCGGCTTCTATATCTGAAATGCCTATCGGCTCCTATTTTAAAATGGCTATCGGCAACTATATCTGAAATGCCTATCGGCACCTTTATCTGAAATGCCTATCGGCACCTATTTTTGAAATGCCTATCTGAAACTACATCTGAAATGCCTATCAGCACCTATAATTGAAATGCCTATCGGCAACCATATCTGGAATGCCTATCGGCACCTATATTTAAAATGCCTATCGGCTTCTATATCTGAAATGCCTATCGGCACCTATTTTTACAATGCCAATCGGCAACTATATCTGAAATGCCTAACGGCACCTATATCTGAAATGCCTATCGGCACCTATTTTTGAAATGCCTATCGGAAACTACAACTGAAATGCCTATCAGCGCCTATATTTGAAATGCCTATCGGCAACCATATTTGGAATGCCTATCGGCACCTATATTTGAAATGCCTATCGGCTTCTATATCTGAAATGCCTAGCGGCACCTATTTTTAAAATGCCAATCGGCAACTATATCTGAAGTGCCTATCGGCACCTATATCTGAAATGCCTATCGGCACCTATTTTTGAAATGCCTATCGAAAACTACATCTGAAATGACTATCAGCACCTATATTTAAAATGCCTATCGGCAACCACATCAGAAATGCCTATCGGCACCTATATCTGAAATGGAGTTCCGCATTTATATCTGAAATGCCTATCGCCACCTATATTTGAAATGCCTATCGGCACCTATATTTTAAATGCCTATCGGCAACTATATCTGATATGCCTATCGGCACCTATATCTGAAATGCCTATCAGCACCTATTTTTGAAATGCCTATCGGAAACTACATCTAAAATGCCTATCGGCACCTATTTTTAAAATGCCAATCGGCAACTATATCTGAAATGCCTATCGGCACCTATATCTGAAATGCCTATCGGCACCTATTTTTGAAATGCCTATCGGAAACTACATCTGAAATGCCTATCAGCACCTATATTTGAAATGCCTATCGGCAACCATATCTGAAATGCCTATCGACACCTATATTTGAAATACCTATCGGCTTCTATATCTGAAATGCCTATCGGCACCTATTTTTAAAATGCCAATCGGCAACTATATCTGAAATGCCTATCGGCACCTATATCTGAAATGCCTATCGGCACCAATTTTTGAAATGCTTATCGGAAACTACATCTGAAATGCCTATCAGCACCTATATTTGAAATGCCAATCGACAACCATATCTGGAATGCCTATCGGCACCTATATCTCAAATGCCTATCGGCTTCTATATCTGAAATGCCTATCGGCACCTATTTTAAAATGCCAATTGGCAACTATATCTGAAATGCCTATCGGCACCTATATCTGAAATGCCTATCGGCACCTATTTTTGAAATGCCTATCGGAAACTACATCTGAAATGTCTATCAGCACCTATATTTGAAATGCCTATCAGCAACCATATCTGGAATGCTTATCGGTACCTATATTTGAAATGCCTATCGGCTTCTATATCTGAAATGCCTATAGGCACCTATTTTTAAAATGCCAATCGGCAACTATATCTGAAATGCCTATCGGCACCTATATCTGAAATGCCTATCGGCACCTATTTTTGAAATGCCTATCGGAAACTACATCTGAAATGCCTATCAGCACTTATATGTGAAATGCCTATCGGCAACCATATCTGGAATGCCTATCGGCACCTATATTTGAAATGCCTATCGGCTTCTATATCTGAAATGCCTATCGGCACCTATTTTTAAAATGCCAATCGGCAACTATATCTGAAATGCCTATCGGCACCTATTTTTAAAATGGCTATCGGCAACTATATCTGAAATGCCTATCGGCACCTATATCTGAAATGCCTATCGGCACCTATTTTTGAAATGCCTATCGGAAACTAAATCTGAAATTCCTATCAGCACCTATATTTGAAATGCCTATCGGCAAGCATATTTGGAATGCCTATCGGCACCTATATTTGAAATGCCTATCGGCTTCTATATTTGAAATGCCTAGCGGCACCTATTTTTAAAATGCCAATCGGCAACTATACCTGAAGTGCCTATCGGCACCTATATCTGAAATGCCTATCAGCACCTATTTTTGAAATGCCTATCGAAAACTACATCTGAAATGCCTATCAGCACCTATATTTGAAATGCCTATCGGCAACCACATCAGAAATGCCTATCGGCACCCATATCTGAAATGCCTTTCGGCATTTATATCTGAAATGCCTATCGACACCTATATTTGAAATGCCTATCGGCACCTATATTTTAAATGCCTATCGGCAACTATATCTGATATGCCTATCGGCACCTATATCTGAAATGCCTATCGGCAACTATTTTTGAAATGCCTATCGGAAACTACATCTAAAATGCCTATCGGCACCTATTTTTAAAATGCCAATCTGCAACTATATCTAAAATGCCTATCGGCACCTATATCTGAAATGCCTATCGGCACCTATTTTTGAAATGCCTATCGGAAACAACATCTGAAATGCCTATAAGCACCTATATTTGAAATGCCTATCAGCAACCATATCTGAAATGCCTATCGACACCTATATTTGAAATACCTATCGGCTTCTATATCTGAAATGCCTATCGGCACCTATTTTTAAATTGCCAATCGGCAACTATATCTGAAATGCCTATCGGCACCTATATCTGAAATGCCAATCGGCACCAATTTTTGAAATGCCTATCAGAAACTACATCTGAAATGCCTATCAGCACCTATATTTGAAATGCCTATCGGCAACCATATCTAAAATGCCTATCGACACCTATTTTTGAAATACCTATCGGCTTCTATATCTGAAATGCCTATCGGCACCTATTTTTAAAATGCCAATCGGAAACTATATCTGAAATGCCTATCGGCACCTATATCTAAAATGCCAATCGGCACCAATTTTTGAAATGCCTATCGGAAACTACATCTGAAATGCCTATCAGCATCTATATTTGAAATGCCTATCGGCAACCATATCTGAAATGCCTATTGGCACCTATATTTGAAATGCCTATCGGCTTCTATATCTGAAATGCCTATCGGCACCTATTTTTAAATTGCCAATCGGCAACTATATCTGAAATGCCTATCGGCACCTATATCTGAAATGCCTATCGGCATCAAATTTTAAAATGCCTATCGGAAAATACATCTGGAATGCCTATCAGCACCATTATTTGAAAAACCTATCGGCAAACATATCTGGAATGCCTATCGGCACCTATATTTGAAATGCCTATCGGCTTCTATATCTGAAAAGCTTATCGGCACCTATTTTTAAAATGGCTATCGGCAACTATATCTGAAATGCCTATCGGCACCTATATCTGAAATGCCTATCGGCACCTATTTTTGAAATGCCTATCGGAAACTACATCTAAAATGCCTATCAGCACCTATATTTGAAATGCCTATCGGCAACCATATCTGGAATGCCTATCGGCACCTATATCTGAAATGCCTATCGGTACCTATTTTTGAAATGCCTATCGGAAACTACATCTGAAATACCTATCAGCACCTATATTTGAAATGCCTATCGGCAACCATATCTGGAATGCCTATCGGCACCTATATTTGAAATGCCTATCGGCTTCTATATTTGAAATGCCTATCGGCACCTATTTTTAAAATGGCTATCGGCAACTATATCTGAAATGCCTATCGGCACCTATATCTGAAATGTTTATCGTCACCTATTTTTGAAATGCCTATCGGAAACTACATCTGAAATGCCTATCAGCACCTATATTTGAAATGCCTAACGGCAACCATATCTGGAATGCCTATCGGCACCTATATTTGAAATGCCTATCGGCTTCTATATCTGAAATGCCTATCGGCACCTATTTTTAAAATGCCTATCGGAAAGTACATCTGAAATGCCTATCAGCACCTATATTTGAAATGCCTATCGGCAACAATATCTGGAATGCCTATCGGCACCTATATTTGAAATGCCTATCGGCTTCTATATCTGAAATGCCTATCGGCACCTATTTTTAAAATGCCAATCGGCAACTATATCTGAAATGCCTATCGGCACCTATATCTGAAATGCCTATCGACACCTATATCTGAAATGCCTATCGACACCTATATCTGAAATGCCTATCGACACCTATATCTGAAATGCCTATCGACACCTATATCTGAAATGCCTATCGACACCTATATCTGAAATGCCTATCGACACCTATATCTGAAATGCCTATCGACACCTATATCTGAAATGCCTGTCGACACCTATTTTTGAAATGCCTATCGGAAACTACATCTGAAATGCCTATCAGCACCTATATTTGAAATGCCTATCGGCAACCAAAATCTGGAATGCCTATCGGCACCTATATTTGAAATGCCTATCGGCTTCTATATCTGAAATGCCTATCGGCAACTATTTTTAAAATGCCAATTGGCAACTATATCTGAAATGCCTATCGGCACCTATATCTGAAATGCCTATCGGCACCTATTTTTGAAATGCCTATCGGAAACTACATCTGAAATGTCTATCAGCACCTATATTTGAAATGCCTATCAGCAACCATATCTGGAATGCTTATCGGTACCTATATTTGAAATGCCTATCGGCTTCTATATCTGAAATGCCTATAGGCACCTATTTTTAAAATGCCAATCGGCAACTATATCTGAAATGCCTATCGGCACCTATATCTGAAATGCCTATCGGCACCTATTTTTGAAATGCCTATCGGAAACTACATCTGAAATGCCTATCAGCACTTATATGTGAAATGCCTATCGGCAACCATATCTGGAATGCCTATCGGCACCTATATTTGAAATGCCTATCGGCTTCTATATCTGAAATGCCTATCGGCACCTATTTTTAAAATGCCAATCGGCAACTATATCTGAAATGCCTATCGGCACCTATTTTTAAAATGGCTATCGGCAACTATATCTGAAATGCCTATCGGCACCTATATCTGAAATGCCTATCGGCACCTATTTTTGAAATGCCTATCGGAAACTAAATCTGAAATTCCTATCAGCACCTATATTTGAAATGCCTATCGGCAAGCATATTTGGAATGCCTATCGGCACCTATATTTGAAATGCCTATCGGCTTCTATATTTGAAATGCCTAGCGGCACCTATTTTTAAAATGCCAATCGGCAACTATACCTGAAGTGCCTATCGGCACCTATATCTGAAATGCCTATCAGCACCCATTTTTGAAATGCCTATCGAAAACTACATCTGAAATGCCTATCAGCACCTATATTTGAAATGCCTATCGGCAACCACATCAGAAATGCCTATCGGCACCCATATCTGAAATGCCTTTCGGCATTTATATCTGAAATGCCTATCGACACCTATATTTGAAATGCCTATCGGCACCTATATTTTAAATGCCTATCGGCAACTATATCTGATATGCCTATCGGCACCTATATCTGAAATGCCTATCGGCAACTATTTTTGAAATGCCTATCGGAAACTACATCTAAAATGCCTATCGGCACCTATTTTTAAAATGCCAATCGGCAACTATATCTAAAATGCCTATCGGCACCTATATCTGAAATGCCTATCGGCACCTATTTTTGAAATGCCTATCGGAAACAACATCTGAAATGCCTATAAGCACCTATATTTGAAATGCCTATCAGCAACCATATCTGAAATGCCTATCGACACCTATATTTGAAATACCTATCGGCTTCTATATCTGAAATGCCTATCGGCACCTGTTTTTAAATTGCCAATCGGCAACTATATCTGAAATGCCTATCGGCACCTATATCTGAAATGCCAATCGGCACCAATTTTTGAAATGCCTATCAGAAACTACATCTGAAACGCCTATCAGCACCTATATTTGAAATGCCTATCGGCAACCATATCTAAAATGCCTATCGACACCTATTTTTGAAATACCTATCGGCTTCTATATCTGAAATGCCTATCGGCACCTATTTTTAAAATGCCAATCGGAAACTATATCTGAAATGCCTATCGGCACCTATATCTAAAATGCCAATCGGCACCAATTTTTGAAATGCCTATCGGAAACTACATCTGAAATGCCTATCAGCATCTATATTTGAAATGCCTATCGGCAACCATATCTGAAATGCCTATTGGCACCTATATTTGAAATGCCTATCGGCTTCTATATCTGAAATGCCTATCGGCACCTATTTTTAAATTGCCAATCGGCAACTATATCTGAAATGCCTATCGGCACCTATATCTGAAATGCCTATCGGCATCAAATTTTAAAATGCCTATCGGAAAATACATCTGGAATGCCTATCAGCACCATTATTTGAAAAACCTATCGGCAAACATATCTGGAATGCCTATCGGCACCTATATTTGAAATGCCTATCGGCTTCTATATCTGAAAAGCTTATCGGCACCTATTTTTAAAATGGCTATCGGCAACTATATCTGAAATGCCTATCGGCACCTATATCTGAAATGCCTATTGGCACCTATTTTTGAAATGCCTATCGGAAACTACATCTAAAATGCCTATCAGCACCTATATTTGAAATGCCTATCGGCAACCATATCTGGAATGCCTATCGGCACCTATATCTGAAATGCCTATCGGTACCTATTTTTGAAATGCCTATCGGAAACTACATCTGAAATACCTATCAGCACCTATATTTGAAATGCCTATCGGCAACCATATCTGGAATGCCTATCGGCACCTATATTTGAAATGCCTATCGGCTTCTATATTTGAAATGCCTATCGGCACCTATTTTTAAAATGGCTATCGGCAACTATATCTGAAATGCCTATCGGCACCTATATCTGAAATGTTTATCGTCACCTATTTTTGAAATGCCTATCGGAAACTACATCTGAAATGCCTATCAGCACCTATATTTGAAATGCCTAACGGCAACCATATCTGGAATGCCTATCGGCACCTATATTTGAAATGCCTATCGGCTTCTATATCTGAAATGCCTATCGGCACCTATTTTTAAAATGCCTATCGGAAAGTACATCTGAAATGCCTATCAGCACCTATATTTGAAATGCCTATCGGCAACAATATCTGGAATGCCTATCGGCACCTATATTTGAAATGCCTATCGGCTTCTATATCTGAAATGCCTATCGGCACCTATTTTTAAAATGCCAATCGGCAACTATATCTGAAATGCCTATCGGCACCTATATCTGAAATGCCTATCGACACCTATATCTGAAATGCCTATCGACACCTATATCTGAAATGCCTATCGACACCTATATCTGAAATGCCTATCGACACCTATATCTGAAATGCCTATCGACACCTATATCTGAAATGCCTATCGACACCTATATCTGAAATGCCTATCGACACCTATATCTGAAATGCCTGTCGACACCTATTTTTGAAATGCCTATCGGAAACTACATCTGAAATGCCTATCAGCACCTATATTTGAAATGCCTATCGGCAACCAAAATCTGGAATGCCTATCGGCACCTATATTTGAAATGCCTATCGGCTTCTATATCTGAAATGCCTATCGGCAACTATTTTTAAAATGCCAATCGGCAACTATATCTGAAATGCCTATCGGCACCTATATCTGAAATGCCTATCGACACCTATATCTGAAATGCCTATCGACACCTATATCTGAAATGCCTATCGACACCTATATCTGAAATGCCTATCGACACCTATATCTGAAATGCCTATCGACACCTATATCTGAAATGTCTATCGACACCTATATCTGAAATGCCTATCGACACCTATATCTGAAATGCCTATCGACACCTATGTTTGAAATGCCTATCGGAAACTACATCTGAAATGCCTATCAGCACCTATATTTGAAATGCCTATCGGCAACCATATCTGGAATGCCTATCGGCACCTCTATTTGAAATGCCTATCGGCTTCTATATCTGAAATGCCTATCGGCACCTATTTTTAAAATGCCAATCGGCAACTATATCTGAAATGCCTATCGGCACCTATATCTGAAATGCCTATCGGCACCTATTTTTGAAATGCCTATCGGAAACTACATCTGAAATGCCTATCAGCACCTATATTTGAAATGCCTATCGGCAACCATATCTGAAATGCCTATCGACACCTATATTTGAAATACCTATCGGCTTCTATATCTGAAATGCCTATCGGCACCTATTTTTAAAATGCCAATCGGCAACTATATCTGAAATGCCTATCGGCACCTATATCTGAAATGCCTATCGGCACCTATATCTGAAATGCCTATCGGCACCTATTTTTGAAATGCCTATCGGAAACTACATCTGAAATGTCTATCAGCACCTATATTTGAAATGCCTATCAGCAACCATATCTGGAATGCTTATCGGTACCTATATTTGAAATGCCTATCGGCTTCTATATCTGAAATGCCTATAGGCACCTATTTTTAAAATGCCAATCGGCAACTATATCTGAAATGCCTATCGGCACCTATATCTGAAATGCCTATCGGCACCTATTTTTGAAATGCCTATCGGAAACTACATCTGAAATGCCTATCAGCACTTATATGTGAAATGCCTATCGGCAACCATATCTGGAATGCCTATCGGCACCTATATTTGAAATGCCTATCGGCTTCTATATCTGAAATGCCTATCGGCACCTATTTTTAAAATGCCAATCGGCAACTATATCTGAAATGCCTATCGGCACCTATTTTTAAAATGGCTATCGGCAACTATATCTGAAATGCCTATCGGCACCTATATCTGAAATGCCTATCGGCACCTATTTTTGAAATGCCTATCGGAAACTAAATCTGAAATTCCTATCAGCACCTATATTTGAAATGCCTATCGGCAACCATATTTGGAATGCCTATCGGCACCTATATTTGAAATGCCTATCGGCTTCTATATTTGAAATGCCTAGCGGCACCTGTTTTTAAAATGCCAATCGGCAACTATACCTGAAGTGCCTATCGGCACCTATATCTGAAATGCCTATCAGCACCTATTTTTGAAATGCCTATCGAAAACTACATCTGAAATGCCTATCAGCACCTATATTTGAAATGCCTATCGGCAACCACATCAGAAATGCCTATCGGCACCCATATCTGAAATGCCTTTCGGCATTTATATCTGAAATGCCTATCGACACCTATATTTGAAATGCCTATCAGCAACCATATCTGAAATGCCTATCGACACCTATATTTGAAATACCTATCGGCTTCTATATCTGAAATGCCTATCGGCACCTATTTTTAAATTGCCAATCGGCAACTATATCTGAAATGCCTATCGGCACCTTTATCTGAAATGCCAATCGGCACCAATTTTTGAAATGCCTATCAGAAACTACATCTGAAATGCCTATCAGCACCTATATTTGAAATGCCTATCGGCAACCATATCTGAAATGCCTATCGACACCTATTTTTGAAATACCTATCGGCTTCTATATCTGAAATGCCTATCGGCACCTATTTTTAAAATGCCAATCAGCAACTATATCTGAAATGCCTATCGGCACCTATATCTAAAATGCCAATCGGCACCAATTTTTGAAATGCCTATCGGAAACTACATCTGAAATGCCTATCAGCATCTATATTTGAAATGCCTATCGGCAACCATATCTGGAATGCCTATTGGCACCTATATTTGAAATGCCTATCGGCTTCTATATCTGAAATGCCTATCGGCACCTATTTTTAAATTGCCAATCGGCAACTATATCTGAAATGCCTATCGGCACCTATATCTGAAATGCCTATCGGCATCAAATTTTAAAATGCCTATCGGAAAATACATCTGGAATGCCTATCAGCACCATTATTTGAAATGCCTATCGGCAAACATATCTGGAATGCCTATCGGCACCTATATTTGAAATGTCTATCGGCTTCTATATCTGAAAAGCTTATCGGCACCTATTTTTAAAATGGCTATCGGCAACTATATCTGAAATGCCTATCGGCACCTATATCTGAAATGCCTATCGGCACCTATTTTTGAAATGCCTATCGGAAACTACATCTAAAATGCCTTTCAGCACCTATATTTGAAATGCCTATCGGCAACCATATCTGGAATGCCTATCGGCACCTATATCTGAAATGCCTATCGGTACCTATTTTTGAAATGCCTATCGGAAACTACATCTGAAATGCCTATCAGCACCTATATTTGAAATGCCTATCGGCAACCATATCTGGAATGCCTATCGGCACCTATATTTGAAATGCCTATCGGCTTATATATTTGAAATGCCTATCGGCACCTATTTTTAAAATGGCTATCGGCAACTATATCTGAAATGCCTATCGGCACCTATATCTGAAATGCCTATCAGCACCTATATTTGAAATGCCGAACGGCAACCATATCTGAAATGCCTATCAGCACCTATATTTGAAATGCCGAACGGCAAACATATCTGGAATACCTATCGGCACCTATATTTGAAATGCCTATCGGCTTCTATATCTGAAATGCCTATCGGCACCTATTTTTAAAATGCCTATCGGAAAGTACATCTGAAATGCCTATCAGCACCTATATTTGAAATGCCTATCGGCAACAATATCTGGAATGCCTATCGGCACCTATATTTGAAATGCCTATCGGCTTCTGTATCTGAAATACCTATCGGCTCCTATTTTTAAAATGGCTATCGGCAACTATATCTGAAATGCCTATCGGCACCTTTATCTGAAATGCCTATCGGCACCTATTTTTGAAATGCCTATCTGAAACTACATCTGAAATGCCTATCAGCACCTATATTTGAAATGCCTATCGGAACCTATATTTTAAATGCCTATCGGCAACTATATCTGATATGCCTATCGGCACCTATATCTGAAATGCCTATCGGCACCTATTTTTGAAATGCCTATCGGAAACTACATCTAAAATGCCTATCGGCACCTATTTTTAAAATGCCAATCGGCAACTATATCTGAAATGCCTATCGGCACCTATATCTGAAATGCCTATCGGCACCAATTTTTGAAATCCTTATCGGAAACTACATCTGAAATGCCTATCAGCACTTATATGTGAAATGCCTATCGGCAACCATATCTGGAATGCCTATAGGCACCTATATTTGAAATGCCTATCGGCTTCTATATCTGAAATGCCTATCGGCACCTATTTTTAAAATGCCAATCGGCAACTATATCTAAAATGCCTATCGGCACCTATTTTTAAAATGGCTATCGGCAACTATATCTGAAATGCCTATCGGCACCTATATCTGAAATGCCTATCGGCACCTATTTTTGAAATGCCTATCGGAAACTACATCTGAAATTCCTATCAGCACCTATATTTGAAATGCCTATCGGCAACCATATTTGGAATGCCAATCGGCACCTATATTTGAAATGCCTATCGGCTTCTATATTTGAAATGCCTAGCGGCACCTATTTTTAAAATGCCAATCGGCAACTATATCTGAAGTGCCTATCGGCACCTATATCTGAAATGCCTATCAGCACCTATTTTTGAAATGCCTATCGAAAACTACATCTGAAATGCCTATCAGCACCTATATTTGAAATGCCTATCGGCAACCACATCAGAAATGCCTATCGGCACCTATATCTGAAATGCCTTTCGGCATTTATATCTGAAATGCCTATCGACACCTATATTTGAAATGCCTATCGGCACCTATATTTTAAATGCCTATCGGCAACTATATCTGATATGCCTATCGGCACCTATATCTGAAATGCCTATCGGCAACTATTTTTGAAATGCCTATCGGAAACTACATCTAAAATGCCTATCGGCACCTATTTTTAAAATGCTAATCGGCAACTATATCTGAAATGCCTATCGGCACCTATATCTGAAATGCCTATCGGCACCTATTTTTGAAATGCCTATCGGAAACAACATCTGAAATGCCTATCAGCACCTATATTTGAAATGCCTATCGGCAACCATATCTGAAATGCCTATCGACACCTATTTTTGAAATACCTATCGGCTTCTATATCTGAAATGCCTATCGGCACCTATTTTTAAAATGCCAATCGGCAACTATATCTGAAATGCCTATCGGCACCTATATCTGAAATGCCTATCGGCACCAATTTTTAAAATGCCTATCGGAAACTACATCTGAAATGCCTATCAGCACCTTTATTTGAAATGCCTATCAGCAACCATATCTGGAATGCTTATCGGCACCTATATTTGAAATGCCTATCGGCTTTATATATCTGAAATGCCTATCGGCACCTATTTTTAAATTGCCAATCGGCAACTATATCTGAAATGCCTATCGGCACCTATATATGAAATGCCTATCGGCACCTATTTTTGAAATGCCTATCGGAAACTACATCTGAAATGCCTATCAGCACCTATATTTGAAATGCCTATCGGCAACCATATCTTGAATGCCTATCGGCACCTATATTTGAAATGCCAATCGGCTTCTATATCTAAAATGCCTATCGGCACCTATTTTTAAAATGCCAATCGGCAACTATATCTGAAATGCCTATCGGCACCTATATCTGAAATGCCTATCGGCACCTATTTTTGAAATGCCTATCTGAAACTACATCTGAAATGCCTATCAGCACCTATATTTGAAATGCCTATCGGCAACCATATCTGGAATGCCTATCGGCACCTATATTTGAAATGCTTATCGGCTTCTATATCTGAAATGCCTATCGGCACATATTTTTAAAATGCCAATCGGCAACTATATCTAAAAAGCCTATCGGCACCTATATCAGAAATGCCTATCGGCACCTATTTTTGAAATGCCTATCGGAAACTACATCTGAAATGCCTATCAGCACCTATATTTGAAATGCCTATCGGCAACCATATCTGGAATGCCTATCGGCACCTATATTTGAAATGCCTATCAAATTCTATATCTAAAGTGCCTATCGGCCCCTATTTTTAAAATACCAATCGGCAACTATATCTGAGAAGCCTATCAGCACCTATATCTGAAATGCCTATCGGCACCTATTTTTAAAATGCCTATCGGAAACTACATCTGAAATGTCTATCAGCATCTATATTTGAAATGCCTATCGGCAACCATATCTGGAATGCCTATCGGCACCTATATTTGAAATGCCTATCGGCTTCTATATCTGAAATGCCTATCGGCACCTATTTTTAAAATGCCTATCGGAAACTACATCTGAAATGCCTATCAGCACCTATATTTGAAATGCCTATCGGCAACCATATCTGGAATGCCTATCGGCACCTATATTTGAAATGCCTATCGGCTTCTATATCTGAAATGCCTATCGGCTCCTATTTTTAAAATGGCTATCGGCAACTATATCTGAAATGCCTATCGGCACCTTTATCTGAAATGCCTATCGGCACCTATTTTTGAAATGCCTATCTGAAACTACATCTGAAATGCCTTCAGCACCTATATTTGAAATGCCTATCGGCAACCATATCTGGAATGCCTATCGGCACCTATATTTGAAATGCCTATCGGCTTCTATATCTGAAATGCCTATCGGCACCTATTTTTAAAATGCCAATCGGCAACTATATCTGAAATGCCTAACGGCACCTATATTTGAAATGCCTATTGGCAACCATATTTGGAATGCCTATCGGCACCTATATTTGAAATGCCTATCGGCTTCTATATCTGAAATGCCTAGCGGCACCAATTTTTAAAATGCCAATCGGCAACTATATCTGAAGTGCCTATCGGCACCAATATCTGAAATGCCTATCGGCACCTATTTTTGAAATGCCTATCGAAAACTACATCTGAAATGCCTATCAGCACCTATATTTAAAATGCCTATCGGCAACCACATCAGAAATGCCTATCGGCACCTATATCTGAAATGCCTTTCGGCATTTATATCTGAAATGCCTATCGACACCTATATATGAAATGCCTATCGGCACCTATATTTTAAATGCCTATCGGCAACTATATCTGATATGCCTATCGGCACCTATATCTGAAATGCCTATCGGCACCTATTTTTGAAATGCCTATCGGAAACTACATCTAAAATGCCTATCGGCACCTATTTTTAAAATGCCAATCGGCAACTATATCTGAAATGCCTATCGGCACCTATATCTGAAATGCCTATCGGCACCTATTTTTGAAATGCCTATCGGAAACTACATCTGAAATGCCTATCAGCACCTTTATTTAAAATGCCTATCGGCAACCATATCTGAAGTGCCTATCGACACCTATATTTGAAATACCTATCGGCTTCTATATCTGAAATGCCTATCGGCACCTATTTTTAAAATGCCAATCGGCAACTATATCTGAAATGCCTATCGGCACCTATATCTGAAATGCCTATCGGCATCAATTTTTGAAATGCTTATCGGAAACTACATCTGAAATGCCTATCAGCACCTATATTTGAAATGCCAATCGGCAACCATATCTGGAATGCCTATCGGCACCTATATCTTAAATGCCTATCGGCTTCTATATCTGAAATGCCTATCGGCACCTATTTTAAAATGCCAATTGGCAACTATATCTGAAATGCCTATCGGCACCTATATCTGAAATGCCTATCGGCACCTATTTTTGAAATGCCTATCGGAAACTACATCTGAAATGTCTATCAGCACCTATATTTGTAATGCCTATCAGCAACCATATCTGGAATGCCTATTGGCACCTATATTTGAAATGCCTATCGGCTTCTATATCTGAAATGCCTATCGGCACCTATTTTTAAATTGCCAATCGGCACCTATATCTGAAATGCCTATCGGCACCTATTTTTGAAATGCTTAACGGAAACTACATCTGAAATGCCTATCAGCACCTATATTTGAAATGCCTATCGGCAACCATATCTGGAATACCTATCGGCACCTATATCTGAAATGCCTATCGGTACCTATTTTTGAAATGCCTATCGGAAACTACATCTGAAATGCCTATCAGCACCTATATTTGAAACGCCTATCGGCAACCATATCTGGAATGCCTATCGGCACCTATATTTGAAATGCCTATCGGCTTCTATATCTGAAATGCCTATCGGCACCTATTTTTAAAATGCCTATCGGAAACTACATCTGAAATGCCTATCAGCACCTATATTTGAAATGCCTATCGGCAACCATATCTGGAATGCCTATCGGCACCTATATTTGAAATGCCTATCGGCTTCTATATCTGAAATGCCTATCGGCTCCTATTTTTAAAATGGCTATCGGCAACTATATCTGAAATGCCTATCGGCACCTTTATCTGAAATGCCTATCGGCACCTATTTTTGAAATGCCTATCTGAAACTACATCTGAAATGCCTATCAGCACCTATATTTGAAATGCCTATCGGCAACCATATCTGGAATGCCTATCGGCACCTATATTTGAAATGCCTATCGGCTTCTATATCTGAAATGCCTATCGGCACCTATTTTTAAAATGCCAATCGGCAACTATATCTGAAATGCCTAACAACACCTATATCTGAAATGCCTATCGGTACCTATTTTTGAAATGCCTATCGGAAACTACAACTGAAATGCCTATCAGCACCTATATTTGAAATGCCTATCGGCAACCATATTTAGAATGCCTATCGGCACCTATATTTGAAATGCCTATCGGCTTCTATATCTGAAATGCCTAGCGGCACCAATTTTTAAAATGCCAATCGGCAACTATATCTGAAGTGCCTATCGGCACCTATATCTGAAATGCCTATCGGCACCTATTTTTGAAATGCCTATCGAAAACTACATCTGAAATGCCTATCAGCACCTATATTTAAAATGCCTATCGGCAACCACATCAGAAATGCCTATCGGCACCTATATCTGAAATGCCTTTCGGCATTTATATCTGAAATGCCTATCGACACCTATATATGAAATGCCTATCGGCACCTATATTTTAAATGCCTATCGGCAACTATATCTGATATGCCTATCGGCACCTATATCTGAAATGCCTATCGGCACCTATTTTTGAAATGCCTATCGGAAACTACATCTAAAATGCCTATCGGCACCTATTTTTAAAATGCCAATCGGCAACTATATCTGAAATGCCTATCGGCACCTATATCTGAAATGCCTATCGGCACCTATTTTTGAAATGCCTATCGGAAACTACATCTGAAATGCCTATCAGCACCTTTATTTAAAATGCCTATCGGCAACCATATCTGAAATGTTTATCGACACCTATATTTGAAATACCTATCGGCTTCTATATCTGAAATGCCTATCGGCACCTATTTTTAAAATGCCAATCGGCAACTATATCTGAAATGCCTATCGGCACCTATATCTGAAATGCCTATCGGCATCAATTTTTGAAATGCTTATCGGAAACTACATCTGAAATGCCTATCAGCACCTATATTTGAAATGCCAATCGGCAACCATATCTGGAATGCCTATCGGCACCTATACCTTAAATGCCTATCGGCTTCTATATCTGAAATGCCTATCGGCACCTATTTTAAAATGCCAATTGGCAACTATATCTGAAATGCCTATCGGCACCTATATCTGAAATGCCTATCGGCACCTATTTTTGAAATGCCTATCGGAAACTACATCTGAAATGTCTATCAGCACCTATATTTGAAATGCCTATCAGCAACCATATCTGGAATGCTTATCGGCACCTATATTTGAAATGCCTATCGGCTTCTATATCTGAAATGTCTATCGGCACCTATTTTTAAAATGCCAATTGGCAACTATATCTGAAATGCCTATCGGCACCTATATCTGAAATGCCTATCGGCACCTATTTTAGAAATGCCTATCGGAAACTACATCTGAAATGCCTATCAGCACTTATATGTGAAATGCCTATCGGCAACCATATCTGGAATGCCTATCGGCACCTATATTTGAAATGCCTATCGGCTTCTATATCTGAAATGCCTATCGGCACCTATTTTTAAAATGCCAATCGGCAACTATATCTGAAATGTCTATCGGCACATATTTTTAAAATGGCTATCGGCAACTATATCTGAAATGCCTATCGGCACCTATATCTGAAATGCCTATCGGCACCTATTTTTGAAATGCCTATCGGAAACTACATCTGAAATTCCTATCAGCACCTATATTTGAAATGCCTATCGGCAACCATATTTGGAATGCCTATCGGCACCTATATTTGAAATGCCTATCGGCTTCTATATCTGAAATGCCTATCGGCACCTATTTTTAAAATGCCAATCGGCAACTATATCTGTAATGCCTATCGGCACCTATATCTGAAATGCCTATCGGCACCTATTTTTGAAATGCCTTTTGGAAACTACATCTGAAATGCCTATCAGCACCAATATTTGAAATGCCTATCGGCAACCATATCTGAAATGCCTATCGACACCTATATAAGAAATTCCTATCGGCTTCTATATCTGAAATGCCTACCGGCACCCATTTTTTAAATGCCAATCGGCAACTATATCTGAAATGCCTATCGGCACCTATATCTGAAATGCCTATCGGCACCAATTTTTGAAATGGCAATCGGAAACTACATCTAAAATGCCTATCAACACCTATATTTGAAATGCCTATCGGCAACCATATCTGGAATGCCTATCGGCACCTATATTTGAAATGCTTATCGGCTTTATATCTGAAATGCCTATCGGCACATATTTTTAAAATGATAATCGGCAACTATATCTAAAAAGCCTATCGGCACCTATATCAGAAATGCCTATCGGCACCTATTTTTGAAATGCCTATCGGAAACTACATCTGAAATGCCTATCAGCACCTATATTTGAAATGCCTATCGGCAACCATATCTGGAATGCCTATCGGCACCTATATTTGAAATGCCTATCGGCTTCTATATCTAAAGTGCCTATCGGCCCCTATTTTTAAAATGCCAATCGGCAACTATATCTGAGAAGCCTATCAGCACCTATATCTGAAATGCCTATCGGCACCTATTTTTAAAATGCCTATCAGAAACTACATCTGAAATGTCTCTCAGCATTTATATTTAAAATGCCTATCGGCACCTATTTTTAAATTGCCAATCGGCACCTATATCTGAAATGCCTATCGGCACCTATTTTTGAAATGCTTAACGGAAACTACATCTGAAATGCCTATCAGCACCTATATTTGAAATGCCTATCGGCAACCATATCAGGAATGCCTATCGGCACCTATATCTGAAATGCCTATCGGTACCTATTTTTGAAATGCCTATCGGAAACTACATCTGAAATGCCTATCAGCACCTATATTTGAAATGCCTATCGGCAACTATATCTGAAATGCCTATCGGCACCTTTATCTGAAATGACTATCGGCACCTATTTTTGAAATGCCTATCTGAAACTACATCTGAAATGCCTATCAGCACCTATATTTGAAATGCCTATCGGCAACCATATCTGGAATGCCTATCGGCACCTATATTTGAAATGCCTATCGGCTTCTATATCTGAAATGCCTATCGGCACCTATTTTTAAAATGCCAATCGGCAACTATATCTGAAATGCCTAACGGCACCTATATCTGAAATGCCTATCGGCACCTATTTTTGAAATGCCTATCTGAAACTACATCTGAAATGCCTATCAGCACCTATTTTTGAAATGCTTAACGGAAACTACATCTGAAATGCCTATCAGCACCTATATTTGAAATGCCTATCGGCAACCATATCAGGAATGCCTATCGGCACCTATATCTGAAATGCCTATCGGTACCTATTTTTGAAATGCCTATCGGAAACTACATCTGAAATGCCTATCAGCACCTATTTTTAAAATGGCTATCGGCAACTATATCTGAAATGCCTATCGGCACCTTTATCTGAAATGACTATCGGCACCTATTTTTGAAATGCCTATCTGAAACTACATCTGAAATGCCTATCAGCACCTATATTTGAAATGCCTATCGGCAACCATATCTGGAATGCCTATCGGCACCTATATTTGAAATGCCTATCGGCTTCTATATCTGAAATGCCTATCGGCACCTATTTTTAAAATGCCAATCGGCAACTATATCTGAAATGCCTAACGGCACCTATATCTGAAATGCCTATCGGCACCTATTTTTGAAATGCCTATCTGAAACTACATCTGAAATGCCTATCAGCACCTATATTTGAAATGCCTATCGGCAACCATATCTGGAATGCCTATCGGCACCTATATTTGAAATGCCTATCGGCTTCTATATCTGAAATGCCTATCGGCACCTATTTTTAAAATGCCAATCGGCAACTATATCTGAAATGCCTAACGGCACCTATATCTGAAATGCCTATCGGTACCTATTTTTGAAATGCCTATCGGAAACTACAACTGAAATGCCTATCAGCACCTATATTTGAAATGCCTATCGACAACCATATTTGGAATGCCTATCGGCACCTATATTTGAAATGCCTATCGGCTTCTATATATGAAATGCCTAGCGGCACCAATTTTTAAAATGCCAATCGGCAACTATATCTGAAGTGCCTATCGGCACCAATATCTGAAATGCCTATCGGCACCTATTTTTGAAATGCCTATCGAAAACTACATCTGAAATGCCTATCAGCACCTATATTTAAAATGCCTATCGGCAACCACATCAGAAATGCCTATCGGCACCTATATCTGAAATGCCTTTCGGCATTTATATCTGAAATGCCTATCGACAGATATATATGAAATGCCTATCGGCACCTATATTTTAAATGCCTATCGGCAACTATATCTGATATGCCTATCGGCACCTATATCTGAAATGCCTATCGGCACCTATTTTTGAAATGCCTATCGGAAACTACATCTAAAATGCCTATCGGCACCTATTTTTAAAATGCCAATCGGCAACTATATCTGAAATGCCTATCGGCACCTATATCTGAAATGCCTTTCGGCATCTATTTTTGAAATGCCTATCGGAAACTACATCTGAAATGCCTATCAGCACCTTTATTTAAAATGCCTATCGGCAACCATATCTGAAGTGCCTATCGACACCTATATTTGAAATACCTATCGGCTTTTATATCTGAAATGCCTATCGGCACCTATTTTTAAAATGCCAATCGGCAACTATATCTGAAATGCCTATCGGCACCTATATCTGAAATGCCTATCGGCATCAATTTTTGAAATGCTTATCGGAAACTACATCTGAAATGCCTATCAGCACCTATATTTGAAATGCCAATCGGCAACCATATCTGGAATGCCTATCGGCACCTATATCTTAATTGCCTATCGGCTTCTATATCTGAAATGCCTATCGGCACCTATTTTAAAATGCCAATTGGCAACTATATCTGAAATGCCTATCGGCACCTATATCTGAAATGCCTATCGGCACCTATTTTTGAAATGCCTATCGGAAACTACATCTGAAATGTCTATCAGCACCTATATTTGAAATGCCTATCAGCAACCATATCTGGAATGCCTATTGGCACCTATATTTGAAATGCCTATCGGCTTCTATATCTGAAATGCCTATCGGCACCTATTTTTAAATTGCCAATCGGCACCTATATCTGAAATGCCTATCGGCACCTATTTTTGAAATGCTTAACGGAAACTACATCTGAAATGCCTATCAGCACCTATATTTGAAATGCCTATCGGCAACCATATCTGGAATGCCTATCGGCACCTATATCTGAAATGCCTATCGGTACCTATTTTTGAAATGCCTATCGGAAACTACATCTGAAATGCCTATCAGCACCTATATTTGAAATGCCTATCGGCAACCATATCTGGAATGCCTATCGGCACCTATATTTGAAATGTCTATTGGCTTCTATATCTGAAATGCCTATCGGCACCTATTTTTAAAATGCCTATCGGAAACTACATCTGAAATGCCTATCAGCACCTATATTTGAAATGCCTATCGGCAACCATATCTGGAATGCCTATCGGCACCTATATTTGAAATGCCTATCGGCTCCTATTTTTAAAATGGATATCGGCAACTATATCTGAAATGCCTATCAGGACCTTTATCTGAAATGCCTATCGGCACCTATTTTTGAAATGCCTATCTGAAACTACATCTGAAATGCCTATCAGCACCTATATTTGAAATGCTTATCGGCAACCATATCTGGAATGCCTATCGGCACCTATATTTGAAATGCCTATCGGCTTCTATATCTGAAATGCCTATCGGCACCTATTTTTAAAATGCCAATCGGCAACTATATCTGAAATGCCTAACGGCACCTATATCTGAAATGCCTATCGGTACCTATTTTTGAAATGCCTATCGGAAACTACAACTGAAATGCCTATCAGCACCTATATTTGAAATGCCTATCGGCAACCATATTTAGAATGCCTATCGGCACCTATATTTGAAATGCCTATCGGCTTCTATATCTGAAATGCCTAGCGGCACCAATTTTTAAAATGCCAATCGGCAACTATATCTGAAGTGCCTATCGGCACCTATATCTGAAATGCCTATCGGCACCTATTTTTGAAATGCCTATCGAAAACTACATCTGAAATGCCTATCAGCACCTATATTTAAAATGCCTATCGGCAACCACATCAGAAATGCCTATCGGCACCTATATCTGAAATGCCTTTCGGCATTTATATCTGAAATGCCTATCGACACCTATATATGAAATGCCTATCGGCACCTATATTTTAAATGCCTATCGGCAACTATATCTGATATGCCTATCGGCACCTATATCTGAAATGCCTATCGGCACCTATTTTTGAAATGCCTATCGGAAACTACATCTAAAGTGCCTATCGGCACCTATTTTTAAAATGCCAATCGGCAACTATATCTGAAAGGCCTATCGGCACCTATATCTGAAATGCCTATCGGCACCTCTTTTTGAAATGCCTATCGGAAACTACATCTGAAATGCCTATCAGCACCTTTATTTAAAATGCCTATCGGCAACCATATCTGAAATGCCTATCGACACCTATATTTGAAATACCTATCGGCTTCTATATCTGAAATGCCTATCGGCACCTATTTTTAAAATGCCAATCGGCAACTATATCTGAAATGCCTATCGGCACCTATATCTGAAATGCCTATCGGCATCAATTTTTGATATGCTTATCGGAAACTACATCTGAAATGCCTATCAGCACCTATATTTGAAATGCCAATCGGCAACCATATCTGGAATGCCTATCGGCACCTATATCTTAAATGCCTATCGGCTTCTATATCTGAAATGCCTATCGGCACCTATTTTAAAATGCCAATTGGCAACTATATCTGAAATGCCTATCGGCACCTATATCTGAAATGCCTATCGGCACCTATTTTTGAAATGCCTATCGGAAACTACATCTGAAATGTCTATCAGCACCTATATTTGAAATGCCTATCAGCAACCATATCTGGAATGCTTATCGGCACCTATATTTGAAATGCCTATCGGCTTCTATATCTGAAATGTCTATCGGCACCTATTTTTAAAATGCCAATTGGCAACTATATCTGAAATGCCTATCGGCACCTATATCTGAAATGCCTATCGGCACCTATTTTAGAAATGCCTATCGGAAACTACATCTGAAATGCCTATCAGCACTTATATGTGAAATGCCTATCGGCAACCATATCTGGAATGCCTATCGGCACCTATATTTGAAATGCCTATCGGCTTCTATATCTGAAATGCCTATCGGCACCTATTTTTAAAATGCCAATCGGCAACTATATCTGAAATGCCTATCGGCACATATTTTTAAAATGGCTATCGGCAACTATATCTGAAATGCCTATCGGCACCTATATCTGAAATGCCTATCGGCACCTATTTTTGAAATGCCTATCGGAAACTACATCTGAAATTCCTATCAGCACCTATATTTGAAATGCCTATTGGCAACCATATTTGGAATGCCTATCGGCACCTATATTTGAAATGCCTATCGGCTTCTATATCTGAAATGCCTATCGGCACCTATTTTTAAAATGCCAATCGGCAACTATATCTGTAATGCCTATCGGCACCTATATCTGAAATGCCTATCGGCACCTATTTTTGAAATGCCTTTTGGAAACTACATCTGAAATGCCTATCAGCACCAATATTTGAAATGCCTATCGGCAACCATATCTGAAATGCCTATCGACACCTATATAAGAAATACCTATCGGCTTCTATATCTGAAATGCCTACCGGCACCCATTTTTAAAATGCCAATCGGCAACTATATCTGAAATGCCTATCGGCACCTATAACTGAAATGCCTATCGGCACCAATTTTTGAAATGCCTATCGGAAACTACATCTAAAATGCCTATCAACACCTATATTTGAAATGCCTATCGGCAACTATATCTGGAATGCCTATCGGCACCTATATTTAAAATGCCTATTGGCTTCTATATCTGAAATGCCTATAGGCACCTATTTTTAAAATGCCAATTGGCAACTTTATCTGAAATGCCTATCGGCACCTATATCTGAAATGCCTTTCGGCACCTATTTTTGAAATGCCTATCGGAAACTACATCTGAAATGCCTATCAGCACCAATATTTGAAATGCCTATCGGCAACCATATCAGAAATGCCTATCGACACCTATATTTGAAATACCTATCGGCTTCTATATCTAAAATGCATATCGGCACCTGTTTTTAAAATGCCAATCGGCAACTATATCTGAAAAGCCTATCGGCACCAATTTTTGAAATGCCTATCGGAAACTACATCTGAAATGCCTATCAGCACCTATATTTGAAATGCCTATCGGCAACTATATCTGGAATTCCTATCGGCACCTATATGTGAAATGCCTATCGGCTTCTATATCTGAAATGCCTATCGGCACCTATTTTTAAAATGCCAATCGGCAACTATATCTGAAATGCCTATCGGCACCTATATCTGAAATGCCTATCGGCACCTATTTTTGAAATGCCTATCGGAAACTACATCTGAAATGCCTATCAGAACCTATATTTGAAATGCCTAATGGCAACCATATCTGGAATGCCTATCGGCACCTATATTTGAAATGCCTTTCGGCTTCTATATCTGAAATGTATATCGGCACCTATTTTTAAAATGCCAATCGGCAACTATATCTGATGTGCCTATCGGCACCTATATCTGAAATGCCTGTCGGCACCTATTTTTGAAATGCCTTTTGGAAACTACATCTAAAATGCCAATCGGCACCTATTTTTAAAATGCCAATCGGCAACTATATCTGAAATGCCTATCGGCACCTATATCTGAAATGCCTATCGGCACCTATTTTTGAAATGCCTATCGGAAACTACATCTGAAATGCCTATCAGCACCTATATTTGAAATGCCTATCGGCAACCATATCTGAAATGCCTATCGACACCTATATTTGAAATACCTATCGGCTTCTATATCTGAAATGCCTATCGGCACCTATTTTTAAAATGCCAATCGGCAACTATATCTGAAATGCCTATCAGCACCTATAACTGAAATGCCTATCGGCACCTATTTTTGAAATGTCTTTCGGAAACTACATCTGAAATGCCTTTCTGCTCCTATATTTGAAATGCCTATCGGCAACCATATCTGAAATGCCTATCGACACCTTTATTTGAAATACCTATCGGCTTCTATATCTGAAATGCCTATCGGCACCTGTTTTTAAAATGCCAATCGGCAACTATATCTAGAAATGCCTATCAGCACCTATATCTGAAATGCCTATCGGCATCAATTTTTGAAATGCCTATCGGAAACTACATCTAAAATGCCTATCAGCACCTATATTTGAAATGCCTATCGGCAACCATATCTGGAATGCCTATCGGCACCTATATTTGAAATGCCTATCGGCTTCTATATCTGAAATGCCTATCGGCACCTATTTTTAAAATGCCAATTGGCAACTATATCTGAAATGCCTATCGGCACCTATATCTGAAATGCCTATCGGCACCTATATCTGAAATGCTTATCGGCACCTATTTTTGAAATGGCTATTGGAAACTACATCTGAAATGCCTATCAGCACCTATATTTGAAATGCCTATCGGCAACCACATCTGAAATGCATATCGACGCCTATATTTGAAATACCTATCGGCTTCTATATCTGAAATGCCTATCAACACCTATTTTTAAAATGCCAAACGGCAAATATATCTGAAATGCCTATCGGCACCTATATTTGAAATGCCTATCGGCACCAATTTTTGAAATGCCTATCGGAGACTACATCTGAAATGCCTATCAGCACCTATATTTGAAATGCCTATCGGCTTCTATATCTGAAATGCCTATCGGCACCTATTTTTAAAATGGCTATCGGCAACTATATCTGAAATGCCTATCGGCACCTATTTTTAAAATGCCTATCGGAAAGTACATCTGAAATGCCTATCAGCACCTATATTTGAAATGCCTATCGGCAACCATATCTGGAATGCCTATCGGCACCTATATTTGAAATGCCTATCGGCTTCTGTATCTGAAATGCCTATCGGCTTCTGTATCTGAAATGCCTATCGGCTCCTATTTTTAAAATGGCTATCGGCAACTATATCTGAAATGCCTATCGGCACCTTTATCTGAAATGCCTATCGGCACCTATTTTTGAAATGCCTATCTGAAACTACATCTGAAATGCCTATCAGCACCTATATTTGAAATGCCTATCGGCACCTATATTTTAAATGCCTATCGGCAACTATATCTGATATGCCTATCGGCACCTATATCTGAAATGCCTATCGGCACCTATTTTTGAAATGCCTATCGGAAACTACATCTGAAATGCCTATCAGCACCTATATTTGAAATGCCTATCGGCAACCATATCTGAAATGCCTATCGACACCTATATTTGAAATACCTATCGGCTCCTATATCTGAAATGCCTATCGGCACCTATTTTTAAAATGCCAATCGGCAACTATATCTGAAATGCCTATCGGCACCTATATCTGAAATGCCTATCGGCACCAATTTTTGAAATCCTTATCGGAAACTACATCTGAAATGCCTATCAGCACCTATATTTGAAAAGCCAATCGGCAACCATATCTGGAATGCCTATCGGCACCTATATCTTAAATGCCTATCGGAAACTACAACTAAAATGCCTATCGGCACCTATTTTTAAAATGCCAATCGGCAACTATATCTGAAATGCCTATCGGCACCTATATCTGAAATGCCTATCGGCACCTATTTTTGAAATGCCTATCGGAAACTACATCTGAAATGCCTATTAGCACCTTTATTTAAAATGCCTATCGGCAACCATATCTGAAATGCCTATCGACACCTATATTTGAAATACCTATCGGCTTCTATATCTGAAATGCCTATCGGCACCTATTTTTAAAATGCCAATCGGCAACTATATCTGAAATGCCTATCGGCACCTACATCTGAAATGCCAATCGGCATCAATTTTTGAAATGCTTATCGGAAACTACATCTGAAATGCCTATCAGCACCTATATTTGAAATGCCAATCGGCAACCATATCTGGAATGCCTATCGGCACCTATATCTTAAATGCCTATCGGCTTCTATATCTGAAATGGCTATCGGCACCTATTTTAAAATGCCAATTGGCAACTATATCTGAAATGCCTATCGGCACCTATATCTGAAATGCCTATCGGCACCTATTTTTGAAATGCCTATCGGAAACTACATCTGAAATGTCTATCAGCACCTATATTTGAAATGCCTATCAGCAACCATATCTGGAATGCCTATTGGCACCTATATTTGAAATGCCTATCGGCTTCTATATCTGAAATGCCTATCGGCACCTATTTTTAAATTGCAAATCGGCACCTATATCTGAAATGCCTATCGGCACCTATTTTTGAAATGCTTAACGGAAACTACATCTGAAATGCCTATCAGCACCTATATTTGAAATGCCTATCGGCAACCATATCTGGAATGCCTATCGGCACCTATATCTGAAATGCCTATCGGTACCTATTTTTGAAATGCCTATCGGAAACTACATCTGAAATGCCTATCAGCACCTATATTTGAAATGCCTATCGGCAACCATATCTGGAATGCCTATCGGCACCTATATTTGAAATGCCTATCGGCTTCTATATCTGAAATGCCTATCGGCACCTATTTTTAAAATACCTATCGGAAACTACATCTGAAATGCCTATCAGCACCTATATTTGAAATGCCTATCGGCAACTATATCTGGAATGCCTATCGGCACCTATATTTGAAATAACTATCGGCTTCTATATCTGAAATGCCTATCGGCACCTATTTTTAAAATGGCTATCGGTAACTATATCTGAAATGCCTATCGGCACCTATTTTTAAAATGCAAATCGGCAACTATATCTGAAATGCCTAACGGCACCTATATCTGAAATGCCTATCGGTACCTATTTTTGAAATGCCTATCGGAAACTACAACTGAAATGCCTATCAGCACCTATATTTGAAATGCCTATCGGCAACCATATTTGGAATGCCTATCGGCACCTATATTTGAAATGCCTATCGGCTTCTATATCTGAAATGCCTAGCGGCACCAATTTTTAAAATGCCAATCGGCAACTATATCTAAAGTGCCTATCGGCACCTATCTCTGAAATGCCTATCGGCACCTATTTTTGAAATGCCTATCGAAAACTACATCTGAAATGCCTATCAGCACCTATATTTAAAATGCCTATCGGCAACCACATCAGAAATGCCTATCGGCAACCACATCAGAAATGCCTATCGGCACCTATATCTGAAATGCCTTTCGGCATTTATATCTGAAATGCCTATCGACACCTATATATGAAATGCCTATCGGCACCTATATCTGAAATGCCTATCAGCACCTATTTTTGAAATGCCTATCGGAAACTACATCTGAAATGCCTATCAGCACCTATATTTAAAATGCCTATCGGCAACCATATCTGAAATGCCTATCGACACCTATATTTGAAATACCTATCGGCTTCTATATCTGAAATGCCTATCGGCACCTATTTTTAAAATGCCAATCGGCAACTATATCTGAAATGCCTATCGGCACCTATATCTGAAATGCCTATCGGCATCAATTTTTTAAATGCTTATCGGAAACTACATCTGAAATGCCTATCAGCACCTATATTTGAAATGCCAATCGGCAACCATATCTGGAATGTCTATCGGCACCTATTTTTAAAATGCCAATTGGCAACTATATCTGAAATGCCTATCGGCACCTATATCTGAAATGCCTATCGGCACCTATTTTAGAAATGCCTATCGGAAACTACATCTGAAATGCCTATCAGCACTTATATGTAAAATGCCTATCGGCAACCATATCTGGAATGCCTATCGGCACCTATATTTGAAATGCCTATCGGCTTCTATATCTGAAATGCCTATCGGCACCTATTTTTAAAATGCCAATCGGCAACTATATCTGTAATGCCTATCGGCACCTATATCTGAAATGCCTATCGGCACCTATTTTTGAAATGCCTTTTGGAAACTACATCTGAAATGCCTATCAGCACCAATATTTGAAATGCCTATCGGCAACCATATCTGAAATGCCTATCGACACCTATATAAGAAATACCTATCGGCTTCTATATCTGAAATGCCTACCGGCACCCATTTTTAAAATGCCAATCGGCAACTATATCTGAAATGCCTATCGGCACCTATATCTAAAATGCCTATCGGCACCAATTTTTGAAATGCCTATCGGAAACTACATCTAAAATGCCTATCAACACCTATATTTGAAATGCCTATCGGCAACCATATCTGGAATGCCTATCGGCACCTATATTTGAAATGCCTATTGGCTTCTATATCTGAAATGCCTATAGGCACCTATTTTTAAAATGCCAATTGGCAACTTTATCTGAAATGCCTATCGGCACCTATATCTGAAATGCCTATCGGCACCTATTTTTGAAATGCCTATCGGAAACTACATCTGAAATGCCTATCAGCACCAATATTTAAAATGCCTATCGGCAACCATATCAGAAATGCCTATCGACACCTATATTTGTAATACCTATCGGCTTCTATATCTAAAATGCATATCGGCACCTGTTTTTAAAATGCCAATCGGCAACTATATCTGAAAAGCCTATCGGCACCAATTTTTGAAATGCCTATCGGAAACTACATCTGAAATGCCTATCAGCACCTATATTTGAAATGCCTATCGGCAACTATATCTGGAATTCCTATCGGCACCTATATTTGAAATGCCCTTCGGCTTCTATATCTGAAATGCCTATCGGCACCTATTTTTAAAATGCCAATCGGCAACTATATCTGAAATGCCTATCGGCACCTATATCTGAAATGCCTATCGGCACCTATTTTTGAAATGCCTATCGGAAACTACATCTGAAATGCCTATCAGAACCTATATTTGAAATGCCTAATGGCAACCATATCCGGAATGCCTATCGGCACCTATATTTGAAATGCCTTTCGGCTTCTATATCTGAAATGTATATCGGCACCTATTTTTAAAATGCCAATCGGCAACTATATCTGAAATGCCTATCGGCACCTATATCTGAAATGCCTATCGGCACCTATTTTTGAAATGCCTATCGGAAACTACATCTGAAATGCCTATCAGCACCTATATTTGAAATGCCTATCGGCAACCATATCTGGAATGCCTATCGGCACCTATATTTGAAATGCCTATCGGCTTCTATATCTGAAATGCCTATCGGCACCTATTTTTAAAATGCCTATCGGAAACTACATCTGAAATGCCTATCAGCACCTATATTTGAAATGCCTATCGGCAACCATATCTGGAATGCCTATCGGCACCTATATTTGAAATAACTATCGGCTTCTATATCTGAAATGCCTATCGGCACCTATTTTTAAAATGGCTATCGGCAACTATATCTGAAATGCCTATCGGCACCTATTTTTAAAATGCAAATCGGCAACTATATCTGAAATGCCTAACGGCACCTATATCTGAAATGCCTATCGGTACCTATTTTTGAAATGCCTATCGGAAACTACAACTGAAATGCCTATCAGCACCTATATTTGAAATGCCTATCGGCAACCATATTTGGAATGCCTATCGGCACCTATATTTGAAATGCCTATCGGCTTCTATATCTGAAATGCCTAGCGGCACCAATTTTTAAAATGCCAATCGGCAACTATATCTAAAGTGCCTATCGGCACCTATATCTGAAATGCCTATCGGCACCTATTTTTGAAATGCCTATCGAAAACTACATCTGAAATGCCTATCAGCACCTATATTTAAAATGCCTATCGGCAACCACATCAGAAATGCCTATCGGCAACCACATCAGAAATGCCTATCGGCACCTATATCTGAAATGCCTTTCGGCATTTATATCTGAAATGCCTATCGACACCTATATATGAAATGCCTATCGGCACCTATATCTGAAATGCCTATCAGCACCTATTTTTGAAATGCCTATCGGAAACTACATCTGAAATGCCTATCAGCACCTATATTTAAAATGCCTATCGGCAACCATATCTGAAATGCCTATCGACACCTATATTTGAAATACCTATCGGCTTCTATATCTGAAATGCCTATCGGCACCTATTTTTAAAATGCCAATCGGCAACTATATCTGAAATGCCTATCGGCACCTATATCTGAAATGCCTATCGGCATCAATTTTTTAAATGCTTATCGGAAACTACATCTGAAATGCCTATCAGCACCTATATTTGAAATGCCAATCGGCAACCATATCTGGAATGTCTATCGGCACCTATTTTTAAAATGCCAATTGGCAACTATATCTGAAATGCCTATCGGCACCTATATCTGAAATGCCTATCGGCACCTATTTTAGAAATGCCTATCGGAAACTACATCTGAAATGCCTATCAGCACTTATATGTAAAATGCCTATCGGCAACCATATCTGGAATGCCTATCGGCACCTATATTTGAAATGCCTATCGGCTTCTATATCTGAAATGCCTATCGGCACCTATTTTTAAAATGCCAATCGGCAACTATATCTGAAATGCCTATCGGCACATATTTTTAAAATGGCTATCGGCAACTATATCTGAAATGCCTATCGGCACCTATAACTGAAATGCCTATCGGCACCTATTTTTGAAATGCCTATCGGAAACTACATCTGAAATTCCTATCAGCACCTATATTTGAAATGCCTATCGGCAACCATATTTGGAATGCCTATCGGCACCTATATTTGAAATGCCTATCGGCTTCTATATCTGAAATGCCTATCGGCACCTATTTTTAAAATGCCAATCGGCAACTATATCTGTAATGCCTATCGGCACCTATATCTGAAATGCCTATCGGCACCTATTTTTGAAATGCCTTTTGGAAACTACATCTGAAATGCCTATCAGCACCAATATTTGAAATGCCTATCGGCAACCATATCTGAAATGCCTATCGACACCTATATAAGAAATACCTATCGGCTTCTATATCTGAAATGCCTACCGGCACCCATTTTTAAAATGCCAATCGGCAACTATATCTGAAATGCCTATCGGCACCTATATCTAAAATGCCTATCGGCACCAATTTTTGAAATGCCTATCGGAAACTACATCTAAAATGCCTATCAACACCTATATTTGAAATGCCTATCGGCAACCATATCTGGAATGCCTATCGGCACCTATATTTGAAATGCCTATTGGCTTCTATATCTGAAATGCCTATAGGCACCTATTTTTAAAATGCCAATTGGCAACTTTATCTGAAATGCCTATCGGCACCTATATCTGAAATGCCTATCGGCACCTATTTTTGAAATGCCTATCGGAAACTACATCTGAAATGCCTATCAGCACCAATATTTAAAATGCCTATCGGCAACCATATCAGAAATGCCTATCGACACCTATATTTGTAATACCTATCGGCTTCTATATCTAAAATGCATATCGGCACCTGTTTTTAAAATGCCAATCGGCAACTATATCTGAAAAGCCTATCGGCACCAATTTTTGAAATGCCTATCGGAAACTACATCTGAAATGCCTATCAGCACCTATATTTGAAATGCCTATCGGCAACTATATCTGGAATTCCTATCGGCACCTATATTTGAAATGCCCTTCGGCTTCTATATCTGAAATGCCTATCGGCACCTATTTTTAAAATGCCAATCGGCAACTATATCTGAAATGCCTATCGGCACCTATATCTGAAATGCCTATCGGCACCTATTTTTGAAATGCCTATCGGAAACTACATCTGAAATGCCTATCAGAACCTATATTTGAAATGCCTAATGGCAACCATATCCGGAATGCCTATCGGCACCTATATTTGAAATGCCTTTCGGCTTCTATATCTGAAATGTATATCGGCACCTATTTTTAAAATGCCAATCGGCAACTATATCTGATGTGCCTATCGGCACCTATATCTGAAATGCCTGTCGGCACCTATTTTTGAGATGCCTATCGAAAACTACATCTAAAATGCCTATCAGCACCTATATTTGAAATGCCTATCGGCAACCACATCAGAAATGCCTATCGGCACCTATATCTGAAATGCCTTTCGGCATATATATCTGAAATGCCTATCGACACCTATATTTGAAATGCCTATCGGCACCTATATTTTAGATGCCTATCGGCAACTATATCTGATATGCCTATCGGCACCTATATCTAAAATGCCTATCGGCACCTATTTTTGAAATGCCTTTTGGAAACTACATCTAAAATGCCAATCGGCACCTATTTTTAAAATGCCAATCGGCAACTATATCTGAAATGCCTATCGGCACCTATATCTGAAATGCCTATCGGCACCTATTTTTGAAATGCCTATCGGAAACTACATCTGAAATGCCTATCAGCACCTATATTTGAAATGCCTATCGGCAACCATATCTGAAATGCCTATCGACACCTATATTTGAATTACCTATCGGCTTCTATATCTGAAATGCCTATCGGCACCTATTTTTAAAATGCAAATCGGCAACTATATCTGATATGCCTATCGGCACCTATATCTGAAATGCCTATCGGCACCTATTTTTGAAATGCCTATCGGAAACTACATCTGAAATGCCTTTCTGCTCCTATATTTGAAATTTCTATCGGCAACCATATCTGAAATGCCTATCGACACCTTTATTTGAAATACCTATCGGCTTCTATATCTGAAATGCCTGTCGGCACCTGTTTTTAAAATGACAATCGGCAACTATATCTAAAAATGCCTATCGACACATATATCTGAAATGCCTATCGGCAATAATTTATGAAATGCCTATCGGAAACTACATCTAAAATGCCTATCAGCACCTATATTTGAAATGCCTATCGGCACCCATATCTAGAATGCCTATCGGCACCTATATTTGAAATGCCTATCGGCTTCTATATCTGAAATGCCTATCGGCTCCTATTTTTAAAATGGCTATCGGCAACTATATCTGAAATGCCTATCGGCACCTTTATCTGAAATGCCTATCGGCACCTATTTTTGAAATGCCTATCTGAAACTACATCTGAAATGCCTATCAGCACCTATATTTGAAATGCCTATCGGCAACCATATCTGGAATGCCTATCGGCACCTATATTTGAAATGCCTATCGGCTTCTATATCTGAAATGCCTATCGGCACCTGTTTTTAAAATGCCAATCGGCAACTATATCTGAAATGCCTATCGGCATCAATTTTTGAAATGCCTATCGGAAACTACATCTAAAATGCCTATCAGCACCTATATTTGAAATGCCTATCGGCAACCATATCTGGAATGCCTATCGGCACCTATTTTTAAAATGCCAATCGGTAACTATATCTGAAATGCCTAACGGCACCTATATCTGAAATGCCTATCGGCACCTATTTTTGAAATGCCTATCGGAAACTACATCTGAAATGCCTATCAGCACCTATATTTGAAATGCCTATCGGCAACAATATCTGGAATGCCTATCGGCACCTATATTTGAAATGCCTATCGGCTTCTATATCTGAAATGCCTATCGGCACCTATTTTTAAAATGCCTATCGGAAACTACATCTGAAATGCCTATCAGCACCTATATTTGGAATGCCTATCGGCAACCACATCAGAAATGCCTATCGGCACCTATATCTGAAATGCCTTTCGGCATTTATATCTGAAATGCCTATCGACACCTATATTTGAAATGCCTATCGGCACCTATATTTTAAATGCCTATCGGCAACTATATCTGATATGCCTATCGGCACCTATATCTGAAATGCCTATCGGCACCTATTTTTGAAATGCCTATCGGAAACTACATCTAAAATGCCAATCGGCACCAATTTTTGAAATGCCTATCGGAAACTACATCTGAAATGCCTATCAGCACCTATATTTGAAATGCCTATCGGCAACCATATCTGAAATGCCTATCGACACCTATATTTGAAATACCTATCGGCTTCTATATCTGAAATGCCTATCGGCACCTGTTTTTAAAATGCCAATCGGCAACTATATCTAGAAATGCCTATCAGCACCTATATCTGAAAAGCCTATCGGCATCAATTTTTAAAATGCCAATCGGCAACTATATCTAGAAATGCCTATCAGCACCTATATTTGAAATGCCTATCGGCAACCATATCTGGAATGCCTATCGGCACCTATATTTGAAATGCCTATCGGCTTCTATATCTGAAATGCCTATCGGCACCTATTTTAAAAATGCCAATTGGCAACTATATCTGAAATGCCTATCGGCACCTATATCTGAAATGCCTATCGGCACCTATATCTGAAATGCTTATCGGCACCTATTTTTGAAATGGCTATTGGAAACTACATCTGAAATGCCTATCAGCACCTATATTTGAAATGCCTATCGGCAACCACATCTGAAATGCATATCGACGCCTATATTTGAAATACCTATCGGCTTCTATATCTGAAATGCCTATCAACACCTATTTCTAAAATGCCAAACGGCAACTATATCTGAAATGCCTATCGGCACCTATATTTGAAATGCCTATCGGCACCAATTTTTGAAATGCCAATCGGAAACTACATCTGAAATGCCTATCAGCACCTATATTTGAAATGCCTATCGGCAACCATATCTGGAATGCCTATCGGCACCTATTTTTAAAATGCCTATCGGAGACTACATCTGAAATGCCTATCAGCACCTATATTTGAAATGCCTATCGGCTTCTATATCTGAAATGCCTATCGGCACCTATTTTTAAAATGGCTATCGGCAACTATATCTGAAATGCCTATCGGCACCTATATCTGAAATGCCTATCGGCACCTATTTTTGAAATGCCTATCGGAAACTACATCTGAAATGCCTATCAGCACCTATATTTGATATGCTTATCGGCAACCATATCTGGAATGCCTATCGGCACCTATATTTGAAATGCCTATCGGCTTCTATATCTGAAATGCCTATCGGCACCTATTTTTAAAATGGCTATCGGCAACTATATCTAAAATGCCTATCGGCACCTATATCTGAAATGCCTATCGGCACCTATTTTTGAAATGCCTATCGGAAACTACATCAGAAATGCCTATCAGCACCTATATTTGAAATGCCTATCGGCAACCATATCTGGATTGCCTATCGGCACCTATATTTGAAATGCCTATCGGCTTCTATATCTGAAATGCCTATCGGCACCTATTTTTAAAATGCCTATCGGAAACTACATCTGAAATGCCTATCAGCACCTATATTTGAAATGCCTATCGGCAACTATATCTGGAATGCCTATCGGCACATATATTTGAAATGCCTATCGGCTTCTATATCTGAAATGCCTATCGGCACTTATTTTTAAAATGGCTATCGGCAACTATATCTGAAATGCCTATCGGCACCTATATCTGAAATGCCTATCGGCACCTATTTTTGTAATGCCTATCGGAAACTACATCTAAAATGCCTATCAGCACCTATATTTGAAATGCCTATCGGCAACCATATCTGGAATGCCTATCGGCACCTATATTTGAAATGCCTATCGGCTTCTATATCTGATATGCCTATCGGCACCTGTTATTAAGATGCCAATCGGCAACTATATCTGAAATGCCTATCAGCACCTATATCTGAAATGCCTATCGGCATCAATTTTTGAAATACCTATCGGAAACTACATCTAAAATGCCTATCAGCACTTATATTTGAAATGCCTATCGGCAACCATATCTGGAATGCCTATCGGCACCTATATTTGAAATGCCTATCGGCTTCTATATCTGAAATGCCTATCGGCACCAATTTTTAAAATGCCAATTGGCAACTATATCTGAAATGCCTATCGGCACCTATTTTTGAAATGCCTATCGGAAACTACATCTGAAATGCCTATCAGCACCTATATTTTAAATGCCTATCGGCAACCATATCTGGAATGCCTATCGGCACCTATATTTGAAATACCTATCGGCTTCTATATCTGAAATGCCTATCGGCACATATTTTTAAAATGCCAATCGGCAACTATATCTGAAATGCCTATCGGCACCTATATCTGAAATGCCTATCGGCACCAATTTTTGAAATGCCTATCGGAAACTACATCTGAAATGCCTATCAGCACCTATATTTGAAATGCCTATCGGCAACCATATCTGGAATGCCTATCGGCACCTTTATTTGAAATGCCTAACGGCTTCTATATCTGAAATGCCTATCAGCACCTATTTTTAAAATGCTAATCGGCAACTATATCTGAAATGCTTATTGGCACCTATTTCTAAAATGCCTATCGGCACCTATTTTTGAAATGCCTATCGGAAACTACATCTGAAATGCCTATCGGCATCTATATTTGAAATGCCTATCGGCAACCATATCTGGAATGCCTATCGGCACCAATATTTGAAATGCCTATCGGTTTCTATATCTGAAATGCCTATCGACACCTATTTTTAAAATGCCAATTGGCAACTATATCTGAAATGCCTATCGGCACCTATTTTTGAAATGCCTATCGGAAACTACATCTGAAATGCCTATCAGCACCTATATTTTAAATGCCTATCGGCAACCATATCTGGATTGCCTATCGGCACCTATATTTGAAATGCCTATCGGCTTCTATATCTGAAATGCCTATCGGCACCTATTTTTAAAATGCCTATCGGAAACTACATCTGAAATGCCTATCAGCACCTATATTTGAAATGCCTATCGGCAACTATATCTGGAATTCCTATCGGCACCTATATTTGAAATGCCCTTCGGCTTCTATATCTGAAATGCCTATCGGCACCTATTTTTAAAATGCCAATCGGCAACTATATCTGAAATGCCTATCGGCACCTATATCTGAAATGCCTATCGGCACCTATTTTTGAAATGCCTATCGGAAACTACATCTGAAATGCCTATCAGAACCTATATTTGAAATGCCTAATGGCAACCATATCCGGAATGCCTATCGGCACCTATATTTGAAATGCCTTTCGGCTTCTATATCTGAAATGTATATCGGCACCTATTTTTAAAATGCCAATCGGCAACTATATCTGATGTGCCTATCGGCACCTATATCTGAAATGCCTGTCGGCACCTATTTTTGAGATGCCTATCGAAAACTACATCTAAAATGCCTATCAGCACCTATATTTGAAATGCCTATCGGCAACCACATCAGAAATGCCTATCGGCACCTATATCTGAAATGCCTTTCGGCATATATATCTGAAATGCCTATCGACACCTATATTTGAAATGCCTATCGGCACCTATATTTTAGATGCCTATCGGCAACTATATCTGATATGCCTATCGGCACCTATATCTAAAATGCCTATCGGCACCTATTTTTGAAATGCCTTTTGGAAACTACATCTAAAATGCCAATCGGCACCTATTTTTAAAATGCCAATCGGCAACTATATCTGAAATGCCTATCGGCACCTATATCTGAAATGCCTATCGGCACCTATTTTTGAAATGCCTATCGGAAACTACATCTGAAATGCCTATCAGCACCTATATTTGAAATGCCTATCGGCAACCATATCTGAAATGCCTATCGACACCTATATTTGAATTACCTATCGGCTTCTATATCTGAAATGCCTATCGGCACCTATTTTTAAAATGCAAATCGGCAACTATATCTGATATGCCTATCGGCACCTATATCTGAAATGCCTATCGGCACCTATTTTTGAAATGCCTATCGGAAACTACATCTGAAATGCCTTTCTGCTCCTATATTTGAAATTTCTATCGGCAACCATATCTGAAATGCCTATCGACACCTTTATTTGAAATACCTATCGGCTTCTATATCTGAAATGCCTGTCGGCACCTGTTTTTAAAATGACAATCGGCAACTATATCTAAAAATGCCTATCGACACATATATCTGAAATGCCTATCGGCAATAATTTATGAAATGCCTATCGGAAACTACATCTAAAATGCCTATCAGCACCTATATTTGAAATGCCTATCGGCACCCATATCTAGAATGCCTATCGGCACCTATATTTGAAATGCCTATCGGCTTCTATATCTGAAATGCCTATCGGCTCCTATTTTTAAAATGGCTATCGGCAACTATATCTGAAATGCCTATCGGCACCTTTATCTGAAATGCCTATCGGCACCTATTTTTGAAATGCCTATCTGAAACTACATCTGAAATGCCTATCAGCACCTATATTTGAAATGCCTATCGGCAACCATATCTGGAATGCCTATCGGCACCTATATTTGAAATGCCTATCGGCTTCTATATCTGAAATGCCTATCGGCACCTGTTTTTAAAATGCCAATCGGCAACTATATCTGAAATGCCTATCGGCATCAATTTTTGAAATGCCTATCGGAAACTACATCTAAAATGCCTATCAGCACCTATATTTGAAATGCCTATCGGCAACCATATCTGGAATGCCTATCGGCACCTATTTTTAAAATGCCAATCGGTAACTATATCTGAAATGCCTAACGGCACCTATATCTGAAATGCCTATCGGCACCTATTTTTGAAATGCCTATCGGAAACTACATCTGAAATGCCTATCAGCACCTATATTTGAAATGCCTATCGGCAACAATATCTGGAATGCCTATCGGCACCTATATTTGAAATGCCTATCGGCTTCTATATCTGAAATGCCTATCGGCACCTATTTTTAAAATGCCTATCGGAAACTACATCTGAAATGCCTATCAGCACCTATATTTGGAATGCCTATCGGCAACCACATCAGAAATGCCTATCGGCACCTATATCTGAAATGCCTTTCGGCATTTATATCTGAAATGCCTATCGACACCTATATTTGAAATGCCTATCGGCACCTATATTTTAAATGCCTATCGGCAACTATATCTGATATGCCTATCGGCACCTATATCTGAAATGCCTATCGGCACCTATTTTTGAAATGCCTATCGGAAACTACATCTAAAATGCCAATCGGCACCAATTTTTGAAATGCCTATCGGAAACTACATCTGAAATGCCTATCAGCACCTATATTTGAAATGCCTATCGGCAACCATATCTGAAATGCCTATCGACACCTATATTTGAAATACCTATCGGCTTCTATATCTGAAATGCCTATCGGCACCTGTTTTTAAAATGCCAATCGGCAACTATATCTAGAAATGCCTATCAGCACCTATATCTGAAAAGCCTATCGGCATCAATTTTTAAAATGCCAATCGGCAACTATATCTAGAAATGCCTATCAGCACCTATATTTGAAATGCCTATCGGCAACCATATCTGGAATGCCTATCGGCACCTATATTTGAAATGCCTATCGGCTTCTATATCTGAAATGCCTATCGGCACCTATTTTAAAAATGCCAATTGGCAACTATATCTGAAATGCCTATCGGCACCTATATCTGAAATGCCTATCGGCACCTATATCTGAAATGCTTATCGGCACCTATTTTTGAAATGGCTATTGGAAACTACATCTGAAATGCCTATCAGCACCTATATTTGAAATGCCTATCGGCAACCACATCTGAAATGCATATCGACGCCTATATTTGAAATACCTATCGGCTTCTATATCTGAAATGCCTATCAACACCTATTTCTAAAATGCCAAACGGCAACTATATCTGAAATGCCTATCGGCACCTATATTTGAAATGCCTATCGGCACCAATTTTTGAAATGCCAATCGGAAACTACATCTGAAATGCCTATCAGCACCTATATTTGAAATGCCTATCGGCAACCATATCTGGAATGCCTATCGGCACCTATTTTTAAAATGCCTATCGGAGACTACATCTGAAATGCCTATCAGCACCTATATTTGAAATGCCTATCGGCTTCTATATCTGAAATGCCTATCGGCACCTATTTTTAAAATGGCTATCGGCAACTATATCTGAAATGCCTATCGGCACCTATATCTGAAATGCCTATCGGCACCTATTTTTGAAATGCCTATCGGAAACTACATCTGAAATGCCTATCAGCACCTATATTTGATATGCTTATCGGCAACCATATCTGGAATGCCTATCGGCACCTATATTTGAAATGCCTATCGGCTTCTATATCTGAAATGCCTATCGGCACCTATTTTTAAAATGGCTATCGGCAACTATATCTAAAATGCCTATCGGCACCTATATCTGAAATGCCTATCGGCACCTATTTTTGAAATGCCTATCGGAAACTACATCAGAAATGCCTATCAGCACCTATATTTGAAATGCCTATCGGCAACCATATCTGGATTGCCTATCGGCACCTATATTTGAAATGCCTATCGGCTTCTATATCTGAAATGCCTATCGGCACCTATTTTTAAAATGCCTATCGGAAACTACATCTGAAATGCGTATCAGCACCTATATTTGAAATGCCTATCGGCAACTATATCTGGAATGCCTATCGGCACATATATTTGAAATGCCTATCGGCTTCTATATCTGAAATGCCTATCGGCACCTATTTTTAAAATGGCTATCGGCAACTATATCTGAAATGCCTATCGGCACCTATATCTGAAATGCCTATCGGCACCTATTTTTGTAATGCCTATCGGAAACTACATCTAAAATGCCTATCAGCACCTATATTTGAAATGCCTATCGGCAACCATATCTGGAATGCCTATCGGCACCTATATTTGAAATGCCTATCGGCTTCTATATCTGATATGCCTATCGGCACCTGTTATTAAGATGCCAATCGGCAACTATATCTGAAATGCCTATCAGCACCTATATCTGAAATGCCTATCGGCATCAATTTTTGAAATACCTATCGGAAACTACATCTAAAATGCCTATCAGCACTTATATTTGAAATGCCTATCGGCAACCATATCTGGAATGCCTATCGGCACCTATATTTGAAATGCCTATCGGCTTCTATATCTGAAATGCCTATCGGCACCAATTTTTAAAATGCCAATTGGCAACTATATCTGAAATGCCTATCGGCACCTATTTTTGAAATGCCTATCGGAAACTACATCTGAAATGCCTATCAGCACCTATATTTTAAATGCCTATCGGCAACCATATCTGGAATGCCTATCGGCACCTATATTTGAAATACCTATCGGCTTCTATATCTGAAATGCCTATCGGCACATATTTTTAAAATGCCAATCGGCAACTATATCTGAAATGCCTATCGGCACCTATATCTGAAATGCCTATCGGCACCAATTTTTGAAATGCCTATCGGAAACTACATCTGAAATGCCTATCAGCACCTATATTTGAAATGCCTATCGGCAACCATATCTGGAATGCCTATCGGCACCTTTATTTGAAATGCCTAACGGCTTCTATATCTGAAATGCCTATCAGCACCTATTTTTAAAATGCTAATCGGCAACTATATCTGAAATGCTTATTGGCACCTATTTCTAAAATGCCTATCGGCACCTATTTTTGAAATGCCTATCGGAAACTACATCTGAAATGCCTATCGGCATCTATATTTGAAATGCCTATCGGCAACCATATCTGGAATGCCTATCGGCACCAATATTTGAAATGCCTATCGGTTTCTATATCTGAAATGCCTATCGACACCTATTTTTAAAATGCCAATAGGCAACTATATCTGAAATGCCTATCGGCACCTATATCTGAAATGCCTATCGGTACCTATTTTTGAAATGCCTATCGGAAACTACATCTGAAATGCCTATCAGCACTTATATTTGAAATGCCTATCCGCAACCATATCTGGAATGCCTATCGGCACCTATATTTGAAATTCCTATCGGCTTCTATATCTCAAATGCCTATCGGCACCTATTTTTAAAATGCCAATCGGAAACTACATCTGAAATGCCTATCAGCACCTATATTTGATATGCTTATCGGCAACCATATCTGGAATGCCTATCGGCACCTATATTTGAAATGCCTATCGGCTTCTATATCTGAAATGCCTATCGGCACCTATTTTTAAAATGGCTATCGGCAACTATATCTAAAATGCCTATCGGCACCTATATCTGAAATGCCTATCGGCACCTATTTTTGAAATGCCTATCGGAAACTACATCAGAAATGCCTATCAGCACCTATATTTGAAATGCCTATCGGCAACCATATCTGGATTGCCTATCGGCACCTATATTTGAAATGCCTATCGGCTGCTATATCTGAAATGCCTATCGGCACCTATTTTTAAAATGCCTATCGGAAACTACATCTGAAATGCCTATCAGCACCTATATTTGAAATGCCTATCGGCAACTATATCTGGAATGCCTATCGGCACATATATTTGAAATGCCTATCGGCTTCTATATCTGAAATGCCTATCGGCACCTATTTTTAAAATGGCTATCGGCAACTATATCTGAAATGCCTATCGGCACCTATATCTGAAATGCCTATCGGCACCTATTTTTGTAATGCCTATCGGAAACTACATCTAAAATGCCTATCAGCACCTATATTTGAAATGCCTATCGGCAACCATATCTGGAATGCCTATCGGCACCTATATTTGAAATGCCTATCGGCTTCTATATCTGATATGCCTATCGGCACCTGTTATTAAGATGCCAATCGGCAACTATATCTGAAATGCCTATCAGCACCTATATCTGAAATGCCTATCGGCATCAATTTTTGAAATACCTATCGGAAACTACATCTAAAATGCCTATCAGCACCTATATTTGAAATGCCTATCGGCAACCATATCTGGAATGCCTATCAGCACCTATATTTGAAATGCCTATCGGCTTCTATATCTGAAATGCCTATCGGCACCAATTTTTAAAATGCCAATTGGCAACTATATCTGAAATGCCTATCGGCACCTATTTTTGAAATGCCTATCGGAAACTACATCTGAAATGCCTATCAGCACCTATATTTTAAATGCCTATCGGCAACCATATCTGGAATGCCTATCGGCACCTATATTTGAAATACCTATCGGCTTCTATATCTGAAATGCCTATCGGCACATATTTTTAAAATGCCAATCGGCAACTATATCTGAAATGCCTATCGGCACCTATATCTGAAATGCCTATCGGCACCAATTTTTGAAATGCCTATCGGAAACTACATCTGAAATGCCTATCAGCACCTATATTTGAAATGCCTATCGGCAACCATATCTGGAATGCCTATCGGCACCTTTATTTGAAATGCCTAACGGCTTCTATATCTGAAATGCCTATCAGCACCTATTTTTAAAATGCTAATCGGCAACTATATCTGAAATGCTTATTGGCACCTATTTCTAAAATGCCTATCGGCACCTATTTTTGAAATGCCTATCGGAAACTACATCTGAAATGCCTATCGGCATCTATATTTGAAATGCCTATCGGCAACCATATCTGGAATGCCTATCGGCACCAATATTTGAAATGCCTATCGGTTTCTATATCTGAAATGCCTATCGACACCTATTTTTAAAATGCCAATAGGCAACTATATCTGAAATGCCTATCGGCACCTATATCTGAAATGCCTATCGGTACCTATTTTTGAAATGCCTATCGGAAACTACATCTGAAATGCCTATCAGCACTTATATTTGAAATGCCTATCCGCAACCATATCTGGAATGCCTATCGGCACCTATATTTGAAATTCCTATCGGCTTCTATATCTCAAATGCCTATCGGCACCTATTTTTAAAATGCCAATCGGCAACTATATCTGAAATGCCTATCGGCACCTATATTTGAAATGCCTATCGGCACCTATTTTTGAAATGTCTTTCGGAAACTACATCTGAAATGCCTATCTGCTCCTATATTTGAAATGCCTATTGGCAACCATATCTGAAATGCCTATCGACCCCTATATTTGAAATACCTATCGGCTTCTATATCTGAAATGCCTATCGGCACCTGTTTTTAAAATGCCAATCGGCAACCATATCTGAAATGCCTATCGACCCCTATATTTGAAATACCTATTGGCTTCTATATCTGAAATGCCTATCGGCACCTGTTTTTAAAATGCCAATTGGCAACTATATCTGAAATGCCTATCGGCACCTATATCTGAAATGCCCATCGGCACCAATTTTTGAAATGCCTATCGGAAACTACATCTGAAATGCCTATCAGCACCTATATTTGAAATGCCTATCGGCAACTATATCTGGAATGCCTATCGGCACCTATATTTGAAATGCCTATCGGCTTCTATATCTGAAATGCCTATCGGCACCTATTTTTAAAATGCCAATCGGCAACTATATCTGAAATGCCTATCGGCACCTATATCTGAAATGCCTATCGGCACCTATTTTTGAAATGCCTATCGGAAACTACATCTGAAATGCCTATCAGCACCTATATTTGAAATGCCTATCGGCTTTTATATCTGAAATGCCTATCGACACCTATTTTAAAAAATGCCAATTGGCAACTATATCTGAAATGCCCATCGGCACCTATATCTGAAATGCCTATAGGTACCTATTTTTGAAATGCCTATCGGAAACTACATCTGAAATGCCTATCAGCACTTATATTTGAAATGCCTATCGGCAACCATATCTGGAATGACTATCGGCACCTATATTTGAAATGCCTATCGCCAACCATATCTGGAATGCCTATCGGCACCTATATTTGAAATGCCTATCGGCTTCTATATCTGAAATGCCTATCGGCACCTATTTTTAAAATGCCAATTGGCAACTATATCTGAAATGCCTATCGGCACCTATATCTGAAATGCCTATCGGCACCTATTTTTGAAATGCCTATCGGAAACTACATCTGAAATGCCTATCAGCACCTATATTTGAAATGCCTATCGTCAACCATATCTGAAATGCCTATCGACACCTATATTTGAAATATATATCGGCTTCTATATCTGAAATGCCTATCGGCACCTATTTTTAAAATGCCAATCGGTAACTATATCTGAAATGCCTAACGGCACCTATATCTGAAATGACTATCGGCACCAATTTTTGAAATGCTTATCGGAAAATACATCTGGAATGCCTATCAGCACCTATATTTGAAATGCCTATCGGCAACCATATCTGGAATGCCTATCGGCACCTATATTTGAAATGCCTATCGGCTTCTATATCTGAAATGCTTATCGACACCTATTTTTAAAATGCCAATCATCAACTATATCTGAAATGCCTATCGGCACCTATATCTGAAGTGCCTATCGGCACCTATATCTGATATGCTTATCGGCACCTATTTTTGAAATGGCTATCGGAAACTACATCTGAAATGCCTATCAGCACCTATATTTGAAATGCCTATCGGCAACCATATCTGAAATGCATATCGACGCCTATATTTGAAATACCTATCGGCTTCTATATCTGAAATGCCTATCAACACCTATTTTTAAAATGCCAAACGGCAACTATATCTGAAATGCCTATCGGCACCTATATTTGAAATGCCTATCGGCACCAATTTTTGAAATGCCAATCTGAAGCTACATCTGAAATGCCTATCAGCACCTATATTTGAAATGCCTATCGGCAACCATATCTGGAATGCCTATCGGCACCTATTTTTAAAATGCCTATCGGAGACTACATCAGAAATGCCTATCAGCACCTATATTTGAAATGCCTATCGGCAACCATATCTGGAATGCCTATCGGCACCTATATTTGAAATGCCTATCGGCTTCTATATCTGAAATGCCTATCGGCACCTTTTTTTAAAATGGCTATCGGCAACTATATCTGAAATGCCTATCGGCACCTATATCTGAAATGCCTATCGGCACCTATTTTTGAAATGCCTATCGGAAACTACATCTGAAATGACTATCAGCACCTATATTTGATATGCCTATCGGCAACCATATCTGGAATGCCTATCGGCACCTATATTTGTAATGCCTATCGGTTTCTATATCTGAAATGCCTATCGGCACCTATTTTTAAAATGGCTATCGGCAACTATATCTAAAATGCCTATCGGCACCTATATCTGAAATGCCTATCGGCACCTATTTTTGAAATGCCTATCGTAAACTACATCTGAAATGCCTATCAGCACCTATATTTGAAATGCCTATCGGCAAACATATCTGGATTGCCTATCGGCACCTATATTTGAAATGCCTATCGGCTTCTATATCTGAAATGCCTATCGGCACCTATTTTTAAAATGCCTATCGAAAACTACATCTGAAATGCCTATCAGCACCTATATTTGAAATGCCTATCGGCAACTATATCTGGAATGCCTATCGGCACCTATAGTTGAAATGCCTATCGGCTTCTATATCTGAAATGCCTATCGGCACCTATTTTTAAAATGGCTATCGGCAACTTTATCTGAAATGCCTATCGGCACCTATATCTGAAATGCCTATCGGCACCTATTTTTGAAATGCCTATCAGAAACTACATCTGAAATGCCTATCAGCACCTATATTTGATATGCCTATCGGCAACCATATCTGGAATGTCTATCGGCACCTATATTTGAAATGCCTATCGGCTTCTATATCTGAAATGCCTATCGGCACCTATTTTTAAAATGCCAATCGGCAACTATATCTGAAATGCCTATCGGCACCTATATCTGAAATGCCTATCGGCACCTATTTTTGATATGCCCATCGGAAACTACATCTAAAATGCCTATCAGCACCTATATTTGAAATGCCTATCGGCAACCATATCTGGAATGCCTATCGGCACCTATATTTGAAATGCCTATCGGCTTCTATATCTGAAATGCCTATCGGCAACAATTTTTAAAATGCCAATTGGCAACTATATCTGAAATGCCTATCGGCACCTATATCTGAAATGCCTATCGGCACCTATTTTTGAAATGCCTATCGGAAACTACATCTGAAATGCCTATCAGCACCTACATTTGAAATGCCTATCGGCTACCATATCTGGAATGCCTATTGGAACCTATATTTGAAATGCCTATCGGCTTCTATATCTGAAATGCCTATCGGCACCAATTTTTAAAATGCCAATCGGCAACTATATCTGAAATGCCTATCGGCACCTATATCTGAAATGCCTATCGGCACCTATTTTTAAAATGTCTTTCGGAAACTACATCTGAAATGCCTTTCTGCTCCTATATTTGAAATGCCTATCGGCAACCATATCTGAAATGCCTATCGACACCTTTATTTGAAATACCTATCGGCTTCTATATCTGAAATGCCTATCGGCACCTGTTTTTAAAATGCCAATCGGCCACTATATCTGAAATGCCTATCGGCACCTATACCTGAAATGCCTATCGGCATCAATTTTTGAAATGCCTATCGGAAACTACATCTAAAATGCCTATCGACACCTATATTTGAAATGCCTATCGGCAACCATATCTGGAATGCTTATCAAGAACTATATTTGAAATGCCTATCGGCTTCTATATCTGAAATGCCTATCGGCAACTATTTTTAAAATGCCAATTGGCAACTATATCTGAAATGCCTATCGGCACCTATATCTGAAATGCCTATCGGCACCTATTTATAAAATGCCTATCGGAAACTACATCTGAAATGCCTATCGGCACCTATATTTGAAATGCCTATCGGCTTCTATATCTGAAATGCCTATCGACACCTATTTTTAAAATGCCAATCGGCAACTATATCTGAAATGCCTATCGGCTTCTATATCTGAAATGCCTATCGGCACCTATTTTAAAATGCCAATTGGCAACTATATCTGAAATGCCTATCAGCAACCATATCTGGAATGCCTATCGGCACCTATATTTGAAATGCTTTCGGCTTCTATATCTGAAATGCCTATCGGCACCTATTTTTAAAATGCCAATCGGCAACTATATCTGAAATGCCTATCGGCACCTATATCTGAAATGCCTATCGGCACCTATTTTTTAAATGCCTATCGGAAACTTCATCTGAAATGCCTATCAGCACCTATATTTGAAATGCCTATCGGCAACCATATCTGGAATGCTTATCGGCACCTATATTTGAAATGCCTATCGGCTTCTATATCTGAAATGCCTATCGGCACCTATTTTTAAAATTTCAATTGGCAACTATATCTGAAATGCCTATCGGCACCTATATCTGAAATGCCTATCGGCACCTATTTTTGAAATGCCTATCGGAAACTACATCTGAAATGCCTATCGGCACCTATATTTGAAATGCCTATCGGCTTCTATATCTGAAATGCCTATCGACACCTATTTTTAAAATGCCAATCGGCAACTATATCTGAAATGCCTATCGGCTTCTATATCTGAAATGCCTATCGGCACCTATTTTAAAATGCCAATTGGCAACTATATCTGAAATGCCTATCGGCACCTATATCTGAAATGCCTATCGGCACCTATTTTTGAAATGCCTATCGGACACTACATCTGAAATGTCTATCAGCACCTATATTTGAAATGCCTATCAGCAACCATATCTGGAATGCCTATCGGCACCTATATTTGAAATGCCTATCGGCTTCTATATCTGTAATGCCTATCGGCACCTATATCTGAAATACCTATCGGCGCCTAGTTTTGAAATGCCTATCGGAAACTACATCTGAAATGCCTATCAGCACCAATATTTGAAATGCCTATCGGCAACCATATCTGAAATGCCTATCGACACCTATATTTGAAATACCTATCGGCTTCTATATCTGAAACGCCTATCGGCACCTATTTTTAAATGCCAATCGGCAACTATATCTGAAATGCCTATCGGCACCTATATCTGAAATGCCTATCGGCACCAATTTTTGAAATGCCTATCGGAAACTACATCTGAAATGCCTATCAGCACCTATATTTGAAATGCCTATCGGCAACTATATCTGGAATGCCTATCGGCACCTATATTTGAAATGCCTATCGGCTTCTATATCTGAAATGCCTATCGGCACCTATTTTTAAAATGCCAATCGGCAACTATATCTGAAATGCCTATCGGCACCTATATCTGAAATGCCTATCGGCACCTATTTTTGAAATGCCTATCGGAAACTACATCTGAAATGCCTATCAGCACCTATATTTGAAATGCCTATCGGCAACCATATCTGGAATGCCTATCGGCAACTATATTTGAAATGCCTATCGGCTTCTATATTTGAAATGCCTATCGACACCTATTTTTAAAATGCCAATTGGCAACTATATCTGAAATGCCTATCGGCACCTATATCTGAAATGCCTATTGGTACCTATTTTTGAAATGCCTATCGGAAACTACATCTGAAATGCCTATCAGCACTTATATTTGAAATGCCTATCGGCAACCATATCTGGAATGCCTATCGGCAACTATATTTGAAATGCCTATCGGCTTCTATATCTGAAATGTCTATCGGCACCTATTTTTAAAATGCCAATCGGCAACTATATCTGAAATGCCTATTGGCACCTATATCTGAAATGCCTATCGGCACCTGTTTTTAGAATGCCAATCCGCAACTATATCTGAAATGCCTATCTGCACATATATCTGAAATGCCTATCGGCATCAATTTTTGAGATGCCTATCGGAAACTACATCTAAAATGCCTATCAGCACCTATATTTGAAATGCCTATCGGCAACCATATTATCTGGAATACCTATCGGCACCTATATTTGAAATGCTTATCGGCTTCTATATCTGAAATGCCTATCGACACGTATTTTTAAAATGGCTATCGGTAACTATATCTGAAATGCCTATCGGCACCTATATCTGAAATGCCTATCGGCACCTATTTTTGAAATGTTTATCGGAAACTACATCTGAAATGCCAATCAGCACCTATATTTGAAATGCCTATCGGCAACCATATCTGGAATGCCTATCGGCACCTATATTTGAAATGCCTATCGGCTTCTATATCTGAAATGCCTATCGGCACCTATTTTTAAAATGCCTATCGGAAACTACATCTGAAATACCTGTCAGCACCTATATTTGAAATGCCAATCGGCAACCATTTCTGGAATTCCTATCGCCACCTATATTTGAAATGCCTATCGGCTTCTATATCTGAAATGCCTATCGGCACCTATTTTTAAAATGCCAATCGGCAACTATATCTGAAATGCCTATCGGCACCTATATCTGAAAGGCCTATCGGCACCTATTTTTGAAATGCCTATCGGAAACTACAACTGAAATGCCCATCAGCACCTATATTTGAAATGCCTATCGGCAACCATATTTGGTATGCCTATCGGCACCTATATTTGAAATGCCTATCGGCTTCTATATCTGAAATGCCTAGCGGCACCTATTTTTGAAATGCCTATCGAAAACTACATCTGAAATGCCTATCAGCACCTATATTTGAAATGCCTATCGGCACCAATTTTTGAAATGCCTATCGGAAAATACATCTGGAATGCCTATCAGCACCTATATTTGAAATGCCTATCGGCAACCATATCTGGAATGCTTATCGCCACCTATATTTGAAATGCCTATCGGCTTTTATATCTGAACTGCCTATCGGCACCTATTTTTAAAATGCCAATCGGCAACTATATCTGAAATGCCTATCGGCACCTATATCTGAAATGCCTATCGGCACCTATTTTTAAAATGCCTATCGGAAACTACATCTGAAATGCCTATCAGCACCTATATTTGAAATGCCTATCGGCAACCATATCTGGAATGCCTATCGGCACCTATATTTGAAATGCCTATCGGCTTCTATATCTGAAATGCCTATCGGCACCTATTTTAAAAATGCCTATCGGAAACTACATCTGAAATGCCTATCAGCACCTATATTTGAAATGCCTATCGGCAACCATATCTGGAATGCCTATCGGCACCTATATTTGAAATGCCTATCGGCTTCTATATCTGAAATGCCTATCGGCACCTATTTTTAAAATGGCTATCAGCAACTATATCTGAAATGCCTATCGGCACCTATATCTGAAATGCCTTTCGGCATTTATATCTGAAATGCCTATCGACACCTATATTTGAAATGCCTATCGGCACCTACATTTTAAATGCCTATCAGCACCTATATCTGAAATGCCTATCGGCACCTATTTTTGAAATGTCTTTCGGAAACTACATCTGAAATGCCTATCTGCTCCTATATTTGAAATGCCTATCGGCAACCATATCTGAAATGCCTATCGACCCCTATATTTGAAATACCTATCGGCTTCTATATCTGAAATGCTTATCGGCACCTGTTTTTAAAATGCCAATCGGCAACTATATCTGAAATGCCTATCGGCACCTATATCTGAAATGCCTATCGGCATCAATTTTTGAAATGCCTATCGGAAACTACATCTAAAATGCCTATCAGCACCTATATTTGAAATGCCTATCGGCAACCATATCTGGAATGCCTATCGGCACCTATATTTGAAATGCCTATCGGCTTCTATATCTGTAATGCCTATCGGCACCTATATCTGAAATGCCTATCGGCACCAATTTTTGAAATGCCTATCGGAAACTACATCTGAAATGCCTATCAGCACCTATATTTGAAATGCCTATCGGCAACTATATCTGGAATGCCTATCGGAACCTATATTTGAAATGCCTATCGGCTTCTATATCTGAAATGCCTATCGGCACCTATTTTTAAAATGTCAATCGGCAACTATATCTGATGTGCCTATCGGCACCTATATCAGAAATGCCTATCGGCACCTATTTTTGAGATGCCTATCGAAAACTACACCTGAAAAGCCTATCAGCACCTATATTTGAAATGCCTATCGGCAACCACATCAGAAATGCCTATCGGCACCTATATCTGAAATGCCTTTCGGCATATATATCTGAAATGCCTATCCACACCTATATCTGAAATGCCTATCGGCACCTATATCTGAAATGCCTATCGGCATCAATTTTTGAAATGCCTATCGGAAACTACATCTGAAATGCCTATCTGCTCCTATATTTGAAATGCCTATCGGCAAACATATCTGAAATGCCTATCGACACTTATAATTGAAATACCTATCGGCTTCTATATCTGAAATGCCTATCGGCACCTGTTTTTAAAATGCCAATCGGCAACTATATCTGAAATGCCTATCGGCACCTAAACCTGAAATGCCTATCGGCATCAATTTTTGAAATGCCTATCGGAAACTACATCTAAAATGCCTATCGACACCTATATTTGAAATGCCTATCGGCAACCATATCTGGAATGCTTATCAAGACCTATATTTGAAATGCCTATCGGCTTCTATATCTGAAATGCCTATCGGCACCTATTTTTAAAATGCCAATTGGCAACTATATCTGAAATGCCTATCGGCACCTATATCTGAAATGCCTATCGGCACCTATTTATAAAATGCCTATCGGAAACTACATCTGAAATGCCTATCGGCACCTATATTTGAAATGCCTATCGGCTTCTATATCTGAAATGCCTATCGGCACCTATTTTTAAAATGTCAATCGGCAACTATATCTGATGTGCCTATCGGCACCTATATCAGAAATGCCTATCGGCACCTATTTTTGAGATGCCTATCGAAAACTACACCTGAAAAGCCTATCAGCACCTATATTTGAAATGCCTATCGGCAACCACATCAGAAATGCCTATCGGCACCTATATCTGAAATGCCTTTCGGCATATATATCTGAAATGCCTATCCACACCTATATCTGAAATGCCTATCGGCACCTATATCTGAAATGCCTATCGGCATCAATTTTTGAAATGCCTATCGGAAACTACATCTGAAATGCCTATCTGCTCCTATATTTGAAATGCCTATCGGCAAACATATCTGAAATGCCTATCGACACTTATAATTGAAATACCTATCGGCTTCTATATCTGAAATGCCTATCGGCACCTGTTTTTAAAATGCCAATCGGCAACTATATCTGAAATGCCTATCGGCACCTAAACCTGAAATGCCTATCGGCATCAATTTTTGAAATGCCTATCGGAAACTACATCTAAAATGCCTATCAGCACCTATATTTGAAATGCCTATCTGCAACCATATCTGGAATGCCTATCGGATCCTATATTTGAAATGCTTTCGGCTTCTATATCTGAAATGCCTATCGGCACCTATTTTTAAAATGCCAATCGGCAACTATATCTGAAATGCCTATCGGCACCTATATCTGAAATGCCTATCGGCACCTATTTTTTAAATGCCTATCGGAAACTTCATCTGAAATGCCTATCAGCACCTATATTTGAAATGCCTATCGGCAACCATATCTGGAATGCTTATCGGCACCTATATTTGAAATGCCTATCGGCTTCTATATCTGAAATGCCTATCGGCACCTATTTTTAAAATTTCAATTGGCAACTATATCTGAAATGCCTATCGGCACCTATATCTGAAATGCCTATCGGCACCTATTTTTGAAATGCCTATCGGAAACTACATCTGAAATGCCTATCGGCACCTATATTTGAAATGCCTATCGGCTTCTATATCTGAAATGCCTATCGACACCTATTTTTAAAATGCCAATCGGCAACTATATCTGAAATGCCTATCGGCTTCTATATCTGAAATGCCTATCGGCACCTATTTTAAAATGCCAATTGGCAACTATATCTGAAATGCCTATCGGCACCTATATCTGAAATGCCTATCGGCACCTATTTTTGAAATGCCTATCGGACACTACATCTGAAATGTCTATCAGCACCTATATTTGAAATGCCTATCAGCAACCATATCTGGAATGCCTATCGGCACCTATATTTGAAATGCTTTCGGCTTCTATATCTGAAATGCCTATCGGCACCTATTCAAAAATGCCAATCGGCAACTATATCTGAAATGCCTATCGGCTTCTATATCTGAAATGCCTATCGGCTTCTATATCTGAAATGCCTATCGGCACCTATTTTTAAAATGCCAATCGGTAACTATATCTGAAATGCCTATCGGCACCTTTATCTGAAATGCCTATTGTCACCAATTTTTGAAATGCCTATCGGAAACTACATCTGGAATGCCTATCAGCACCTATATTTGAAATACCTATCGGCAACCATATCTGGAATGCTTATCGGCACCTATATTTGTAATGCCTATCGGCTTCTATATCTGAAATGCCTATCGGCACCTATTTTTAAAATGCCAATCGGCAACTATATCTGAAATGCCTATTGGCGTCTATATCTGAAATGCCTATCGGCACCTATTTTTGAAATGCCTATCGGAAAATACATCTGAAATGCCTATCAGCACCTATATTTGAAATGTCTATCGGCAACCATATCTGTAATGCCTATCGGCACCTATATTTGAAATGCCTATCGGCTTCTATATCTGAAATGCCTATCGGCACCTATTTTTAAAATGCCAATCGGCAACTATATCTAAAATGCCTATCGGCACCTATATCTAAAATGCCTATCGGCACCTATTTTTGAAATGCCTATCGGAAACTACATCTGAAATGCCTATCAGCAACTATATTTGAAATGCCTATCGGCAACCATATCTGGAATGCTTATCGGCACCTATATTTGAAATGCCTATCGGCTTCTATATCTGTAATGCCTATCGGCACCTATATCTGAAATACCCATCGGCACCTATTTTTGAAATGCCTATCGGAAACTACATCTGAAATGCCTATCAGCACCAATATTTGAAATGCCTATCGGCAACCATATCTGAAATGCCTATCGACACCTATATTTAAAATACCTATCGGCTTCTATATCTGAAACGCCTATCGGCACCTATTTTTAAAATGCCAATCGGCAACTATATCTGAAATGCCTATCGGCACCTATATCTGAAATGCCTATCGGCACCAATTTTTGAAATGCCTATCGGAAACTACATCTGAAATGCCTATCAGCACCTATATTTGAAATGCCTATCGGCAACTATATCTGGAATGCCTATCGGCACCTATATTTGAAATGCCTATCGGCTTCTATATCTGAAATGCCTATCGGCACCTATTTTTAAAATGCCAATCGGCAACTATATCTGAAATGCCTATCGGCACCTATATCTGAAATGCCTATCGGCACCTATTTTTGAAATGCCTATCGGAAACTACATCTGAAATGCCTATCAGCACCTATATTTGAAATGCCTATCGGCAACCATATCTGGAATGCTTATCGGCACCTATATTTGAAATGCCTTTCGGCTTCTATATCTGAAATGCCTATCGGCACCTATTTTTAAAATGCCAATCGGCAACTATATCTGATGTGCCTATCGGCACCTATATCTGAAATGCCTATCGGCACCTATTTTTGTGATGCCTATCGAAAACTACATCTGAAATGCCTATCAGCACCTATATTTGAAATGCCTATCGGCAACCACATCAGAAATGCCTATCGGCACCTATATCTGAAATGCCTTTCGGCATATATATCTGAAATGCCTATCGACACCTATATTTGAAATGCCTATCGGCACCTATATTTTAAATGCCTATCGGCAACCACATCAGAAATGCCTATCGGCACCTATATCTAAAATGCCTATCGGCACCTATTTTTGAAATGCCTTTTGGAAACTACATCCAAAATGCCAATCGGCACCTATTTTTAAAATGCCAATCGGCAACTATATCTGAAATGCCTATCGGCACCTATATCTGAAATGCCTATCGGCACCTATTTTTTGAAATGCCTATCGGAAACTACATCTGAAATGCCTATCAGCACCTATATTTGAAATGCCTATCGGCAACCATATCTGAAATGCCTATCGACACCTATATTTGAAATACCTATCGGCTTCTATATCTGAAATGCCTATCTGCACCTATTTTTATAATGCCAATCGGCAACTATATCTGAAATGCCTATCGGCACCTATATCTGAAATGCCTATCGGCACCAACTTTTGAAATGCTTATCGGAAACTACATCTAAAATGCCTATCAGCACCTATATTTGAAATGCCAATCGGCAACCATATCTGGAATGCCTATCGGCACCTATATTTGAAATGCCTATCGGCTTCTATATCTGAAATGCCTATCGACACCTATTTTTAAAATGCCAATCGGCAACTATATCGGAAATGCCTATCGGCAGCTATATCTGAAATGCCTATCGGCACCTATTTTTGAAATGCCTTTCGGAAACTACATCTGAAATGCCTATCTGCTTCTATATTTGAAATGCCTATCGGCAACCATATCTGAAATGCCTATCGACACCTATATTTGAAATACCTATCGGCTTCTATATCTGAAATGCCTATCGGCACCTGTTTTTAAAATGCCAATCGGCAACTATATCTGAAATGCCTATCGGCACCTATTTTTGAAATGCCTATCGGAAACTACATCTGAAATGCCTATCGGAACCTATATTTGAAATGCCTATCGGCTTCTATATCTGAAATGCCTATCAACACCTATTTTTAAAATGCCAATCGGCAACTATATCCGAAATGCCTATCGGCTTCTATATCTGAAATGCCTATCGGCACCTATTTTTGAAATGCCTATCGGAAACTACATCTGAAATGTCTATCAGCACCTATATTTGAAATGCCAATCGGCAACTATATCTGAAATGCCTATCGGCACCTATATCTGAAATGCCTATCGGCACCTATTTTTTAAATGCCAATCGGAAACTACATCTGAAATGCCTATCAGCACCTATATTTGAAATGCCTATCGGCAACCATATCTGAAATGCCTATTGACACCTATATTTGAAATACCTATCGGCTTCTATATCTGAAATGCCTATCGGCACCTATTTTTAAAATGCCAATCGGTAACTATATCTAAAATGCCTATCGGCACTTTTATCTGAAATGCCTATCGTCACCAATTTTTGAAATGCCTATCGGAAACTACATCTGGAATGTCTTTCAGCACCTATATTTGAAGTGCCTATCGGCAACCATATCTGGAATGCTTATCGGCACCTATATTTGAAATGCCTATCGGCTTCTATATCTGAAATGCCTATCGGCACCTATTTTTAAAATGCCAATCGGCAACTATATCTGAAATGCCTATCGGCACCTATATCTGAAATGCTTATAGGCACCTATTTTTGAAATGCCTATCGGAAACTACATCTGAAATGCCTATCAGCACCTATATTTAAAATGCTTATCGGCAACCATAACTGGAATGCCTATCGGCACCTATATTTGAAATGCCTATCGGCTTCTATATCTGAAATGCCTATCGGCACCTATTTTTAAAATGCCAATCGGCAACTATATCTGAAATGTCTATCGGCACCTATATCTGAAAGGCCTATCGGCACCTATTTTTGAAATGCCTATCGGAAACTACAACTGAAATGCCCATCAGCACCTATATTTGAAATGCCTATCGGCAACCATATTTGGTATGCCTATCGGCACCTATATTTGAAATGCCTATCGGCTTCTATATCTGAAATGCCTAGCGGCACCTATTTTTGAAATGCCTATCGGAAACTACATCTGAAATGCCTATCAGCACCTATATTTGAAATGCCTATCGGCAACTATATCTGGAATGCCTATCGGCACCTATATTTGAAATGCCTATCGGCTTCTATATCTGAAATGCCTATCGGCACCTATTTTTAAAATGCCAATCGGCAACTATATCTGAAATGCCTATCGGCACCTATATCTGAAATGCCTATCGGCACCTATTTTTGAAATGCCTATCGGAAACTACATCTGAAATGCCTATCAGCACCTATATTTGAAATGCCTATCGGCAACCATATCTGGAATGCCTATCGGCACCTATATTTGAAATGCCTTTCGGCTTCTATATCTGAAATGCCTATCGGCACCTATTTTTAAAATGCCAATCGGCAACTATATCTGATGTGCCTATCGGCACCTATATCTGAAATGCCTATCGGCACCTATTTTTGTGATGCCTATCGAAAACTACATCTGAAATGCCTATCAGCACCTATATTTGAAATGCCTATCGGCAACCACATCAGAAATGCCTATCGGCACCTATATCTGAAATGCCTTTCGGCATATATATCTGAAATGCCTATCGACACCTATATTTGAAATGCCTATCGGCACCTATATTTTAAATGCCTATCGGCAACCACATCAGAAATGCCTATCGGCACCTATATCTAAAATGCCTATCGGCACCTATTTTTAAAATGCCTTTTGGAAACTACATCCAAAATGCCAATCGGCACCTATTTTTAAAATGCCAATCGGCAACTATATCTGAAATGCCTATCGGCACCTATATCTGAAATGCCTATCGGCACCTATTTTTTGAAATGCCTATCGGAAACTACATCTGAAATGCCTATCAGCACCTATATTTGAAATGCCTATCGGCAACCATATCTGAAATGCCTATCGACACCTATATTTGAAATACCTATCGGCTTCTATATCTGAAATGCCTATCGGCACCTATTTTTAAAATGCCAATCGGCAACTATATCTGAAATGCCTATCGGCACCTATATCTGAAATGCCTATCGGCACCAACTTTTGAAATGCTTATCGGAAACTACATCTAAAATGCCTATCAGCACCTATATTTGAAATGCCAATCGGCAACCATATCTGGAATGCCTATCGGCACCTATATTTGAAATGCCTATCGGCTTCTATATCTGAAATGCCTATCGACACCTATTTTTAAAATGCCAATCGGCAACTATATCGGAAATGCCTATCGGCAGCTATATCTGAAATGCCTATCGGCACCTATTTTTGAAATGCCTTTCGGAAACTACATCTGAAATGCCTATCTGCTTCTATATTTGAAATGCCTATCGGCAACCATATCTGAAATGCCTATCGACACCTATATTTGAAATACCTATCGGCTTCTATATCTGAAATGCCTATCGGCACCTGTTTTTAAAATGCCAATCGGCAACTATATCTGAAATGCCTATCGGCACCTATTTTTGAAATGCCTATCGGAAACTACATCTGAAATGCCTATCGGAACCTATATTTGAAATGCCTATCGGCTTCTATATCTGAAATGCCTATCAACACCTATTTTTAAAATGCCAATCGGCAACTATATCCGAAATGCCTATCGGCTTCTATATCTGAAATGCCTATCGGCACCTATTTTTGAAATGCCTATCGGAAACTACATCTGAAATGTCTATCAGCACCTATATTTGAAATGCCAATCGGCAACTATATCTGAAATGCCTATCGGCACCTATATCTGAAATGCCTATCGGCACCTATTTTTTAAATGCCAATCGGAAACTACATCTGAAATGCCTATCAGCACCTATATTTGAAATGCCTATCGGCAACCATATCTGAAATGCCTATCGACACCTATATTTGAAATACCTATCGGCTTCTATATCTGAAATGCCTATCGGCACCTATTTTTAAAATGCCAATCGGTAACTATATCTAAAATGCCTATCGGCACTTTTATCTGAAATGCCTATCGTCACCAATTTTTGAAATGCCTATCGGAAACTACATCTGGAATGCCTTTCAGCACCTATATTTGAAGTGCCTATCGGCAACCATATCTGGAATGCTTATCGGCACCTATATTTGAAATGCCTATCGGCTTCTATATCTGAAATGCCTATCGGCACCTATTTTTAAAATGCCAATCGGCAACTATATGTGAAATGCCTATCGGCACCTATATCTGAAATGCTTATCGGCACCTATTTTTGAAATGCCTATCGGAAACTACATCTGAAATGCCTATCAGCACCTATATTTAAAATGCTTATCGGCAACCATAACTGGAATGCCTATCGGCACCTATATTTGAAATGCCTATCGGCTTCTATATCTGAAATGCCTATCGGCACCTATTTTTAAAATGCCAATCGGCAACTATATCTGAAATGCCTATCGGCACCTATATCTGAAAGGCCTATCGGCACCTATTTTTGAAATGCCTATCGGAAACTACAACTGAAATGCCCATCAGCACCTATATTTGAAATGCCTATCGGCAACCATATTTGGTATGCCTATCGGCACCTATATTTGAAATGCCTATCGGCTTCTATATCTGAAATGCCTAGCGGCACCTATTTTTGAAATGCCTATCGAAAACTACATCTGAAATGCCTATCAGCACCTATATTTGAAATGCCTATCGGCACCAATTTTTGAAATGCCTATCGGAAAATACATCTGGAATGCCTATCAGCACCTATATTTGAAATGCCTATCGGCAACCATATCTGGAATGCTTATCGCCACCTATATTTGAAATGCCTATCGGCTTTTATATCTGAACTGCCTATCGGCACCTATTTTTAAAATGCCAATCGGCAACTATATCTGAAATGCCTATCGGCACCTATATCTGAAATGCCTATCGGCACCTATTTTTGAAATGCCTATCGGAAACTACATCTGAAATGCCTATCAGCACCTATATTTGAAATGCCTATCGGCAACCATATCTGGAATGCCTATCGGCACCTATATTTGAAATGCCTATCGGCTTCTATATCTGAAATGCCTATCGGCACCTATTTTAAAAATGCCTATCGGAAACTACATCTGAAATGCCTATCAGCACCTATATTTGAAATGCCTATCGGCAACCATATCTGGAATGCCTATCGGCACCTATATTTGAAATGCCTATCGGCTTGTATATCTGAAATGCCTATCGGCACCTATTTTTAAAATGGCTATCAGCAACTATATCTGAAATGCCTATCGGCACCTATATCTGAAATGCCTTTCGGCATTTATATCTGAAATGCCTATCGACACCTATATTTGAAATGCCTATCGGCACCTATATTTTAAATGCCTATCAGCACCTATATCTGAAATGCCTATCGGCACCTATTTTTGAAATGTCTTTCGGAAACTACATCTGAAATGCCTATCTGCTCCTATATTTGAAATGCCTATCGGCAACCATATCTGAAATGCCTATCGACCCCTATATTTGAAATACCTATCGGCTTCTATATCTGAAATGCTTATCGGCACCTGTTTTTAAAATGCCAATCGGCAACTATATCTGAAATGCCTATCGGCACCTATATCTGAAATGCCTATCGGCATCAATTTTTGAAATGCCTATCGGAAACTACATCTAAAATGCCAATCAGCACCTATATTTGAAGTGCCTATCGGCAACCATATCTGGAATGCCTATCGGCACCTATATTTGAAATGCCTATCGGCTTCTATATCTGTAATGCCTATCGGCACCTATATCTGAAATGCCTATCGGCACCAATTTTTGAAATGCCTATCGGAAACTACATCTGAAATGCCTATCAGCACCTATATTTGAAATGCCTATCGGCAACTATATCTGGAATGCCTATCGGAACCTATATTTGAACAGCCTATCGGCTTCTATATCTGAAATGCCTATCGGCACCTATTTTTAAAATGTCAATCGGCAAATATATCTGATGTGCCTATCGGCACCTATATCAGAAATGCCTATCGGCACCTATTTTTGAGATGCCTATCGAAAACTACACCTGAAAAGCCTATCAGCACCTATATTTGAAATGCCTATCGGCAACCACATCAGAAATGCCTATCGGCACCTATATCTAAAATGCCTATCGGCACCTATTTTTGAAATGCCTTTTGGAAACTACATCCAAAATGCCAATCGGCACCTATTTTTAAAATGCCAATCGGCAACTATATCTGAAATGCCTATCGGCAGCTATATCTGAAATGCCTATCGGCACCTATTTTTGAAATGCCTTTCGGAAACTACATCTGAAATGCCTATCTGCTTCTATATTTGAAATGCCTATCGGCAACCATATCTGAAATGCCTATCGACACCTATATTTGAAATACCTATCGGCTTCTATATCTGAAATGCCCATCGGCACCTATTTTTAAAATGCCAATCGGCAACTATATCTGAAATGCCTATCGGCACCTATATCTGAAATGCCTATCGGTACCAACTTTTGAAATGCTTATCGGAAACTACATCTAAAATGCCTATCAGCACCTATATTTGAAATGCCAATCGGCAACCATATCTGGAATGCCTATCGGCACCTATATTTGAAATGCCTATCGGCTTCTATATCTGAAATGCCTATCGACACCTATTTTTAAAATGCCAATCGGCAACTATATCGGAAATGCCTATCGGCAGCTATATCTGAAATGCCTATCGGCACCTATTTTTGAAATGCCTTTCGGAAACTACATCTGAAATGCCTATCTGCTTCTATATTTGAAATGCCTATCGGCAACCATATCTGAAATGCCTATCGACACCTATATTTGAAATACCTATCGGCTTCTATATCTGAAATGCCTATCGGCACCTGTTTTTAAAATGCCAATCGGCAACTATATCTGAAATGCCTATCGGCACCTATTTTTGAAATGCGTATCGGAAACTACATCTGAAATGCCTATCGGAACCTATATTTGAAATGCCTATCGGCTTCTATATCTGAAATGCCTATCAACACCTATTTTTAAAATGCCAATCGGCAACTATATCCGAAATGCCTATCGGCTTCTATATCTGAAATGCCTATCGGCACCTATTTTTGAAATGCCTATCGGAAACTACATCTGAAATGTCTATCAGCACCTATATTTGAAATGCCAATCGGCAACTATATCTGAAATGCCTATCGGCACCTATATCTGAAATGCCTATCGGCACCTATTTTTTAAATGCCAATCGGAAACTACATCTGAAATGCCTATCAGCACCTATATTTGAAATGCCTATCGGCAACCATATCTGAAATGCCTATCGACACCTATATTTGAAATACCTATCGGCTTCTATATCTGAAATGCCTATCGGCACCTATTTTTAAAATGCCAATCGGTAACTATATCTAAAATGCCTATCGGCACTTTTATCTGAAATGCCTATCGTCACCAATTTTTGAAATGCCTATCGGAAACTACATCTGGAATGCCTTTCAGCACCTATATTTGAAGTGCCTATCGGCAACCATATCTGGAATGCTTATCGGCACCTATATTTGAAATGCCTATCGGCTTCTATATCTGAAATGCCTATCGGCACCTATTTTTAAAATGCCAATCGGCAACTATATCTGAAATGCCTATCGGCACCTATATCTGAAATGCTTATCGGCACCTATTTTTGAAATGCCTATCGGAAACTACATCTGAAATGCCTATCAGCACCTATATTTAAAATGCTTATCGGCAACCATAACTGGAATGCCTATCGGCACCTATATTTCAAATGCCTATCGGCTTCTATATCTGAAATGCATATCGGCACCTATTTTTAAAATGCCAATCGGCAACTATATCTGAAATGCCTATCGGCACCTATATCTGAAATGCCTATCGGCACCTATTTTTGAAATGCCTATCGGAAACTACATCTGAAATGCCTATCAGCAACTATATTTGAAATGCCTATCGGCAACCATATCTAGAATGCCTATCGGCACCTATATATGAAATGCCTATCGGCTTCTATATCTGAAATGCCTATCGGCACCTATTTTTAAAATACCAATCGGCAACTATATCTGTAATGCCTATCGGCACCTATATCTGAAGTGCCTATCGGCACCTATATCTGAAATGCCTATCTGCACCAATTTTTGTATTGCCTATCGGAAACTACATCTGAAATGCCTATCAGCACCTATATTTGAAATGCCTATCGGCAAACATATCTGGAATGCCTATTGGCACCTATATTTGAAATGCCTATCGGCTTCTATATCTGAAATGCCTATCGGCACCTATTTTAAAAATGCCAATCGGCAACTATATCTGAAATGCCTATCGGCACCTATATCTGAAATGCCTATCGGCACCTATTTTTGAAATGCCTATCGGAAACTACATCTGAAATGCCTATCATCATCTATATTTGAAATGCTTATCCGCAACCATATCTGGAATGCCTATCGGCACCTATATTTGAAATGCCTATCGGCTTCTATATTTGAAATGCCTATCGACACCTATTTTTAAAATGCCAATTGGCAACTATATCTGAAATGCCTATCGGCACCTATATCTGAAATGCCTATTGGTACCTATTTTTGAAATGCCTATCGGAAACTACATCTGAAATGCCTATCAGCACTTATATTTGAAATGCCTATCGGCAACCATATCTGGAATGCCTATCGGCAACTATATTTGAAATGCCTATCGGCTTCTATATCTGAAATGCCTATCGGCACCTATTTTTAAAATGCCAATCGGCAACTATATCTGAAATGCCTATTGGCACCTATATCTGAAATGCCTATCGGCACCTGTTTTTAGAATGCCAATCCGCAACTTTATCTGAAATGCCTATCTGCACCTATCTCTGAAATGCCTATCGGCATCAATTTTTGAGATGCCTATCGGAAAGTACATCTAAAATGCCTATCAGCACCTATATTTGAAATGCCTATCGGCAACCATATTATCTGGAATGCCTATCGGCACCTATATTTGAAATGCTTATCGGCTTCTATATCTGAAATGCCTATCGACACGTATTTTTAAAATGGCTATCGGTAACTATACCTGAAATGCCTATCGGCACCTATATCTGAAATGCCTATCGGCACCTATTTTTGTAATGTTTATCGGAAACTACATCTGAAATGCCAATCAGCACCTATATTTGAAATGCCTATCGGCAACCATATCTGGAATGCCTATCGGCACCTATATTTGAAATGCCTATCGGCTTCTATATCTGAAATGCCTATCGGCACCTATTTTTAAAATGCCTATCGGAAACTACATCTGAAATACCTGTCAGCACCTATATTTGAAATGCCAATCGGCAAACATTTCTGGAATGCCTATCGGCACCTATATTTGAAATGCCTATCGGCTTCTATATCTGAAATGCCTATCGGCACCTATTTTTAAAATGCCAATCGGCAACTATATCTGAAATGGCTATCGGCACCTATATCTGAAAGGCCTATCGGCACCTATTTTTGAAATGCCTATCAGAAACTACAACTGAAATGCCCATCAGCACCTATATCTGAAATGCCTATCTGCACCAATTTTTGTATTGCCTATCGGAAACTACATCTGAAATGCCTATCAGCACCTATATTTGAAATGCCTATCGGCAAACATATCTGGAATGCCTATTGGCACCTATATTTGAAATGCCTATCGGCTTCTATATCTGAAATGCCTATCGGCACCTATTTTAAAAATGCCAATCGGCAACTATATCTGAAATGCCTATCGGCACCTATATCTGAAATGCCTATCGGCACCTATTTTTGAAATGCCTATCGGAAACTACATCTGAAATGCCTATCATCATCTATATTTGAAATGCTTATCCGCAACCATATCTGGAATGCCTATCGGCACCTATATTTGAAATGCCTATCGGCTTCTATATTTGAAATGCCTATCGACACCTATTTTTAAAATGCCAATTGGCAACTATATCTGAAATGCCTATCGGCACCTATATCTGAAATGCCTATTGGTACCTATTTTTGAAATGCCTATCGGAAACTACATCTGAAATGCCTATCAGCACTTATATTTGAAATGCCTATCGGCAACCATATCTGGAATGCCTATCGGCAACTATATTTGAAATGCCTATCGGCTTCTATATCTGAAATGCCTATCGGCACCTATTTTTAAAATGCCAATCGGCAACTATATCTGAAATGCCTATTGGCACCTATATCTGAAATGCCTATCGGCACCTGTTTTTAGAATGCCAATCCGCAACTATATCTGAAATGCCTATCTGCACCTATATCTGAAATGCCTATCGGCACCTATCTTTGAAATGCCTATCGGAAACTACATCTGAAATGCCTATCAGCACCTACATTTGAAATGCCTATCGGCTACCATATCTGAAATGCCTATCGGCACCAATTTTTGAAATGCCTATCAAAAACTACATCTGAAATGCCTATCAGCACCTATATTTGAAATGCCTATCGGCAAACATATCTGGAATGCCTATTGGCACCTATATTTGAAATGCCTATCGGCTTCTATATCTGAAATGCCTATCGGCACCTATTTTAAAAATGCCAATCGGCAACTATATCTGAAATGCCTATCGGCACCTATATCTGAAATGCCTATCGGCACCTATTTTTGAAATGCCTATCGGAAACTACATCTGAAATGCCTATCAGCACCTATATTTAAAATGCTTATCGGCAACCATAACTGGAATGCCTATCGGCACCTATATTTGAAATGCCTATCGGCTTTTATATTTGAAATGCCTATCGACACCTATTTTTAAAATGCCAATTGGCAACTATATCTGAAATGCCTATCGGCAGCTATATCTGAAATGCCTATCGGCACCTATTTTTGAAATGCCTTTCGGAAACTACATCTGAAATGCCTATCTGCTCCTATATTTGAAATGCCTATCGGCAACCATATCTGGAATGCCTATCGGCACCTACATTTGAAATGCCTATCGGCTTCTATATCTGAAATGCCTATCGGCACCTATTTTTAAAATGCCAATTGGCAACTATATCTGAAATGCCTATCGGCACCTGTATCTGAAATGCCTATCGGCACCTATTTTTGAAATGCCTATCGGAAACTACATCTGAAATGCCTATCGGCACCTATATTTGAAATGCCTATCGTCAACCATATCTGAAATGCCTATCGACACCTATATTTGAAATACCTATCGGCTTCTATATCTGAAATGCCTATCGGCACCTATTTCAAAATGCCAATCGGTAACTATATCTGAAATGCTTATCGGCACCTATATCTGAAATGCCTATCGGCACCAATTTTTGAAATGCCTATCGGAAACTAAATCTGAAATGCCTATCAGCACCTATATTTGAAATGCCTATCGGCTACCATATCTGGAATGCTTATCGGCATCTATATTTGAAATGCCTATCGGCTTCTATATCTGAAATGCCTATCGGCATCTATTTTTAAAATGCCAATCGGCAACTATATCTGAAATGCCTATCGGCACCTATATCTGAAATGCCTATCGGCACCTATTTTTGAAATGCCTATCGGAAACTACATCTGAAATGCCTATCAGCACCTATATTTGAAATGCCTATGGGCAACCATATCTGGAATGCCTATCGGCACCTATATTTGAAATGCCTATCGGCTTCTATATCTGAAATGCCTATCGGCACCTATTTTTAAAATGCCAATCGGCAACTATATCTGTAATGCCTATCGGCACCTATATCTGAAATGCCTATCGGCACCAATTTTTGAAATGCCTATCGGAAACTACATCTAAAATGCCTATCAGCACCTATATTTGAAATGCCTATCGGCAACTATATCTGGAATGCCTATCGGCACCTATATTTGAAATGCCTATCGGCTTTTATATCTGAAATGCCTATCGGCACCTATTTTTAAAATGTCAATCGGCAACTATATCTGATGTGCCTATCGGCACCTATATCAGAAATGCTTATCGGCACCTATTTTTGAGATGCCTATCGAAAACTACATCTGAAATGCCTATCAGCACCTATATTTGAAATGCCTATCGGCAACCACATCTGAAATGCCTATCGGCACCTATATCTGAAATGCCTTTCGGCATATTTATCTGAAATGCCTATCCACACCTATATCTGAAATGACTATCGGCACCTATATCCGAAATGCCTATCGGCATCAATTTTTGAAATGCCTATCGGAAACTACATCTAAAATGCCTATCAGCACCTATATTTGAAATGCCTATCGGCAAACATATCTGGAATGCCTATCGGCACCTATATTTGAAATGCCTATCGGCTTCTATATCTGAAATGCCTATCGGCACCTATTTTTAAAATGCCAATTGGCAACTATATCTGAAATGCCTATCGGCACCTATATCTGAAATGCCTATCGGCACCTATTTTTGAAATGCCTATCGGAAACTACATCTGAAATGCCTATCAGCACCTATATTTAAAATGCCTATCGGCAACCATATCTGGAATGCCTATTGGAACCTATATTTGAAATGCCTATCGGCTTCTATATCTGAAATGCCTATCGGCACCTATTTTTAAAATGCCAATCGGCAACTATATCTGAAATGCCTATCGGCACCTATATCTGAAATACCTATCGGCACCAATTTTTGAAATGCCTATCGGAAACTACATCTTATATGCCTATCAGCACCTATATTTGAAATGCCTATCGGCAACCATATCTGGAATGCTTATCGGCATCTATATTTGAAATGCCTATCGGCTTCTATATCTGAAATGCCTATCATCACCTATTTTTAAAATGCCAATCGGCAACTATATCTAGAATGCCTATCGGCACCTATATTTGAAATGCCTATCGGCTTCTATATCTGAAATGCCTATCGACACCTATTTTTAAAATGCCAATCTGCAACTATATCTGAAATGCCTATCGCCAGCTATATCTGAAATGCCTATCGGCACCTATTTTTGAAATGCCTTTCGGAAACTACATCTGAAATGCCTATCTGCTCCTATATTTGAAATGCCTATCGGCAACCATATCTGGAATGCCTATCGGCACCTACATTTGAAATGCCTATCGGCTTCTATATCTGAAATGCCTATCGGCACCTATTTTTAAAATGCCTATTGGCAACTATATCTGAAATGCCTATCGGCACCTATATCTGAAATGCCTATCGGCACCTATTTTTGAAATGCCTATCGGAAACTACATCTGAAATGCCTAACGGCACCTATTTTGAAATGCCAATTGGCAACTATATCTGAAATGCCTATCGGCACCTATATCTGTAATGCCTATCGGCACCTATTTTTGAAATGCCTATCGGAAACTACATCTGGAATGCCTATCAGCACCTATATTTGAAATGCCTATCGGCAACCATATCTGGAATACTTATCGGCACCTATATTTGAAATGCCTATCGGCTTCTATATCTGAAATGCCTATCGGCACCTATTTTTAAAATGCCAATCGGCAACTATATCTAAAATGCCTATCGGCACCTATATCTGAAATGCCTATCGGCACCTATTTTTGAAATGCCTATCGGAAACTACATCTGAAATGCCTATCAGCACCTATATTTGAAATGCCTATCGGCAACCATATCTGGAATGCCTATCGGCACCTATATTTGAAATGCCTATCGGCTTCTATATCTGAAATGCCTATCGGCACCTATTTTTAAAATGCCAATCGGCAACTATATCTGTAATGCCTATCGGCACCTATATCTGAAATGCCTATCGGCACCTATTTTTGAAATGCCTATCGGAAACTACATCTGAAATGCCTATCAGCAACTATATTTGAAATGCCTATCAGCAACCATTTCTGGAATGCCTATCAGCACCTATATTTGAAATGCCTCTCGGCTTCTATATCTGTAATGCCTATCGGCACCTATATCTAAAATGCCTATCGGCACCTATTTTTGAAATGCCTATCGGAAACTACATCTGAAATGCCTATCAGCACCAATATTTGAAATGCCTATCGGCAACCATATCTGAAATGCCTATCGACACCCATATTTGAAATACCTATCGGCTTCTATATCTGAAATGCCTATCGGCACCCATTTTTAAAATGCCAATCGGCAACTATATCTGAAATGCCTATCGGCACCTATATCTGAAATGCCTATCGGCACCAATTTTTGAAATGCCTATCGGAAACTACATCTAAAATGCCTATCAACACCTATATTTGAAATGCCTATCGGCAACCATATCTGGAATGCCTATCGGCACCTATATTTGAAATGCCTATCGGCTTCTATATCTGAAATGCCTATAGGCACCTATTTTTAAAATGCCAATTGGCAACTATATCTGAAATGCCTATCGGCACCTATATCTGAAATGCCTATCGGCACCTATTTTTGAAATGCCTATCGGAAACTACATCTGAAATGCCTATCAGCACCAATATTTGAAATGAATATCGGCTACCATATCTGAAATGCCTATCGACACTTATATTTGAAATACCTATCGGCTTCTATATCTAAAATGCATATCGGCACCTGTTTTTAAAATGCAAATCGGCAACTATATCTGAAAAGCCTATCGGCACCAATTTTTGAAATGCCTATCGGAAACTACATCTGAAATGCCTATCAGCACCTATTTTTGAAATGCCTATCGGCAACTATATCTGGAATGCCTATCGGCATCTATATTTGAAATGCCTATCGGCTTCTATATCTGAAATGCCTATCGGCACCTATTTTTAAAATGCCAATCGGCTACTATATCTGAATGCCTATCGGCACCTATATCTGAAATGCCTATCGGCACCTATTTTTGAAATGCCTATCGGAAACTACATCTGAAATGCCTATAAGCACCTATATTTGAAAAGCCTATCGGCAACCATATCTGGAATGCCTATCGGCACCTATATTTGAAATGCCTTTCGACTTCTATATCTGAAATGTATATTGGCACCTATTTTTAAAATGCCAATCGGCAACTATATCTGATGTGCCTATCGGCACCTATATCTGAAATGCCTGTCGGCACCTATTTTTGAGATGCCTATCGAAAACTACATCTCAAATGCCTATCAGCACCTATATTTGAAATGCCTATCGGCAACCACATCAGAAATGCCTATCGGCACCTATATCTGAAATGCCTTTGGGCATATATATCTGAAATGCCTATCGACACCTATATTTAAAATGCCTATCGGCACCTATATTTTAGATGCCTATCGGCAACTATATCTGATATGCCTATCGGCACCTATATCTAAAATGCCTATCGGCACCTGTTTTTGAAATGCTTTTTGGAAACTACATCTAAAATGCCAATCGGCACCTATTTTTAAAATGCCAATCGGCAACTATATCTGAAATGCCTATCGGCACCTATATCTGAAATGCCTATCGGCACCTATTTTTGAAATGCCTATCGGAAACTACATCTGAAATGCCTATCAGCACCTATATTTGAAATGCCTATCGGCAACCATATCTGAAATGCCTATCGACACCTATATTTGAAATACCTATCGGCTTCTATATCTGAAATGCCTATCGGCACCTATTTTTAAAATGCCAATCGGCAACTATATCTGAAATGCCTATCGGCACCTATATCTGAAATGCCTATCGGCACCAATTTTTGAAATGCTTATCGGAAACTACATCTGAAATGCCTATCAGCACCTATATTTGGAATGCCAATCGGCAACCATATCTGGAATGCCTATCGGCACCTATATTTGAAATGCCTATCGGCTTCTATATCTGAAATGCCTATCGACACCTATTTTTTAAATGCCAATCGGCAACTATATGTGAAATGCCTATCGGCACCTATATCTGAAATGCCTATCGGCACCTATTTTTGAAATGCCTATCGGAAACTACATCTGAAATGCCTATCAGCACCTTTATTTAAAATGCCTATCGGCAACCATATCTGAAGTGCCTATCGACACCTATATTTAAAATACCTATCGGCTTCTATATCTGAAATGCCTATCGGCACCTATTTTTAAAATGCCAATCGGCAACTATATCTGAAATGCCTATCGGCAACTATTTTTGAAATGCTTTTCGGAAACTACATCTGAAATGCCTATCTGCTCCTATATTTGAAATGCCTATCGGCAACCATATCTGAAATGCCTATCGACACCTATATTTGAAATACCTATCGGCTTCGATATCAGAAATGCCTAACGGCACCAGTTTTTAAAATGCCAATCGGCAACTATATCTGAAATGGCTATCGGCACCTATACCTGAAATGCCTACCGGCATCAATTTTTGAAATGCCTATCGGAAACTACATCTAAAATGCCTATCAACACCTATATTTGAAATGCCAATCGGCAACCATATCTGGAATGCCTATCGGCAACTATATTTGAAATGCCTATCGGCTTCTATATCTGAAATGCCTATCGGCACCTATTTTTAAAAAGCCAATTGGCAACTATATCTGGAATGCCTATCAGCACCTATATCTGAAATGCCTATCGGCACCTATATTTGAAATGCCTATCGGCTTCTATATCTGAAATGCCTATCGGCACCTATTTTTAAAATGCCAATCGGCAACTATATCTGAAATGCCTATCGGCACCTATATCTGAAATGCCTATCGGCACCTATTTTTGAAATGCCTATCGGAAACTACATCTGAAATGCCTATCAGCACCTCTATTTGAAATGCCTATCGGCAACCATATCTGAAATGCCTATCGACACCTATATTTGAAATACCTATCGGCTTCTATATCTGAAATGCCTATCGGCACCTATTTTTAAAATGCCAATCGGCAACTATATCTGAAATGCCTATCGGCACCTATATCTGAAATGCCTATCGGCACCAATTTTTGAAATGCTTATCGGAAACTACATCTGAAATGCCTATCAGCACCTATATTTGAAATGCCAATCGGCAACCATATCTGGAATGCCTATCGGCACCTATATTTGAAACGCCTATCGGCTTCAATATCTGAAATGCCTATCGACACCTATTTTTAAAATGCCAATCGGCAACTATATCTGAAATGCCTATCGGCAGCTATATCTGAAATGCCTATCGGCAATTATTTCTGAAATGCTTTTCGGAAACTACATCTGAAATGCCTATCTGCTCCTATATTTGAAATGCCTATCGGCAACCATATCTGAAATGCCTATCGACACCTATATTTGAAATACCTATCGGCTTCTATATCTGAAATGCCTATCGGCACCTGTTTTTAAAATGCCAATCGGCAACTATATCTGAAATGGCTATCGGCACCTATACCTGAAATGCCTATCGGCATCAATTTTTGAAATGCCTATCGGAAACTACATCTAAAATGCCTATCAACACCTATATTTGAAATGCCTATCGGCAACCATATCTGGAATGCCTGTCGGCAACTATATTTGAAATGCCTATCGGCTTCTATATCTAAAATGCCTATCGGCACCTATTTTTAAAATGTTAATTGGCAACTATATCTGGAATGCCTATCGGCACCTATATCTGAAATGCCTATCGGCACCTATTTTTGAAATGCCTATCGGAAACTACATCTGAAATGCCTATCGGCACCTATATTTGAAATGCCTATCGGCTTCTATATCTGAAATGCCTATCGACACCTATTTTTAAAATGCCAATCGGCAACTATATCTGAAATGCCTATCGGCTTCTATATCTGAAATGCCTATCGGCACCTATTTTAAATTGCCAATTGGCAACTATATCTGAAATGCCTATCGGCACCTATATCTGAAATGCCTATCGGCACCTATTTTTGAAATGCCTATCGGAAACTACATCTGAAATGTCTATCAGCACCTATATTTGAAATGCCTATCAGCAACCATATCTGGAATGCCTATCGGCACCTATATTTGAAATGCTTTCGGCTTCTATATTATCTGAAATGCCTATCGGCACCTATTTTTAAAATGCCAATCGGCAACTATATATGAAATGCCTATCGGCACCTATATTTGAAATGCTTTCGGCTTCTATATTATCTGAAATGCCTATCGGCACCTATTTTTTAAATGCCTATCGGAAACTACATCTGAAATGCCTATCAGCATCTAAATTTGAAATGCCTATCGGCAACCATATCTGAAATGCCTATCGACACCAATATTTGAAATACCTATCGGCTTCTATATCTGAAATGCCTATCGGCACCTATTTTTAAAATGCCAATCGGTAACTATATGTGAAATGCCTATCGGCACCTTTATCTGAAATACCTATCGTCACCAATTTTTGAAATGCCTGTCGGAAACTACATCTGGAATGCCTATCAGCACCTATATTTGAAATGCCTATCGGCAACCATATCTGGAATGCTTATCGGCACCTATATTTGAAATGCCTATCGGCTTCTATATCTGAAATGCCTATCGGCACCTATTTTTAAAATGGCTATCGGCAACTATATCTGAAATGCCTATCGGCACCTATTTTTGAAATGCCTATCTTAAACTACATCTGAAATGCCTATCAGCACCTATATTTGAAATGCCTATCGGCAACCATATTTGGAATGCCTATCGGCACCTATATTTGAAATGCCTATCGGCTTCTATATCTGAAATGCCTAGCGGCACCTATTTTTAAAATGCCAATCGGCAACTATATCTGAAGTGCCTATCGGCACCTGTATCTGAAATGCCTATCAGCACCTATTTTTGAAATGCCTATCGAAAACTACATCTGAAATGCCTATCAGCACCTATATTTGAAATGCCTATCGGCACCTATATCTGAAATGCCTTTCGGCATTTATATCTGAAATGCCTATCGACACCTATATTTGAAATGCCTATCGGCACCCATATTTTAAATGCCTATCGGCAACTATATCTGATATGCCTATCGGCACTTATATCTGAAATGCCTATCGGCAACTATTTTTGAAATGCCTATCGGAAACTACATCTATAATGCCTATCGGCACCTATTTTTAAAATGCCTTTCGGCAAATATATCTGGAATGCCTATCGGCACCTATATCTGAAATGCCAATCAGCACCAATTTTTGAAATGCCTATCAGAAACTACATCTGAAATGCCTATCAGCACCTATATTTGAAATGCCTATCGGCAACCATATCTAAAATGCCTATCGACACCTATATTTGAAATACCTATCGGCTTCTATATCTGAAATGCCTATCGGCACCTATTTTTAAAATGCCAATCGGCAACTATATCTGAAATGCCTATCGGCACCTATATCTAAAATGCCAATCGGCACCAATTTTTGAAATGCCTATCGGAAACAACATCTGAAATGCCTATCAGCACCTATATTTGAAATGCCTATCGGCAACCATATCTGGAATGCCTATTGGCACCTATATTTGAAATGCCTATCGGCTTCTATATCTGAAATGCCTATCGGCACCTATTTTTAAAATGCCAATCGGCAACTATATCTGAAATGCCTATCGGCACCTATATCTGAAATACCTATCGGCACCTATTTTTGAAATGCCTATCAGAAACTACATCTGAAATGCCTATCAGCACCTATTTTTGAAATGCCTATCGTCAACCATATCTGAAATGCCTATCGACACCTATATTTGAAATACCTATCGGCTTCTTTATCTGAAATGCCTATCGGCACCTATTTTTAAAATGCCAATCGGTAACTATATCTGAAATGCCTATCGGCACCTATATCTGAAATGCCTATCGGCACCAAATTTTGAAATGCCTATCGGAAAATACATCTGGAATGCCTATCAGCACCGTTATTTGAAATGCCTATCGGCAAGCATATCTGGAATGCCTATCGGCACCTATATTTGAAATGCCTATCGGCTTCTATATCTGAAATGCCTATCGACACCTATTTTAAAATGCCAATCGGCAACTATATCTGAAATGCCTATCGGCACCTATATCTGAAATGCCTATCGGTACCTATTTTTGAAATGCCTATCGGAAACTACATCTGAAATGCCTATCAGCACCTATATTTGAAATGCCTATCGGTAACCATATCTGAAATGCCTATCGACACCTATATTTGAAATACCTATCGGCTTCTATATCTGAAATGCCTATCAACACCTATTTTTAAAATGCCAATCGGCAACTATATCTGAAATGCCTATCGGCACCTATATCTGAAATGCCTATCGGCACCAATTTTTAAAAATGCCTATCGGAAACTACATCTGAAATGCCTATCAGCACTTATATTTGAAATGCCTATCGGCAACCATATCTGGAATGCCTATCGGCACCTATATTTGAAATGCCTATCGGCTTCTATATCTGAAATGCTTATCGACACCTATTTTTAAAATGCCAATCGGCAACTATATCTGAAATGCCTATCGGCACCTATATCTGAAATGCCTATCGGCACCTATATCTGAAATGCTTATCGGCACCTATTTTTTGAAATGGCTATCGGAAACTACATCTGAAATGCCTATCAGCACCTATATTTGAAATGCCTATCGGCAAACATATCTGAAATGCATATCGACACCTATATTTGAAATACCTATCGGCTTCTATATCTGAAATGCCTATCAACACCTATTTTTAAAATGCCAAACGGCAACTATATCTGAAATGCCTATCGACACCTATATTTGAAATGCCTATCGGCACCAATTTTTGAAATGCCAATCGGAAACTACATCTGAAATGCCTATCAGCACCTATATTTGAAATGCCTATCGGCAACCATATCTGGAATGCCTATCGGCACCTATTTTTAAAATGCCTATCGGAGACTACATCTGAAATGCCTATCAGCACCTATATTTGAAATGCCTATCGGCAACCATATCTGGAATGCCTATCGGCACCTATATTTGAAATGCCTATCGGCTTCTATATCTGAAATGCCTATCGGCACCTATATCTGAAATGCCTATCGGCACCTATTTTTGAAATGCCTATCGGAAACTACATCTGAAATGCCTATCAGCACCTATATTTGATATGCCTGTCGGCAACCATATCTGGAATGCCTATCGGCACCTATATTTGAAATGCCTATCGGCTTCTATATCTGAAATGTCTATCGGCACCTATTTTTATAATGGCTATCGGCAACTATATCTAAAATGCCTATTGGCACCTATATCTGAAATGCCTATCGGCACCTATTTTTAAAATGCCTATCGAAAACTACATCTGAAATGCCTATCAGCACCTATATTTGAAATGCCTATCGGCAACCATATCTGGATTGCCTATCGGCACCTATATTTGAAATGCCTATCGGCTTCTATATCTGAAATGCCTATCGGCACCTATTTTTAAAATGCCTATCGGAAACTACATCTGAAATGCCTATCAGCACCTATATTTGAAATGCCTATCGGCAACTATATCTGGAATGCCTATCGGCACCTATATTTGAAATGCCTATCGGCTTCTATATCTGAAATGCCTATCGGCACCTATTTTTAAAATGGCTATCGGCAACTATATCTGAAATGCCTATCGGCACCTATATCTGAAATGCCTATCGGCACCTATTTTTGAAATGCCTATCAGAAACTACATCTGAAATGCCTATCAGCACCTATATTTGATATGCCTATCGGCAACCATATCTGGAATGCCTATCGGCACCTATATTTGAAATGCCTATCGGCTTCTATATCTGAAATGGGTATCGGCACCTATTTTTAAAATGCCAATCGGCAACTATATCTGAAATGCCTATCGGCACCTATATCTGAAATGCCTATCGGCACCTATTTTTGAAATGCCTATCGGAAACTACATCTAAAATGCCTATCAGCACCTATATTTGTAATGCCTATCGGCAACCATATCTGGAATGCCTATCGGCACCTATATTTGAAATGCCTATCGGCTTCTATATCTGAAATGCCTATCGGCACCTATTTTAAAAATGCCAATCGGCAACTATATCTGAAATGCCTATCGGCACCTATATCTGAAATGCCTATCGGCACCTATTTTTGAAATGCCTATCGGAAACTACATCTGAAATGCCTATCATCATCTATATTTGAAATGCTTATCCGCAACCATATCTGGAATGCCTATCGGCACTTATATTTGAAATGCCTATCGGCTTCTATATTTGAAATGCCTATCGACACCTATTTTTAAAATGCCAATTGGCAACTATATCTGAAATGCCTATCGGCACCTATATCTGAAATGCCTATTGGTACCTATTTTTGAAATGCCTATCGGAAACTACATCTGAAATGCCTATCAGCACTTATATTTGAAATGCCTATCGGCAACCATATCTGGAATGCCTATCGGCAACTATATTTGAAATGCCTATCGGCTTCTATATCTGAAATGCCCATCGGCACCTATTTTTAAAATGCCAATCGGCAACTATATCTGAAATGCCTATTGGCACCTATATCTGAAATGCCTATCGGCACCTGTTTTTAGAATGCCAATCCGCAACTTTATCTGAAATGCCTATCTGCACCTATATCTGAAATGCCTATCGGCATCAATTTTTGAGATGCCTATCGGAAAGTACATCTAAAATGCCTATCAGCACCTATATTTGAAATGCCTATCGGCAACCATATTATCTGGAATGCCTATCGGCACCTATATTTGAAATGCTTATCGGCTTCTATATCTGAAATGCCTATCGACACGTATTTTTAAAATGGCTATCGGTAACTATATCTGAAATGCCTATCGGCACCTATATCTGAAATGCCTATCGGCACCTATTTTTGAAATGTTTATCGGAAACTACATCTGAAATGCCAATCAGCACCTATATTTGAAATGTAAATCGGCAAACATTTCTGGAATGCCTATCGGCACCTATATTTGAAATGCCTATCGGCTTCTATATCTGAAATGCCTATCGGCACCTATTTTTAAAATGCCAATCGGCAACTTAATCTGAAATGGCTATCGGCACCTATATCTGAAAGGCCTATCGGCACCTATTTTTGAAATGCCTATCGGAAACTACAACTGAAATGCCCATCAGCACCTATATCTGAAATGCCTATCTGCACCAATTTTTGTATTGCCTATCGGAAACTACATCTGAAATGCCTATCAGCACCTATATTTGAAATGCCTATCGGCAAACATATCTGGAATGCCTATTGGCACCTATATTTGAAATGCCTATCGGCTTCTATATCTGAAATGCCTATCGGCACCTATTTTAAAAATGCCAATCGGCAACTATATCTGAAATGCCTATCGGCACCTATATCTGAAATGCCTATCGGCACCTATTTTTGAAATGCCTATCGGAAACTACATCTGAAATGCCTATCATCATCTATATTTGAAATGCTTATCCGCAACCATATCTGGAATGCCTATCGGCACCTATATTTGAAATGCCTATCGGTTTCTATATTTGAAATGCCTATCGACACCTATTTTTAAAATGCCAATTGGCAACTATATCTGAAATGCCTATCGGCACCTATATCTGAAATGCCTACTGGTACCTATTTTTGAAATGCCTATCGGAAACTACATCTGAAATGCCTATCAGCACGTATATTTGAAATGCCTATCGGCAACCATATCTGGAATGCCTATCGGCAACTATATTTGAAATGCCTATCGGCTTCTATATCTGAAATGCCTATCGGCACCTATTTTTAAAATGCCAATCGGCAACTATATCTGAAATGCCTATTGGCACCTATATCTGAAATGCCTATCGGCACCTGTTTTTAGAATGCCAATCCGCAACTATATCTGAAATGCCTATCTGCACCTATATCTGAAATGCCTATCGGCACCTATCTTTGAAATGCCTATCGGAAACTACATCTGAAATGCCTATCAGCACCTACATTTGAAATGCCTATCGGCTACCATATCTGAAATGCCTATCGGCACCAATTTTTGAAATGCCTATCAAAAACTACATCTGAAATGCCTATCAGCACCTATATTTGAAATGCCTATCGGCAAACATATCTGGAATGCCTATTGGCACCTATATTTGAAATGCCTATCGGCTTCTATATCTGAAATGCCTATCGGCACCTATTTTAAAAATGCCAATCGGCAACTATATCTGAAATGCCTATCGGCACCTATATCTGAAATGCCTATCGGCACCTATTTTTGAAATGCCTATCGGAAACTACATCTGAAATGCCTATCAGCACCTATATTTAAAATGCTTATCGGCAACCATAACTGGAATGCCTATCGGCACCTATATTTGAAATGCCTATCGGCTTTTATATTTGAAATGCCTATCGACACCTATTTTTAAAATGCCAATTGGCAACTATATCTGAAATGCCTATCGGCAGCTATATCTGAAATGCCTATCGGCACCTATTTTTGAAATGCCTTTCGGAAACTACATCTGAAATGCCTATCTGCTCCTATATTTGAAATGCCTATCGGCAACCATATCTGGAATGCCTATCGGCACCTACATTTGAAATGCCTATCGGCTTCTATATCTGAAATGCCTATCGGCACCTATTTTTAAAATGCCAATTGGCAACTATATCTGAAATGCCTATCGGCACCTGTATCTGAAATGCCTATCGGCACCTATTTTTGAAATGCCTATCGGAAACTACATCTGAAATGCCTATCGGCACCTATATTTGAAATGCCTATCGTCAACCATATCTGAAATGCCTATCGACACCTATATTTGAAATACCTATCGGCTTCTATATCTGAAATGCCTATCGGCACCTATTTCAAAATGCCAATCGGTAACTATATCTGAAATGCTTATCGGCACCTATATCTGAAATGCCTATCGGCACCAATTTTTGAAATGCCTATCGGAAACTAAATCTGAAATGCCTATCAGCACCTATATTTGAAATGCCTATCGGCTTCCATATCTGGAATGCTTATCGGCATCTATATTTGAAATGCCTATCGGCTTCTATATCTGAAATGCCTATCGGCACCTATTTTTAAAATGCTAATCGGCAACTATATCTGAAATGCCTATCGGCACCTATATCTGAAATGCCTATCGGCACCTATTTTTGAAATGCCTATCGGAAACTATATCTGAAATGCCTATCAGCACCTATATTTGAAATGCCTATGGGCAACCATATCTGGAATGCCTATCGGCACCTATATTTGAAATGCCTATCGGCTTCTATATCTGAAATGCCTATCGGCACCTATTTTTAAAATGCCAATCGGCAACTATATCTGTAATGCCTATCGGCACCTATATCTGAAATGCCTATCGGCACCAATTTTTGAAATGCCTATCGGAAACTACATCTAAAATGCCTATCAGCACCTATATTTGAAATGCCTATCGGCAACTATATCTGGAATGCCTATCGGCACCTATATTTGAAATGCCTATCGGCTTCTATATCTGAAATGCCTATCGGCACCTATTTTTAAAATGTCAATCGGCAACTATATCTGATGTGCCTATCGGCACCTATATCAGAAATGCCTATCGGCACCTATTTTTGAGATGCCTATCGAAAACTACATCTGAAATGCCTATCAGCACCTATATTTGAAATGCCTATCGGCAACCACATCTGAAATGCCTATCGGCACCTATATCTGAAATGCCTTTCGGCATATTTATCTGAAATGCCTATCCACACCTATATCTGAAATGACTATCGGCACCTATATCCGAAATGCCTATCGGCATCAATTTTTGAAATGCCTATCGGAAACTACATCTAAAATGCCTATCAGCACCTATATTTGAAATGCCTATCGGCAAACATATCTGGAATGCCTATCGGCACCTATATTTGAAATGCCTATCGGCTTCTATATCTGAAATGCCTATCGGCACCTATTTTTAAAATGCCAATTGGCAACTATATCTGAAATGCCTATCGGCACCTATATCTGAAATGCCTATCGGCACCTATTTTTGAAATGCCTATCGGAAACTACATCTGAAATGCCTATCAGCACCTATATTTAAAATGCCTATCGGCAACCATATCTGGAATGCCTATTGGAACCTATATTTGAAATGCCTATCGGCTTCTATATCTGAAATGCCTATCGGCACCTATTTTTAAAATGCCAATCGGCAACTATATCTGAAATGCCTATCGGCACCTATATCTGAAATACCTATCGGCACCAATTTTTGAAATGCCTATCGGAAACTACATCTGATATGCCTATCAGCACCTATTTTTGAAATGCCTATCGGCAACCATATCTGGAATGCTTATCGGCATCTATATTTGAAATGCCTATCGGCTTCTATATCTGAAATGCCTATTATCACTTATTTTTAAAATGCCAATCGGCAACTATATCTAGAATGCCTATCGGCACCTATATTTGAAATGCCTATCGGCTTCTATATCTGAAATGCCTATCGACACCTATTTTTAAAATGCCAATCTGCAACTATATCTGAAATGCCTATCGGCAGCTATATCTGAAATGCCTATCGGCACCTATTTTTGAAATGCCTTTCGGAAACTACATCTGAAATGCCTATCTGCTCCTATATTTGAAATGCCTATCGGCAACCATATCTGGAATGCCTATCGGCACCTACATTTGAAATGCCTATCGGCTTCTATATCTGAAATGCCTATCGGCACCTATTTTTAAAATGCCAATTGGCAACTATATCTGAAATGCCTATCGGCACCTATATCTGAAATGCCTATCGGCACCTATTTTTGAAATGCCTATCGGAAACTACATCTGAAATGCCTATCGGCACCTATATTTGAAATGCCTATCGGCTTCTATATCTGAAATGCCTATCGACACCTATTTTTAAAATGCCAATCGGCGACTATATCTGAAATGCCTATCGGCTTCTATATCTGAAATGCCTAACGGCACCTATTTTGAAATGCCAATTGGCAATTATATCTGAAATGCCTATCGGCACCTATATCTGTAATGCCTATCGGCACCTATTTTTGAAATGCCTATCGGAAACTACATCTGGAATGCCTATCAGCACCTATATTTGAAATGCCTATCGGCAACCATATCTGGAATACTTATCGGCACCTATATTTGAAATGCCTATCGGCTTCTATATCTGAAATGCCTATCGGCACCTATTTTTAAAATGCCAATCGGCAACTATATCTAAAATGCCTATCGGCACCTATATCTGAAATGCCTATCGGCACCTATTTTTGAAATGCCTATCGGAATCTACATCTGAAATGCCTATCAGCACCTATATTTGAAATGCCTATCGGCAACCATATCTGGAATGCCTATCGGCACCTATATTTGAAATGCCTATCGGCTTCTATATCTGAAATGCCTATCGGCACCTATTTTTAAAATGCCAATCGGCAACTATATCTGTAATGCCTATCGGCACCTATATCTGAAATGCCTATCGGCACCTATTTTTGAAATGCCTATCGGAAACTACATCTGAAATGCCTATCAGCAACTATATTTGAAATGCCTATCAGCAACCATTTCTGGAATGCCTATCAGCACCTATATTTGAAATGCCTCTCGGCTTCTATATCTGTAATGCCTATCGGCACCTATATCTAAAATGCCTATCGGCACCTATTTTTGAAATGCCTATCGGAAACTACATCTGAAATGCCTATCAGCACCAATATTTGAAATGCCTATCGGCAACCATATCTGAAATGCCTATCGACACCTATATTTGAAATACCTATCGGCTTCTATATCTGAAATGCCTATCGGCACCCATTTTTAAAATGCCAATCGGCAACTATATCTGAAATGCCTATCGGCACCTATATCTGAAATGCCTATCGGCACCAATTTTTGAAATGCCTATCGGAAACTACATCTAAAATGCCTATCAACACCTATATTTGAAATGCCTATCGGCAACCATATCTGAAATGCCTATCGGCACCTATATTTGAAATGCCTATCGGCTTCTATATCTGAAATGCCTATAGGCACCTATTTTTAAAATGCCAATTGGCAACTATATCTGAAATGCCTATCGGCACCTATATCTGAAATGCCTATCGGCACCTATTTTTGAAATGCCTATCGGAAACTACATCTGAAATGCCTATCAGCACCAATATTTGAAATGAATATCGGCTACCATATCTGAAATGCCTATCGACACCTATATTTGAAATACCTATCGGCTTCTATGTCTAAAATGCATATCGGCACCTGTTTTTAAAATGCAAATCGGCAACTATATCTGAAAAGCCTATCGGCACCAATTTTTGAAATGCCTATCGGAAACTACATCTGAAATGCCTATCAGCACCTATTTTTGAAATGCCTATCGGCAACTATATCTGGAATGCCTATCGGCATCTATATTTGAAATGCCTATCGGCTTCTATATCTGAAATGCCTATCGGCACCTATTTTTAAAATGCCAATCGGCAACTATATCTGAATGCCTATCGGCACCTATATCTGAAATGCCTATCGGCACCTATTTTTGAAATGCCTATCGGAAACTACATCTGAAATGCCTATAAGCACCTATATTTGAAAAGCCTATCGGCAACCATATCTGGAATGCCTATCGGCACCTATATTTGAAATGCCTTTCGGCTTCTATATCTGAAATGTATATTGGCACCTATTTTTAAAATGCCAATCGGCAACTATATCTGATGTGCCTATCGGCACCTATATCTGAAATGCCTGTCGGCACCTATTTTTGAGATGCCTATCGAAAACTACATCTGAAATGCCTATCAGCACCTATATTTGAAATGCCTATCGGCAACCACATCAGAAATGCCTATCGGCACCTATATCTGAAATGCCTTTGGGCATATATATCTGAAATGCCTATCGACACCTATATTTAAAATGCCTATCGGCACCTATATTTTAGATGCCTATCGGCAACTATATCTGATATGCCTATCGGCACCTATATCTAAAATGCCTATCGGCACCTATTTTTGAAATGCTTTTTGGAAACTACATCTAAAATGCCAATCGGCACCTATTTTTAAAATGCCAATCGGCAACTATATCTGAAATGCCTATCGGCACCTATATCTGAAATGCCTATCGGCACCTATTTTTGAAATGCCTATCGGAAACTACATCTGAAATGCCTATCAGCACCTATATTTGAAATGCCTATCGGCAACCATATCTGAAATGCCTATCGACACCTATATTTGAAATACCTATCGGCTTCTATATCTGAAATGCCTATCGGCACCTATTTTTAAAATGCCAATCGGCAACTATATCTGAAATGCCTATCGGCACCTATATCTGAAATGCCTATCGGCACCAATTTTTGAAATGCTTATCGGAAACTACATCTGAAATGCCTATCAGCACCTATATTTGAAATGCCAATCGGCAACCATATCTGGAATGCCTATCGGCACCTATATTTGAAATGCCTATCGGCTTCTATATCTGAAATGCCTATCGACACCTATTTTTTAAATGCCAATCGGCAACTATATGTGAAATGCCTATCGGCACCTATATCTGAAATGCCTATCGGCACCTATTTTTGAAATGCCTATCGGAAACTACATCTGAAATGCCTATCAGCACCTTTATTTAAAATGCCTATCGGCAACCATATCTGAAGTGCCTATCGACACCTATATTTGAAATACCTATCGGCTTCTATATCTGAAATGCCTATCGGCACCTATTTTTAAAATGTCAATCGGCAACTATATCTGAAATGCCTATCGGCAACTATTTTTGAAATGCTTTTCGGAAACTACATCTGAAATGCCTATCTGCTCCTATATTTGAAATGCCTATCGGCAACCATATCTGAAATGCCTATCGACACCTATATTTGAAATACCTATCGGCTTTTATATCAGAAATGCCTATCGGCACCAGTTTTTAAAATGCCAATCGGCAACTATATCTGAAATGGCTATCGGCACCTATACCTGAAATGCCTACCGGCATCAATTTTTGAAATGCCTATCGGAAACTACATCTAAAATGCCTATCAACACCTATATTTGAAATGCCAATCGGCAACCATATCTGGAATGCCTATCGGCAACTATATTTGAAATGCCTATCGGCTTCTATATCTGAAATGCCTATCGGCACCTATTTTTAAAAAGCCAATTGGCAACTATATCTGGAATGCCTATCAGCACCTATATCTGAAATGCCTATCGGCACCTATATTTGAAATGCCTATCGGCTTCTATATCTGAAATGCCTATCGGCACCTATTTTTAAAATGCCAATCGGCAACTATATCTGAAATGCCTATCGGCACCTATATCTGAAATGCCTATCGGCACCTATTTTTGAAATGCCTATCGGAAACTACATCTGAAATGCCTATCAGCACCTATATTTGAAATGCCTATCGGCAACCATATCTGAAATGCCTATCGACACCTATATTTGAAATACCTATCGGCTTCTATATCTGAAATGCCTATCGGCACCTATTTTTAAAATGCCAATCGGCAACTATATCTGAAATGCCTATCGGCACCTATATCTGAAATGCCTATCGGCACCAATTTTTGAAATGCTTATCGGAAACTACATTTGAAATGCCTATCAGCACCTATATTTGAAATGCCAATCGGCAACCATATCTGGAATGCCTATCGGCACCTATATTTGAAACGCCTATCGGCTTCAATATCTGAAATGCCTATCGACACCTATTTTTAAAATGCCAATCGGCAACTATATCTGAAATGCCTATCGGCAGCTATATCTGAAATGCCTATCGGCAACTATTTCTGAAATGCTTTTCGGAAACTACATCTGAAATGCCTATCTGCTCCTATATTTGAAATGCCTATCGGCAACCATATCTGAAATGCCTATCGACACCTATATTTGAAATACCTATCGGCTTCTATATCTGAAATGCCTATCGGCACCTGTTTTTAAAATGCCAATCGGCAACTATATCTGAAATGGCTATCGGCACCTATACCTGAAATGCCTATCGGCATCAATTTTTGAAATGCCTATCGGAAACTACATCTAAAATGCCTATCAACACCTATATTTGAAATGCCTATCGGCAACCATATCTGGAATGCCTGTCGGCAACTATATTTGAAATGCCTATCGGCTTCTATATCTGAAATGCCTATCGGCACCTATTTTTAAAATGTTAATTGGCAACTATATCTGGAATGCCTATCGGCACCTATATCTGAAATGCCTATCGGCACCTATTTTTGAAATGCCTATCGGAAACTACATCTGAAATGCCTATCGGCACCTATATTTGAAATGCCTATCGGCTTCTATATCTGAAATGCCTATCGACACCTATTTTTAAAATGCCAATCGGCAACTATATCTGAAATGCCTATCGGCTTCTATATCTGAAATGCCTATCGGCACCTATTTTAAATTGCCAATTGGCAACTATATCTGAAATGCCTATCGGCACCTATATCTGAAATGCCTATCGGCACCTATTTTTGAAATGCCTATCGGAAACTACATCTGAAATGTCTATCAGCACCTATATTTGAAATGCCTATCAGCAACCATATCTGGAATGCCTATCGGCACCTATATTTGAAATGCTTTCGGCTTCTATATTATCTGAAATGCCTATCGGCACCTATTTTTAAAATGCCAATCGGCAACTATATATGAAATGCCTATCGGCACCTATATTTGAAATGCTTTCGGCTTCTATATTATCTGAAATGCCTATCGGCACCTATTTTTTAAATGCCTATCGGAAACTACATCTGAAATGCCTATCAGCATCTAAATTTGAAATGCCTATCGGCAACCATATCTGAAATGCCTATCGACACCAATATTTGAAATACCTATCGGCTTCTATATCTGAAATGCCTATCGGCACCTATTTTTAAAATGCCAATCGGTAACTATATGTGAAATGCCTATCGGCACCTTTATCTGAAATACCTATCGTCACCAATTTTTGAAATGCCTGTCGGAAACTACATCTGGAATGCCTATCAGCACCTATATTTGAAATGCCTATCGGCAACCATATCTGGAATGCTTATCGGCACCTATATTTGAAATGCCTATCGGCTTCTATATCTGAAATGCCTATCGGCACCTATTTTTAAAATGGCTATCGGCAACTATATCTGAAATGCCTATCGGCACCTATTTTTGAAATGCCTATCTTAAACTACAACTGAAATGCCTATCAGCACCTATATTTGAAATGCCTATCGGCAACCATATTTGGAATGCCTATCGGCACCTATATTTGAAATGCCTATCGGCTTCTATATCTGAAATGCCTAGCGGCACCTATTTTTAAAATGCCAATCGGCAACTATATCTGAAGTGCCTATCGGCACCTGTATCTGAAATGCCTATCAGCACCTATTTTTGAAATGCCTATCGAAAACTACATCTGAAATGCCTATCAGCACCTATATTTGAAATGCCTATCGGCACCTATATCTGAAATGCCTTTCGGCATTTATATCTGAAATGCCTATCGACACCTATATTTGAAATGCCTATCGGCACCTATATTTTAAATGCCTATCGGCAACTATATCTGATATGCCTATCGGCACTTATATCTGAAATGCCTATCGGCAACTATTTTTGAAATGCCTATCGGAAACTACATCTATAAGGCCTATCGGCACCTATTTTTAAAATGCCTTTCGGCAACTATATCTGGAATGCCTATCGGCACCTATATCTGAAATGCCAATCAGCACCAATTTTTGAAATGCCTATCAGAAACTACATCTGAAATGCCTATCAGCACCTATATTTGAAATGCCTATCGGCAACCATATCTAAAATGCCTATCGACACCTATATTTGAAATACCTATCGGCTTCTATATCTGAAATGCCTATCGGCACCTATTTTTAAAAAGCCAATCGGCAACTATATCTGAAATGCCTATCGGCACCTATATCTAAAATGCCAATCGGCACCAATTTTTGAAATGCCTATCGGAAACAACATCTGAAATGCCTATCAGCACCTATATTTGAAATGCCTATCGGCAACCATATCTGGAATGCCTATTGGCACCTATATTTGAAATGCCTATCGGCTTCTATATCTGAAATGCCTATCGGCACCTATTTTTAAAATGCCAATCGGCAACTATATCTGAAATGCCTATCGGCACCTATATCTGAAATGCCTATCGGCACCTATTTTTGAAATGCCTATCAGAAACTACATCTGAAATGCCTATCAGCACCTATTTTTGAAATGCCTATCGTCAACCATATCTTAAATGCCTATCGACACCTATATTTGAAATACCTATCGGCTTCTTTATCTGAAATGCCTATCGGCACCTATTTTTAAAATGCCAATCGGTAACTATATCTGAAATGCCTATCGGCACCTATATCTGAAATGCCTATCGGCACCAAATTTTGAAATGCCTATCGGAAAATACATCTGGAATGCCTATCAGCACCGTTATTTGAAATGCCTATCGGCAAACATATCTGGAATGCCTATCGGCACCTATATTTGAAATGCCTATCGGCTTCTATATCTGAAATGCCTATCGACACCTATTTTAAAATGCCAATCGGCAACTATATCTGAAATGCCTATCGGCACCTATATCTGAAATGCCTATCGGTACCTATTTTTGAAATGCCTATCGGAAACTACATCTGAAATGCCTATCAGCACCTATATTTGAAATGCCTATCGGTAACCATATCTGAATTGCCTATCGACACCTATATTTGAAATACCTATCGGCTTCTATATCTGAAATGCCTATCAACACCTATTTTTAAAATGCCAATCGGCAACTATATCTGAAATGCCTATCGGCACCTATATCTGAAATGCCTATCGGCACCAATTTTTAAAATGCCTATCGGAAACTACATCTGAAATGTCTATCAGCACTTATATTTGAAATGCCTATCGGCAACCATATCTGGAATGCCTATCGGCACCTATATTTGAAATGCCTATCGGCTTCTATATCTGAAATGCCTATCAACACCTATTTTTAAAATGCCAAACGGCAACTATATCTGAAATGCCTATCGACACCTATATTTGAAATGCCTATCGGCACCAATTTTTGAAATGCCAATCGGAAACTACATCTGAAATGCCTATCAGCACCTATATTTGAAATGCCTATCGGCAACCATATCTGGAATGCCTATCGGCACCAATTTTTAAAATGCCTTTCGGAAACTACATCTGAAATGCCTATCAGCACCTATATTTGAAATGCCTATCGGCAACCATATCTGGAATGCCTATCGGCACCTATATTTGAAATGCCTATCGGCTTCTATATCTGAAATGCCTATCGGCACCTATTTTTAAAATGGCTATCGGCAACTATATCTGAAATGCCTATCGGCACCTATATCTGAAATGCCTATCGGCACCTATTTTTGAAATGCCTATCGGAAACTACATCTGAAATGCCTATCAGCACCTATATGTGATATGCCTATCGGCAACCATATCTGGAATGCCTATCGGCACCTATATTTGAAATGCCTATCGGCTTCTATATCTGAAATGTCTATCGGCACCTATTTTTATAATGGCTATCGGCAACTATATCTAAAATGCCTATTGGCACCTATATCTGAAATGCCTATCGGCACCTATTTTTAAAATGCCTATCGAAAACTACATCTGAAATGCCTATCAGCACCTATATTTGAAATGCCTATCGGCAACCATATCTGGATTGCCTATCGGCACCTATATTTGAAATGCCTATCGGCTTCTATATCTGAAATGCCTATCGGCACCTATTTTTAAAATGCCTATCGGAAACTACATCTGAAATGCCTATCAGCACCTATATTTGAAATGCCTATCGGCAACCATATCTGGAATGCCTATCGGCACCAATTTTTAAAATGCCTTTCGGAAACTACATCTGAAATGCCTATCAGCACCTATATTTGAAATGCCTATCGGCAACTATATCTGGAATGCCTATCGGCACCTATATTTGAAATGCCTATCGGCTTCTATATCTGAAATGCCTATCGGCACCTATTTTTAAAATGGCTATCGGCAACTATATCTGAAATGCCTATCGGCACCTATATCTGAAATGCCTATCGGCACCTATTTTTGAAATGCCTATCAGAAACTACATCTGAAATGCCTATCAGCACCTATATTTGATATGCCTATCGGCAACCATATCTGGAATGCCTATCGGCACCTATATTTGAAATGCCTATCGGCTTCTATATCTGAAATGTGTATCGGCACCTATTTTTAAAATGCCAATCGGCAACTATATCTGAAATGCCTATCGGCACCTATATCTGAAATGCCTATCGGCACCTATTTTTGAAATGCCTATCGGAAACTACATCTAAAATGCCTATCAGCACCTATATTTGTAATGCCTATCGGCAACCATATCTGGAATGCCTATCGGCACCTATATTTGAAATGCCTATCGGCTTCTATATCTGAAATGCCTATCGGCACCTGTTTTTAAGATGCCAATCAGCAACTATATCTGAAATGCCTATCGGCACCTATATCTGAAATGCCTATCGGCATCAATTTTTGAAATGCCTATCGGAAACTACATCTAAAATGCCTATCAGCACCTATATTTGAAATGCCTATCGGCAACCATATCTGGAATGCCTATCGGCACCTATATTTGAAATGCCTATCGGCTTCTATATCCGAAATGCCTATCGGCACCAATTTTTAAAATGCCAATTGGCAACTATATTTGAAATGCCTATCGGCACCTATATCTGAAATGCCTATTGGCACCTATTTTTGAAATGCCTATCGGAAACTACATCTGAAATGCCTATCAGCACCTGCATTTGAAATGCCTATCGGCTACCATATCTGGAATGCCTATTGGCACCTATATTTGAAATGCCTATTGGCTTCTATATCTGAAATGCCTTTCGGCACCTATTTTTAAAATGCCAATCGGCAACTATATCTGAAATGCCTATCGGCACCTATATCTGAAATGCCTATCGGCACCTATTTTTGAAATGCCTATCGGAAACTACATCTGAAATGCCTATCAGCACCTATATTTGAAATGCCTATGATCAACCATATCTGAAATGCCTATCGACACCTATATTTGAAATACCTATCGGCTTCTATATCTGAAATGCCTATCGACACCTATTTTTAAAATGCCAATCGGCAACTATATCTGAAATGCCTATCGGCACCTATTTTTGAAATGCCTATCGGAAACTACATCTGAAATGCCTATCAGCACCTATATTTGAAATGCCTATCGGCAACCATATCTGGAATGCCTATCGGCACCTATGTTTGAAATGCCTATCGGCTTCTATATCTAAAATGCCTATCGACACCTATTTTAAAAAATGCCAATTGGCAACTATATCTGAAATGCCTATCGGCACCTATATCTGAAATGCCTATAGGTACCTATTTTTGAAATGCCTATCGGAAACTACATTTAAAATGCCTATCAGCACCTATATTTGAAATGCCTATCGGCAACCATATCTGGAATGCCTATCGGCACCTACATTTAAATTGCCTATCGGCTTCTATATCTGAAATGCCTATCGGCACCTATTTTTAAAATGCCAATCGGCAACTATATCTGAAATGCCTATCGGCACCTATATCTGAAATGCCTATCGGCACCTATTTTTGAAATGTCTTTCGGAAACTACATCTGAAATGCCTATCTGCTCCTATATTTGAAATGCCTATCGGCAACCATATCTGAAATGCCTATCGACCCCTATTTTTGAAATACCTATCAGCTTCTATATCTGAAATGCCTATCGGCACCTGTTTTTAAAAGGCCAATCGGCAACTATATCTGCAATGCCTATCGGCATCAATTTTTGAAATGCCTATTGGAAATTACATCTAAAATGCCTATCAGCACCTATATTTGAAATGCCTATCGTCAACCATATCTGAAATGCCTATCGACACCTATATTTGAAATACCTATCGGCTTCTATATCTGAAATGCCTATCGGCACCTATTTTTAAAATGCCAATCGGTAACTATATCTGAAATGCCTGTCGGCACCTATATCTGAAATGACTATCGGCACCAATTTTTGAAATGCCTATCGGAAAATACATCTGGAATGCCTATCAGCACCTATATTTGAAATGCCTATCGGCAACCATATCTGGAATGCCTATCGGCACTTATATTTGAAATGCCTATCGGCTTCTATATTTGAAATGCTTATCGACACCTATTTTTAAAATGCCAATCGGCAACTATATCTGAAATGCCTATCGGCACCTATATCTGAAATGCCTATCGGTACCTATATCTGAAATGCTTATCGGCACCTATTTTTGAAATGGCTATCGGAAACTACATCTGAAATGCCTGTCAGCACCTATATTTGAAATGCCTATCGGCAACCTTATCTGAAATGCATATCGACACCTATATTTGAAATACCTATCGGCTTCTATATCTGAAATGCCTATCAACACCTATTTTTAAAATGCCAAACGGCAACTATATCTGAAATGCCTATCGGCACCTATATTTGAAATGCCTATCGGCACCAATTTTTGAAATGCCTATCGGAAACTACATCTGAAATGCCTATCAGCACCTATATTTGAAATGCCTATCGGCAACCATATCTGGAATGCCTATCGGCACCTATTTTTAAAATGCCTATCGGAGACTACATCTGAAATGCCTATCAGCACCTATATTTGAAATGCCTATCGGCAACCATATCTGGAATGCCTATCGGCACCTATATTTGAAATGCCTATAGGCTTCTATATCTGAAATGCCTATCGGCACCTATTTTTAAAATGGCTATCGGCAACTATATCTGAAATGCCTATCGGCACCTATATCTGAAATGCCTATCGGCACCTATTTTTGAAATGCCTATCGGAAACTACATCTGAAATGCCTATCAGCACCTATATTTGATATGCCTATCGGCAACCATATCTGGAATGCCTATCGGCACCTATATTTGAAATGCCTATCGGCTTCTATATCTGAAATGCCTATCGGCACCTATTTTTAAAATGGCTATCGGCAACTATATCTAAAAGGCCTATCGGCACCTATATCTGAAATGCCTATCGGCACCTATTTTTTAAATGCCGATCGGAAACTACATCTGAAATGCCTATCAGCACCTATATTTGAAATGCCTATCGGCAACCATATCTGGATTGCCTATCGGCACCTATATTTGAAATGCCTATCGGCTTCTATATCTGTAATGCCTATCAGCTTCTATATCTGAAATGCCTATCGGCACCTATTTTTTAAATGCCAATCGGCAACTATATCTGAAATGCCTATCGGCACCTATATCTGAAATGCCTATCGGCACCTATTTTTGAAATGCCTATCGGAAACTACATCTGAAATGCCTATCAGCACCTATATTTGAAATGCCTATCGGCAACCATATCTGAAATGCCTATCGACACCTATATTTGAAATACCTATCGGCTTCTATATCTGAAATGCCTATCGGCACCTATTTTTAAAATGCCAATCGGCAACTATATCTGAAATGCCTATCGCCACCTATATCTGAAATGGCTACCGGCACCTATTTTTAAAATGCCTATCGGAAACTACATCTGAAATGCCTATCAGGACCTATATTTGAAATGCCTATCGGCAACCATATCTGGAATGCCTATCGGCACCTATATTTGAAATGCCTATCGGCTTCTATATCTGAAATGCCTATCGGCACTTATTTTTTAAATGGCTATCGGCAACTATATCTGAAATGCCTATCGGCACCTATATCTGAAATGCCTATCGGCACCTATTTTTGAAATGCCTATCAGAAACTACATCTGAAATGCCTATCAGCACCTATATTTAATATGCCTATCGGCAACCATATCTTGAATGCCTATCGGCACCTATATTTGAAATGCCTATCGGCTTCTATATCTGAAATGCCTATTGGCACCTATTTTTAAAATGCCAATCGACAACTATATCTGAAATGCCTATCGGCACCTATATTTGAAATGCCTATCGGCACCTATTTTTGAAATGCCTATCGGAAACTACATCTAAAATGCCTATCAGCACCTATATTTGAAATGCCTATCGGCAACCATATCTAGAATGCCTATCGGCACCTATATTTGAAATGCCTATCGGCTTCTATATCTGAAATGCCTATCGGCACCTGTTTTTAAGATGCCAATCGGCAACTATATCTGAAATGCCTATCGGCACCTATATCTGAAATGCCTATCGGCATCAATTTTTGAAATGCCTATTGGAAACTACATCTAAAATGCCTATCAGCACCTATATTTGAAATGCCTATCGGCAACCATATCTGGAATGCCTATCGGCACCTATATTTGAAATGCCTATCGGCTTCTATATCTGAAATGCCTATCGGCACCTATTTTTAAAATGCCAATTGGCAACTATATCTGAAATGCCTATCGGCACCTATATCTGAAATGCCTATCGGCACCTATTTTTGAAATGCCTATCGGAAACTACATCTGAAATGCCTATCAGCACCTATATTTGAAATGCCTATCGGCAACCATATCTGGAATGCCTATCGGCACCTATATTTGAAATGCCTATCGGCTTCTATATCTGAAATGCCTATCGGCACCTATTTTTAAAATGCCAATCGGCAACTATATCTGAAATGCCAATCGGCACCTATATCTGAAATGCCTATCGGCACCTATTTTTGAAATGCCTATCGGAAACTACATCTGAAATGCCTATCAGCACCTATATTTGAAATGCCTATGGTCAACCATATCTGAAAAACCTATCGACACCTATATTTGAAATACCTATCGGCTTCTATATCTGAAATGCCTATCGGCACCTATTTTTAAAATGCCAATCGGTAACTATATCTGAAATGCCTATCGGCACCTATATCTGAAATGACTATCGGCACCAATTTTTGAAATGCCTATCGGAAAATACATCTGGAATGCCTATCAGCACCTATATTTGAAATGCCTATCGGCAACCATATCTGGAATGCCTATCGGCACCTATATTTGAAATGCCTATCGGCTTCTATATCTGAAATGCCTATCGACACCTATTTTTAAAATGCCAATCGGCAACTATATCTGAAATGCCTATCGGCACCTATATCTGAAATGCTTATCGGCACCTATTTTTGAAATGGCTATCGGAAACTACATCTGAAATGCCTATAAGCACCTATATTTGAAATGCCTATCGGCACCAATTTTTGAAATGCCTATCGGAAACTACATCTGAAATGCCTATCAGCACCTATATTTGAAATGCCTATCGGCAACCATATCTGGAATGCCTATCGGCACCTATTTTTAAAATGCCTATCGGAAACTACATCTGAAATGCCTATCAGCACGTATATTTGAAATGCCTATCGGCAACCATACCTGGAATGCCTATCGGCACCTATATTTGAAATGCCTATCGGCTTCTATATCTGAAATGCCTATCGGCACCTATTTTTAAAATGGCTATCGGCAACTATATCTGAAATGCCTATCGGAACCTATATCTGAAATGCCTATCGGCACCTATTTTTGAATTGCCTATCGGCAAATACATCTGAAATGCCTATCAGCACCTATATTTGATATGCCTATCGGCAACCATATCTGGAATGCCTATCGGCACCTATATTTGAAATGCCTATCGGCTTCTATATCTGAAATGCCTATCGGCACCTATTTTTAAAATGCCAATCGGCAACTATATCTGAAGTGCCTATCAGCACCTATATCTGAAATGCCTATCGGCACCTATTTTTGAAATGCCTATCGGAAACTACATCTGAAATGCCTATCAGCACCTATATTTGAAATGCCTAACGTAAACCATATCTGAAATGCCTATCGACACCTGTATTTGAAATACCTATCGGCTTCTATATCTGAAATGCCTATCGGCACCTATATCTGACATGCCTATCGGCACCAATTTTTGAAATGCCTATCGGAAACTACATCTGAAATGCCTATCAGCACCTATATTTGAAATGCCTATCGGCAACCATATCTGGGATGCTTATCGGCATCTATATTTGAAATGCCTATCGGCTTCTATATCTGAAATGCCTATCGGCACCTATTTTTAAAATGCCAATCGGCAACTATAACTGAAATGCCTATCGGCACCTATATCTGAAATGCCTATCGGCACCTATCTTTGAAATGCCTATCGGAAACTACATCTGAAATGCCTATCAGCACCTACATTTGAAATGCCTATCGGCTACCATATCTGAAATGCCTATCGGCACCAATTTTTGAAATGCCTATCAAAAACTACATCTGAAATGCCTATCAGCACCTATATTTGAAATGCCTATCGGCAACTATATCTGGAATGCCTATCGGCACCTATATTTGAAATGCCTATCGGCTTCTATATCTGTAATGCCTATCAGCTTCTATATCTGAAATGCCTATCGGCACCTATTTCTTAAATGCCAATCGGCAACTATATCTGAAATGCCTATCGGCACCTATATCTGAAATGCCTATCGGCACCTATTTTTGAAATGCCTATCGGAAACTACATCTGAAATGCCTATCAGCACCTATATTTGAAATGCCTATCGGCAACCATATCTGAAATGCCTATCGACACCTATATTTGAAATACCTATCGGCTTCTATATCTGAAATGCCTATCGGCACCTATTTTTAAAATGCCAATCGGCAACTATATCTGAAATGCCTATCGCCACCTATATCTGAAATGCCTATCGGCACCAATTTTTGAAATGCTTATCGGAAACTACATCTAAAATGCCTATCAGCACCTATATTTGAAATGCCAATCGGCAACCATATCTGGAATGCCTATCGGCACCTATATTTGAAATGCCTATCGGCTTCTATATCTGAAATGCCTATCGACACATATTTTTAAAATGCCAATCGGCAACTATATCTGAAATGCCTATCGGCACCTATATCTATAATGCCTATCGGCACCTATTTTTGAAATGCCTATCGGAAACTACATCTGAAATGCCTATCGGCAACCATATCTGGAATGCCTATTGGCACCTATATTTGAAATGCCTATCGGCTTCAATATCTGAAATGCCTATCGGCACCTATTTTTAAAATGCCAATCGGCAACTATATCTGAAATGCCTATCGGTACCTTTATCTGAAATGCCTATCGGCACCTATTTTTGAAATGCCTATCAGAAACTACATCTGAAATGCCTATCAGCACCTATATTTGAAATGCCTATCGTCAACCATATCTGAAATGCCTATCGACACCTATATTTGAAATACCTATCGGCTTCTATATCTGAAATGCCTATCGGCACCTATTTTTAAAATGCCAATCGGTAACTATATCTGAAATGCCTATCGGCACCTATATCTGAAATGCCTATCGGCACCAATTTTTGAAATGCCTATCGGAAACTACATCTAAAATGCCTATCAGCACCTCTATTTGAAATGCCTATCGGCAACCATATCTGGAATGCTTATCGGCATCTATATTTGAAATGCCTATCGGCTTCTATATCTGAAATGCCTATCGGCACCTATTTTTAAAATGCCAATCGGCATCTATATCTGAAATGCCTATCGGAACCTATATCTGAAATGCCTATCGGCAACTATTTTTGAAATGCCTATCGGAAACTACTTCTGAAATGCCTTACAGCACCTATATTTGAAATGCCTATCGGCAACCATATCTGGAATGCCTATCGGCACCTATATTTGAAATGCCTATCGGCTTCTATATCTGAAATGCCTATCGGCACCTATTTTTAAAATGCCAATCGGCATCTATATCTGAAATGCCTATCGGCACCTATATCTGAAATGCCTATCGGCAACTATTTTTGAAATGCCTATCGGAAACTACATCTGAAATGCCTATCAGCACCTATATTTGAAATGCCTATCGGCAACCATATCTGGAATGCCTATCGGCACCTATATTTGAAATGCCTATCGTCTTCTATATCTAAAATGCCTATCGGCACCTATTTTTAAAATGCCAATCGGCAACTATATCTGTAATGCCTATCGGCACCTATATCTGAAATGCCTATCGGCACCAATTTTTGAAATGCCTATCGGAAAATACATCTGAAATGCCTATCAGCACTTATATTTGAAATGCCTATCGGCAGCTATATCTGGAATGCCTATCGGCACCTGTATTTGAAATGCCTATCGGCTTCTATATCTGAAATGCCTATCGGCACCTATTTTTAAAATGCCAATCGGCAACTATATCTGAAATGCCTATCGGCACCTATATCTGAAATGCCTATCGGCACCTATTTTTGAAATGCCTCTCGGAAACTACATCTGAAAGGCCTATCAGCACCTATATTTGAAATGCCTATCGGCAACTATATCTGGCATGCCTATCGGCACCTATATTTGAAATGCCTTTCGGCTTCTATATCTGAAATGCCTATCGGCACCAATTTTTAAAATGCCAATCGGCAACTATATCTGATGTGCCTATCGGCACCTATATCTGAAATGCCTATCGGCACCTATTTTTGAGACGCCTATCGAAAACTACATCTGAAATGCCTATCAGCACCTATATTTGAAATGCCTATCGGCAACCACATCAGAAATGCCTATCGGCACCTATATCTGAAATGCCTTTCGGCATATATATCTGAATTGCCTATCGACACCTATATTTGAAATGCCTATCGGCACCTATATTTTAAATGCCTATCGGCAACTATATCTGATATGCCTATCGGCACCTATATCTGAAATGCCTATCGGCACCTATTTTTGAAATGCCTATCGGAAACTACATCAGAAATGCCTATCAGCACCTATATTTGAAATGCCTATCGGCAACCATATTTGGAATGCCTATCGGCACCTATATTTGAAATGCCTATCGGCTTCTATATTTGAAATGCCTAGCGGCACCTATTTTTAAAATGCCAATCGGCAACTATATCTGAAGTGCCTATCGGCACCTATATCTGAAATGCCTATCAGCACCTATTTTTGAAATGCCTATCGAAAACTACATCTGAAATGCCTATCAGCACCTATATTTGAAATGCCTATCGGCAACCACATCAGAAATGCCTATCGGCACCTATATCTGAAATGCCTTTCGGCATTTATATCTGAATTGCCTATCGACACCTATATTTGAAATGCCTATCGGCACCTATATTTTAAATGCCTATCGGCAACTATATCTGATATGCCTATCGGCACCTATATCTGAAATGCCTATCGGCAACTATTTTTGAAATGCCTATCGGAAACTACATCTAAAATGCCTATCGGCACCTATTTTTAAAATGCCAATCGGCAACTATATCTGAAATGCCTATCGGCACCTATATCTGAAATGCCTAACGGCAACTATTTTTGAAATGCCTATCGGAAACTACATCTGAAATGCCTATCAGCACCTATATTTGAAATGCCTATCGGCAACCATATCTGAAATGCCTATCGACACCTATATTTGAAATACCTATCGGCTTCTATATCTGAAATGCCTATCGGCACCTATTTTTAAATTGCCAATCGGCAACTATATCTGAAATGCCTATCGGCACCTATATCTGAAATGCCAATCGGCACCAATTTTTGAAATGCCTATCAGAAACTACATCTGAAATGCCTATCAGCACCTATATTTGAAATGCCTATCGGCAACCATATCTGGAATGCCTATTGGCACCTATATTTAAAATGCCTATCGGCTTCTATATCTGAAATGCCTTTCGGCACCTATTTTTAAATTGCCAATCGGCAACTATATCTGAAATGCCTATCGGCACCTATATCTGAAATGCCTATCGGCACCTATTTTTGAAATGCCTATCGGAAACTACATCTGAAATGCCTATCAGCACCTATATTTGAAATGCCTATCGTAACCATATCTGAAATGCCTATCGACACCTATATTTGAAATACCTATCGGCTTCTATATCTGAAATGCCTATCGGCACCTATTTTTAAAATGCCAATCGGTAACTATATCTGAAATGCCTATCGACACCTATATCTGAAATGCCTATCGGCAACAAATTTTGAAATGCCTATCGGAAAATACATCTGGAATGCCTATCAGCACCATTATTTGAAATGCCTATCGGCAAACATATCTGGAGTGCCTATCGGCACCTATATTTGAAATGCCTATCGGCTTCTATATCTGAAATGCCTATCGACACCTATTTTTAAAATGCCAATCGGCAACTATATTTGAAATGCCTATCGGCAACCATATCTGGAATGCTTATCGGCACCTATATTTGAAATGCCTATCGGCTTCTATATCTGAAATGCCTATCGGCACCTATTTTTAAATTGCCAATCGGCAAATATATCTGAAATGCATATCGGCACCTATATATGAAATGCCTATCGGCACCTATTTTTGAAATGCCTATCGGAAACTACATCTGAAATGCCTATCAGCACCTATATTTGAAATGCCTATCGGCAACCATATCTGGAATGCCTATCGGCACCTATATTTGAAATGCCTATCGGCTTCTATATCTAAAATGCCTATCGGCACCTATTTTTAAAATGCCAATCGGCAACTATATCTTTAATGCCTATCGACACCTATATCTGAAATGCCTATCGGCACCTATTTTTGAAATGCCTATCTGAAACTACATCTGAAATGCCTATCAGCACCTATATTTGAAATGCCTATCGGCAACCATATCTGGAATGCCTATCGGCACCTATATTTGAAATGCTTATCGGCTTCTATATCTGAAATGCCTATCGGCACCTATTTTTAAAATGCCAATCGGCAACTATAACTAAAATGCCTATCGGCACCTATATCAGAAATGCCTATCGGCACCTATTTTTGAAATGCCTATCGGAAACTACATCTGAAATGCCTATCAGCACCTATATTTGAAATGCCTATCGGCAACCATATCTGGAATGCCTATCGGCACCTATATTTGAAATGCCTATCGGCTTCTATATCTAAAATGCCTATCGGCCCCTATTTTTAAAATGCCAATCGGCAACTATATCTGAAATGCCTATCGGCACCTATATCTGAAATGCCTATCGGCACCTATTTTTAAAATGCCTATCAGGAACTTCATCTGAAATGCCTATCAGCACCTATATTTGAGATGCCTATCGGCAACCATATCTGGAATGCCTATCGGCACCTATATCAGAAATGCCTATCGGTACCTATATTTGAAATGCCTATCGGAAACTACATCTGAAATGCCTATCAGCACCTATATTTGAAATGCCTATCGGCACCTATATTTGAAATGCCTATTGGCTTCTATATCTGAAATGCCTATCGGCACCTATTTTTAAAATGGCTATCGGCAACTATATCTGAAATGCCTATCGGCACCTATATCTGAAATGCCTATCGGCACCTATTTTTGAAATGCCTATCGGAAACTACATCTGAAGTGCCTATCAGCACCTATATTTGAAATGCCTATCGGCAACCATATCTGGAATGCCTATCGGCACTTATATCAGAAATGCCTATCGGTATATATATTTGAAATGCCTATCGGAAACTACATCTGAAATGCCTATCAGCACCTATATTTGAAATGCCTATCGGCAACCATATCTGGAATGCCTATCGGCACCTATATTTGAAATGCCTATCGGCTTCTATATCTGAAATGCCTATCGGCACCTATTTTTAAAATGGCTATCGGCAACTATATCTGAAATGCATATCGGCTCCTATTTTTAAAATGGCTATCGGCAACTATATCTGAAATGCCTATCGGCACCTTTATCTGAATTTCCTATCGGCACCTATTTTTGAAATGCCTATCTGAAACTACATCTGAAATGCCTATCGGCACCAATTTTTGAAATGCTTATCGGAAACTACATCTGAAATGCCTATCAGCACCTATATTTGAAATGCTAATCGGCAACCATATCTGGAATGCATATCGGCACCTATATCTTAAATGCCTATCGGCTTCTATATCTGAAATGCCTATCGGCACCTATTTTAAAATGCCAATTGGCAACTATATCTGAAATGCCTATCGGCACCTATATCTGAAATGCCTATCGGCACCTATTTTTGAAATGCCTATCGGAAACTACATCTGAAATGTCTATCAGCACCTATATTTGAAATGCCTATCAGCAACCATATCTGGAATGCTGATTGGTACCTATATTTGAAATGCCTATCGGCTTCTATATCTGAAATGCCTATCGGCACCTATTTTTAAAATGCCAATCGGCAACTATATCTGAAATGCCTATCGGCACCTATATCTGAAATGCCTATCGGCACCTATTTTTGAAATGCCTATCGGAAACTACATCTGAAATGCCTATCAGCACTTATATGTGAAATGCCTATCGGCAACCATATCTGGAATGCCTATCGGCACCTATATTTGAAATGCCTATCGGCTTCTATATCTGAAATGCCTATCGGCACCTATTTTTAAAATGCCAATCGGCAACTATATCTGAAATGCCTATCGGCACCTATTTTTAAAATGGCTATCGGCAACTATATCTGAAATGCCTATCGGCACCTATATCTGAAATGCCTATCGGCACCTATTTTTGAAATGCCTATCGGAAACTACATCTGAAATTCCTATCAGCACCTATATTTGAAATGCCTATCGGCAACCATATTTGGAATGCCTATCGGCACCTATATTTGAAATGCCTATCGGCTTCTATATTTGAAATGCCTAGCGGCACCTATTTTTAAAATGCCAATCGGCAACTATATCTGAAGTGCCTATCGGCATCTATATCTGAAATGCCTATCAGCACCTATTTTTGAAATGCCTATCGAAAACTACATCTGAAATGCCTATCAGCACCTATATTTGAAATGCCTATCGGCAACCACATCAGAAATGCCTATCGGCACCCATATCTGAAATGCCTTTCGGCATTTATATCTGAAATGCCTATCGACACCTATATTTGAAATGCCTATCGGCACCTATATTTTAAATGCCTATCGGCAACTATATCTGATATGCCTATCGGCACCTATATCTGAAATGCCTATCGGAAACTATTTTTGAAATGCCTATCGGAAACTACATCTAAAATGCCTATCGGCACCTATTTTTAAAATGCCAATCGGCAACTATATCTGAAATGCCTATCGGCACCTATATCTGAAATGCCTATCGGCACCTATTTTTGAAATGCCTATAAGCACCTATATTTGAAATGCCTATCGGCAACCATATCTGAAATGCCTATCGACACCTATATTTGAAATACCTATCGGCTTCTATATCTGAAATGCCCATCGGCACCTATTTTTAAAATGCCAATCGGCAACTATATCTGAAATGCCTATCGGCACCTATATCTAAAATGCCAATCGGCACCAATTTTTGAAATGCCTATCGGAAACTACATCTGAAATGCCTATCAGCATCTATATTTGAAATGCCTATAGGCAACCATATCTGGAATGCCTATTGGCACCTATATTTGAAATGCCTATCGGCTTCTATATCTGAAATGCCTATCGGCACCTATTTTTAAATTGCCAATCGGCAACTATATCTGAAATGCCTATCGGCACCTATATCTGAAATGCCTATCGGCATCAAATTTTGAAATGCCTATCGGAAAATACATCTGGAATGCCTATCAGCACCATTATTTGAAATGCCTATCGGCAAACATATCTGGAATGCATATCGGCACCTATATTTGAAATGCCTATCGGCTTCTATATCTGAAAAGCCTATCGGCACCTATTTTTAAAATGGCTATCGGCTACTATATCTGAAATGCCTATCGGCACCTATATCTGAAATGCCTATCGGCACCTATTTTTGAAATGCCTATCGGAAACTACATCTGAAATGCCTATCAGCACCTATATTTGAAATGCCTATCGGCAACCATATCTGGAATGCCTATCGGCACCTATATCTGAAATGCCTATCGGTACCTATTTTTGAAATGCCTATCGGAAACTACATCTGAAATGCCTATCAGCACCTATATTTGAAATGCCTATCGGCAACCATATCTGAAATGCCTATCCTCACCTATATTTGAAATACCTATCGTCTTCTATATCTGAAATGCCTATCGTCACCAATTTTTGAAATGCCTATCGGAAACTACATCTGGAATGCCTATCAGCACCTATATTCGAAATGCCTATCGGCAACCATATCTGGGGTGCCTATCGGCACCTATATTTGAAATGCCTATCGGCTTCTATATCTGAAATGCCTATCGACACCTATTTTTAAAATGCCAATCGGCAACTATATCTGAAATGCCTATCGGCACCTATATCTGAAATGCCTTTCGGCACCTATTTTTGAAATGCCTATCAGAAACAACATCTGAAATGCCTATCAGCACCTATATTTGAAATGCCTATCGGCACCCATATCTGAAATGCCTGTCGACACCTATATTTGAAATACCTATCGGCTTCCATATCTGAAATGCCTATCGGCACATATTTTTAAAATGCCAATCGGCAACTATATCTGAAATGCCTATCGGCACCTATATCTGAAATGCCTATCGGCACCAATTTTTGAAATGCCTATCGGAAACTACATCTGAAATGCCTATCAGCACCTATATTTGAAATGCCTATCGGCAATCATATCTGGAATGCCTATCGGCACCTATATTTGAAATGCCTAACGGCTTCTATATCTGAAATGCCTATCAGCACCTATTTTTAAAATAGCTATCGGCAACTATATCTGAAATGCCTATCGGCACCTTTATCTGAAATGCCTATCGGCACCTATTTTTGAAATGCCTATCTGAAACTACATCTGAAATGCCTATCAGCACCTATATTTGAAATGCCTATCGGCAACCATATCTGGAATGCCTATCCGCACCTATATTTAAAATGCCTATCGGCTTCTATATCTGAAATGCCTATCGGCACCTATTTTTACAATGCCAATCGGCAACTATATCTGAATTGCCTAACGGCACCTATATCTGAAATGCCTTTCGGCACCTATTTTTGAAATGCCTATCGGAAACTACAACTGAAATGCCTATCAGCACATATATTTGAATTGCCTATCGGCTTCTATATCTGAAATGCCTATCGGCACCTATTTTTAAAATGGCTATCGGCAACTATATCTGAAATGCCTATCGGCACCTATTTTTGAAATGCCTATCTTAAACTACAACTGAAATGCCTATCAGCACCTATATTTGAAATGCCTATCGGCAACCATATTTGGAATGCCTATCGGCACCTATATTTGAAATGCCTATCGGCTTCTATATCTGAAATGCCTAGCGGCACCTATTTTTAAAATGCCAATCGGCAACTATATCTGAAGTGCCTATCGGCACCTGTATCTGAAATGCCTATCAGCACCTATTTTTGAAATGCCTATCGAAAACTACATCTGAAATGCCTATCAGCACCTATATTTGAAATGCCTATCGGCACCTATATCTGAAATGCCTTTCGGCATTTATATCTGAAATGCCTATCGACACCTATATTTGAAATGCCTATCGGCACCTATATTTTAAATGCCTATCGGCAACTATATCTGATATGCCTATCGGCACTTATATCTGAAATGCCTATCGGCAACTATTTTTGAAATGCCTATCGGAAACTACATCTATAAGGCCTATCGGCACCTATTTTTAAAATGCCTTTCGGCAACTATATCTGGAATGCCTATCGGCACCTATATCTGAAATGCCAATCAGCACCAATTTTTGAAATGCCTATCAGAAACTACATCTGAAATGCCTATCAGCACCTATATTTGAAATGCCTATCGGCAACCATATCTAAAATGCCTATCGACACCTATATTTGAAATACCTATCGGCTTCTATATCTGAAATGCCTATCGGCACCTATTTTTAAAAAGCCAATCGGCAACTATATCTGAAATGCCTATCGGCACCTATATCTAAAATGCCAATCGGCACCAATTTTTGAAATGCCTATCGGAAACAACATCTGAAATGCCTATCAGCACCTATATTTGAAATGCCTATCGGCAACCATATCTGGAATGCCTATTGGCACCTATATTTGAAATGCCTATCGGCTTCTATATCTGAAATGCCTATCGGCACCTATTTTTAAAATGCCAATCGGCAACTATATCTGAAATGCCTATCGGCACCTATATCTGAAATGCCTATCGGCACCTATTTTTGAAATGCCTATCAGAAACTACATCTGAAATGCCTATCAGCACCTATTTTTGAAATGCCTATCGTCAACCATATCTTAAATGCCTATCGACACCTATATTTGAAATACCTATCGGCTTCTTTATCTGAAATGCCTATCGGCACCTATTTTTAAAATGCCAATCGGTAACTATATCTGAAATGCCTATCGGCACCTATATCTGAAATGCCTATCGGCACCAAATTTTGAAATGCCTATCGGAAAATACATCTGGAATGCCTATCAGCACCGTTATTTGAAATGCCTATCGGCAAACATATCTGGAATGCCTATCGGCACCTATATTTGAAATGCCTATCGGCTTCTATATCTGAAATGCCTATCGACACCTATTTTAAAATGCCAATCGGCAACTATATCTGAAATGCCTATCGGCACCTATATCTGAAATGCCTATCGGTACCTATTTTTGAAATGCCTATCGGAAACTACATCTGAAATGCCTATCAGCACCTATATTTGAAATGCCTATCGGTAACCATATCTGAATTGCCTATCGACACCTATATTTGAAATACCTATCGGCTTCTATATCTGAAATGCCTATCAACACCTATTTTTAAAATGCCAATCGGCAACTATATCTGAAATGCCTATCGGCACCTATATCTGAAATGCCTATCGGCACCAATTTTTAAAATGCCTATCGGAAACTACATCTGAAATGTCTATCAGCACTTATATTTGAAATGCCTATCGGCAACCATATCTGGAATGCCTATCGGCACCTATATTTGAAATGCCTATCGGCTTCTATATCTGAAATGCCTATCAACACCTATTTTTAAAATGCCAAACGGCAACTATATCTGAAATGCCTATCGACACCTATATTTGAAATGCCTATCGGCACCAATTTTTGAAATGCCAATCGGAAACTACATCTGAAATGCCTATCAGCACCTATATTTGAAATGCCTATCGGCAACCATATCTGGAATGCCTATCGGCACCAATTTTTAAAATGCCTTTCGGAAACTACATCTGAAATGCCTATCAGCACCTATATTTGAAATGCCTATCGGCAACCATATCTGGAATGCCTATCGGCACCTATATTTGAAATGCCTATCGGCTTCTATATCTGAAATGCCTATCGGCACCTATTTTTAAAATGGCTATCGGCAACTATATCTGAAATGCCTATCGGCACCTATATCTGAAATGCCTATCGGCACCTATTTTTGAAATGCCTATCGGAAACTACATCTGAAATGCCTATCAGCACCTATATGTGATATGCCTATCGGCAACCATATCTGGAATGCCTATCGGCACCTATATTTGAAATGCCTATCGGCTTCTATATCTGAAATGTCTATCGGCACCTATTTTTATAATGGCTATCGGCAACTATATCTAAAATGCCTATTGGCACCTATATCTGAAATGCCTATCGGCACCTATTTTTAAAATGCCTATCGAAAACTACATCTGAAATGCCTATCAGCACCTATATTTGAAATGCCTATCGGCAACCATATCTGGATTGCCTATCGGCACCTATATTTGAAATGCCTATCGGCTTCTATATCTGAAATGCCTATCGGCACCTATTTTTAAAATGCCTATCGGAAACTACATCTGAAATGCCTATCAGCACCTATATTTGAAATGCCTATCGGCAACCATATCTGGAATGCCTATCGGCACCAATTTTTAAAATGCCTTTCGGAAACTACATCTGAAATGCCTATCAGCACCTATATTTGAAATGCCTATCGGCAACTATATCTGGAATGCCTATCGGCACCTATATTTGAAATGCCTATCGGCTTCTATATCTGAAATGCCTATCGGCACCTATTTTTAAAATGGCTATCGGCAACTATATCTGAAATGCCTATCGGCACCTATATCTGAAATGCCTATCGGCACCTATTTTTGAAATGCCTATCAGAAACTACATCTGAAATGCCTATCAGCACCTATATTTGATATGCCTATCGGCAACCATATCTGGAATGCCTATCGGCACCTATATTTGAAATGCCTATCGGCTTCTATATCTGAAATGGGTATCGGCACCTATTTTTAAAATGCCAATCGGCAACTATATCTGAAATGCCTATCGGCACCTATATCTGAAATGCCTATCGGCACCTATTTTTGAAATGCCTATCGGAAACTACATCTAAAATGCCTATCAGCACCTATATTTGTAATGCCTATCGGCAACCATATCTGGAATGCCTATCGGCACCTATATTTGAAATGCCTATCGGCTTCTATATCTGAAATGCCTATCGGCACCTGTTTTTAAGATGCCAATCAGCAACTATATCTGAAATGCCTATCGGCACCTATATCTGAAATGCCTATCGGCATCAATTTTTGAAATGCCTATCGGAAACTACATCTAAAATGCCTATCAGCACCTATATTTGAAATGCCTATCGGCAACCATATCTGGAATGCCTATCGGCACCTATATTTGAAATGCCTATCGGCTTCTATATCCGAAATGCCTATCGGCACCAATTTTTAAAATGCCAATTGGCAACTATATTTGAAATGCCTATCGGCACCTATATCTGAAATGCCTATTGGCACCTATTTTTGAAATGCCTATCGGAAACTACATCTGAAATGCCTATCAGCACCTGCATTTGAAATGCCTATCGGCTACCATATCTGGAATGCCTATTGGCACCTATATTTGAAATGCCTATTGGCTTCTATATCTGAAATGCCTTTCGGCACCTATTTTTAAAATGCCAATCGGCAACTATATCTGAAATGCCTATCGGCACCTATATCTGAAATGCCTATCGGCACCTATTTTTGAAATGCCTATCGGAAACTACATCTGAAATGCCTATCAGCACCTATATTTGAAATGCCTATGATCAACCATATCTGAAATGCCTATCGACACCTATATTTGAAATACCTATCGGCTTCTATATCTGAAATGCCTATCGACACCTATTTTTAAAATGCCAATCGGCAACTATATCTGAAATGCCTATCGGCACCTATTTTTGAAATGCCTATCGGAAACTACATCTGAAATGCCTATCAGCACCTATATTTGAAATGCCTATCGGCAACCATATCTGGAATGCCTATCGGCACCTATGTTTGAAATGCCTATCGGCTTCTATATCTAAAATGCCTATCGACACCTATTTTAAAAAATGCCAATTGGCAACTATATCTGAAATGCCTATCGGCACCTATATCTGAAATGCCTATAGGTACCTATTTTTGAAATGCCTATCGGAAACTACATTTAAAATGCCTATCAGCACCTATATTTGAAATGCCTATCGGCAACCATATCTGGAATGCCTATCGGCACCTACATTTAAATTGCCTATCGGCTTCTATATCTGAAATGCCTATCGGCACCTATTTTTAAAATGCCAATCGGCAACTATATCTGAAATGCCTATCGGCACCTATATCTGAAATGCCTATCGGCACCTATTTTTGAAATGTCTTTCGGAAACTACATCTGAAATGCCTATCTGCTCCTATATTTGAAATGCCTATCGGCAACCATATCTGAAATGCCTATCGACCCCTATTTTTGAAATACCTATCAGCTTCTATATCTGAAATGCCTATCGGCACCTGTTTTTAAAAGGCCAATCGGCAACTATATCTGCAATGCCTATCGGCATCAATTTTTGAAATGCCTATTGGAAATTACATCTAAAATGCCTATCAGCACCTATATTTGAAATGCCTATCGTCAACCATATCTGAAATGCCTATCGACACCTATATTTGAAATACCTATCGGCTTCTATATCTGAAATGCCTATCGGCACCTATTTTTAAAATGCCAATCGGTAACTATATCTGAAATGCCTGTCGGCACCTATATCTGAAATGACTATCGGCACCAATTTTTGAAATGCCTATCGGAAAATACATCTGGAATGCCTATCAGCACCTATATTTGAAATGCCTATCGGCAACCATATCTGGAATGCCTATCGGCACTTATATTTGAAATGCCTATCGGCTTCTATATTTGAAATGCTTATCGACACCTATTTTTAAAATGCCAATCGGCAACTATATCTGAAATGCCTATCGGCACCTATATCTGAAATGCCTATCGGTACCTATATCTGAAATGCTTATCGGCACCTATTTTTGAAATGGCTATCGGAAACTACATCTGAAATGCCTGTCAGCACCTATATTTGAAATGCCTATCGGCAACCTTATCTGAAATGCATATCGACACCTATATTTGAAATACCTATCGGCTTCTATATCTGAAATGCCTATCAACACCTATTTTTAAAATGCCAAACGGCAACTATATCTGAAATGCCTATCGGCACCTATATTTGAAATGCCTATCGGCACCAATTTTTGAAATGCCTATCGGAAACTACATCTGAAATGCCTATCAGCACCTATATTTGAAATGCCTATCGGCAACCATATCTGGAATGCCTATCGGCACCTATTTTTAAAATGCCTATCGGAGACTACATCTGAAATGCCTATCAGCACCTATATTTGAAATGCCTATCGGCAACCATATCTGGAATGCCTATCGGCACCTATATTTGAAATGCCTATAGGCTTCTATATCTGAAATGCCTATCGGCACCTATTTTTAAAATGGCTATCGGCAACTATATCTGAAATGCCTATCGGCACCTATATCTGAAATGCCTATCGGCACCTATTTTTGAAATGCCTATCGGAAACTACATCTGAAATGCCTATCAGCACCTATATTTGATATGCCTATCGGCAACCATATCTGGAATGCCTATCGGCACCTATATTTGAAATGCCTATCGGCTTCTATATCTGAAATGCCTATCGGCACCTATTTTTAAAATGGCTATCGGCAACTATATCTAAAAGGCCTATCGGCACCTATATCTGAAATGCCTATCGGCACCTATTTTTTAAATGCCGATCGGAAACTACATCTGAAATGCCTATCAGCACCTATATTTGAAATGCCTATCGGCAACCATATCTGGATTGCCTATCGGCACCTATATTTGAAATGCCTATCGGCTTCTATATCTGTAATGCCTATCAGCTTCTATATCTGAAATGCCTATCGGCACCTATTTTTTAAATGCCAATCGGCAACTATATCTGAAATGCCTATCGGCACCTATATCTGAAATGCCTATCGGCACCTATTTTTGAAATGCCTATCGGAAACTACATCTGAAATGCCTATCAGCACCTATATTTGAAATGCCTATCGGCAACCATATCTGAAATGCCTATCGACACCTATATTTGAAATACCTATCGGCTTCTATATCTGAAATGCCTATCGGCACCTATTTTTAAAATGCCAATCGGCAACTATATCTGAAATGCCTATCGCCACCTATATCTGAAATGGCTACCGGCACCTATTTTTAAAATGCCTATCGGAAACTACATCTGAAATGCCTATCAGGACCTATATTTGAAATGCCTATCGGCAACCATATCTGGAATGCCTATCGGCACCTATATTTGAAATGCCTATCGGCTTCTATATCTGAAATGCCTATCGGCACTTATTTTTTAAATGGCTATCGGCAACTATATCTGAAATGCCTATCGGCACCTATATCTGAAATGCCTATCGGCACCTATTTTTGAAATGCCTATCAGAAACTACATCTGAAATGCCTATCAGCACCTATATTTAATATGCCTATCGGCAACCATATCTTGAATGCCTATCGGCACCTATATTTGAAATGCCTATCGGCTTCTATATCTGAAATGCCTATTGGCACCTATTTTTAAAATGCCAATCGACAACTATATCTGAAATGCCTATCGGCACCTATATTTGAAATGCCTATCGGCACCTATTTTTGAAATGCCTATCGGAAACTACATCTAAAATGCCTATCAGCACCTATATTTGAAATGCCTATCGGCAACCATATCTAGAATGCCTATCGGCACCTATATTTGAAATGCCTATCGGCTTCTATATCTGAAATGCCTATCGGCACCTGTTTTTAAGATGCCAATCGGCAACTATATCTGAAATGCCTATCGGCACCTATATCTGAAATGCCTATCGGCATCAATTTTTGAAATGCCTATTGGAAACTACATCTAAAATGCCTATCAGCACCTATATTTGAAATGCCTATCGGCAACCATATCTGGAATGCCTATCGGCACCTATATTTGAAATGCCTATCGGCTTCTATATCTGAAATGCCTATCGGCACCTATTTTTAAAATGCCAATTGGCAACTATATCTGAAATGCCTATCGGCACCTATATCTGAAATGCCTATCGGCACCTATTTTTGAAATGCCTATCGGAAACTACATCTGAAATGCCTATCAGCACCTATATTTGAAATGCCTATCGGCAACCATATCTGGAATGCCTATCGGCACCTATATTTGAAATGCCTATCGGCTTCTATATCTGAAATGCCTATCGGCACCTATTTTTAAAATGCCAATCGGCAACTATATCTGAAATGCCAATCGGCACCTATATCTGAAATGCCTATCGGCACCTATTTTTGAAATGCCTATCGGAAACTACATCTGAAATGCCTATCAGCACCTATATTTGAAATGCCTATGGTCAACCATATCTGAAAAACCTATCGACACCTATATTTGAAATACCTATCGGCTTCTATATCTGAAATGCCTATCGGCACCTATTTTTAAAATGCCAATCGGTAACTATATCTGAAATGCCTATCGGCACCTATATCTGAAATGACTATCGGCACCAATTTTTGAAATGCCTATCGGAAAATACATCTGGAATGCCTATCAGCACCTATATTTGAAATGCCTATCGGCAACCATATCTGGAATGCCTATCGGCACCTATATTTGAAATGCCTATCGGCTTCTATATCTGAAATGCCTATCGACACCTATTTTTAAAATGCCAATCGGCAACTATATCTGAAATGCCTATCGGCACCTATATCTGAAATGCTTATCGGCACCTATTTTTGAAATGGCTATCGGAAACTACATCTGAAATGCCTATAAGCACCTATATTTGAAATGCCTATCGGCACCAATTTTTGAAATGCCTATCGGAAACTACATCTGAAATGCCTATCAGCACCTATATTTGAAATGCCTATCGGCAACCATATCTGGAATGCCTATCGGCACCTATTTTTAAAATGCCTATCGGAAACTACATCTGAAATGCCTATCAGCACGTATATTTGAAATGCCTATCGGCAACCATACCTGGAATGCCTATCGGCACCTATATTTGAAATGCCTATCGGCTTCTATATCTGAAATGCCTATCGGCACCTATTTTTAAAATGGCTATCGGCAACTATATCTGAAATGCCTATCGGAACCTATATCTGAAATGCCTATCGGCACCTATTTTTGAATTGCCTATCGGCAAATACATCTGAAATGCCTATCAGCACCTATATTTGATATGCCTATCGGCAACCATATCTGGAATGCCTATCGGCACCTATATTTGAAATGCCTATCGGCTTCTATATCTGAAATGCCTATCGGCACCTATTTTTAAAATGCCAATCGGCAACTATATCTGAAGTGCCTATCAGCACCTATATCTGAAATGCCTATCGGCACCTATTTTTGAAATGCCTATCGGAAACTACATCTGAAATGCCTATCAGCACCTATATTTGAAATGCCTAACGTAAACCATATCTGAAATGCCTATCGACACCTGTATTTGAAATACCTATCGGCTTCTATATCTGAAATGCCTATCGGCACCTATATCTGACATGCCTATCGGCACCAATTTTTGAAATGCCTATCGGAAACTACATCTGAAATGCCTATCAGCACCTATATTTGAAATGCCTATCGGCAACCATATCTGGGATGCTTATCGGCATCTATATTTGAAATGCCTATCGGCTTCTATATCTGAAATGCCTATCGGCACCTATTTTTAAAATGCCAATCGGCAACTATAACTGAAATGCCTATCGGCACCTATATCTGAAATGCCTATCGGCACCTATCTTTGAAATGCCTATCGGAAACTACATCTGAAATGCCTATCAGCACCTACATTTGAAATGCCTATCGGCTACCATATCTGAAATGCCTATCGGCACCAATTTTTGAAATGCCTATCAAAAACTACATCTGAAATGCCTATCAGCACCTATATTTGAAATGCCTATCGGCAACTATATCTGGAATGCCTATCGGCACCTATATTTGAAATGCCTATCGGCTTCTATATCTGTAATGCCTATCAGCTTCTATATCTGAAATGCCTATCGGCACCTATTTCTTAAATGCCAATCGGCAACTATATCTGAAATGCCTATCGGCACCTATATCTGAAATGCCTATCGGCACCTATTTTTGAAATGCCTATCGGAAACTACATCTGAAATGCCTATCAGCACCTATATTTGAAATGCCTATCGGCAACCATATCTGAAATGCCTATCGACACCTATATTTGAAATACCTATCGGCTTCTATATCTGAAATGCCTATCGGCACCTATTTTTAAAATGCCAATCGGCAACTATATCTGAAATGCCTATCGCCACCTATATCTGAAATGCCTATCGGCACCAATTTTTGAAATGCTTATCGGAAACTACATCTAAAATGCCTATCAGCACCTATATTTGAAATGCCAATCGGCAACCATATCTGGAATGCCTATCGGCACCTATATTTGAAATGCCTATCGGCTTCTATATCTGAAATGCCTATCGACACATATTTTTAAAATGCCAATCGGCAACTATATCTGAAATGCCTATCGGCACCTATATCTATAATGCCTATCGGCACCTATTTTTGAAATGCCTATCGGAAACTACATCTGAAATGCCTATCGGCAACCATATCTGGAATGCCTATTGGCACCTATATTTGAAATGCCTATCGGCTTCAATATCTGAAATGCCTATCGGCACCTATTTTTAAAATGCCAATCGGCAACTATATCTGAAATGCCTATCGGTACCTTTATCTGAAATGCCTATCGGCACCTATTTTTGAAATGCCTATCAGAAACTACATCTGAAATGCCTATCAGCACCTATATTTGAAATGCCTATCGTCAACCATATCTGAAATGCCTATCGACACCTATATTTGAAATACCTATCGGCTTCTATATCTGAAATGCCTATCGGCACCTATTTTTAAAATGCCAATCGGTAACTATATCTGAAATGCCTATCGGCACCTATATCTGAAATGCCTATCGGCACCAATTTTTGAAATGCCTATCGGAAACTACATCTAAAATGCCTATCAGCACCTCTATTTGAAATGCCTATCGGCAACCATATCTGGAATGCTTATCGGCATCTATATTTGAAATGCCTATCGGCTTCTATATCTGAAATGCCTATCGGCACCTATTTTTAAAATGCCAATCGGCATCTATATCTGAAATGCCTATCGGAACCTATATCTGAAATGCCTATCGGCAACTATTTTTGAAATGCCTATCGGAAACTACTTCTGAAATGCCTTACAGCACCTATATTTGAAATGCCTATCGGCAACCATATCTGGAATGCCTATCGGCACCTATATTTGAAATGCCTATCGGCTTCTATATCTGAAATGCCTATCGGCACCTATTTTTAAAATGCCAATCGGCATCTATATCTGAAATGCCTATCGGCACCTATATCTGAAATGCCTATCGGCAACTATTTTTGAAATGCCTATCGGAAACTACATCTGAAATGCCTATCAGCACCTATATTTGAAATGCCTATCGGCAACCATATCTGGAATGCCTATCGGCACCTATATTTGAAATGCCTATCGTCTTCTATATCTAAAATGCCTATCGGCACCTATTTTTAAAATGCCAATCGGCAACTATATCTGTAATGCCTATCGGCACCTATATCTGAAATGCCTATCGGCACCAATTTTTGAAATGCCTATCGGAAAATACATCTGAAATGCCTATCAGCACTTATATTTGAAATGCCTATCGGCAGCTATATCTGGAATGCCTATCGGCACCTGTATTTGAAATGCCTATCGGCTTCTATATCTGAAATGCCTATCGGCACCTATTTTTAAAATGCCAATCGGCAACTATATCTGAAATGCCTATCGGCACCTATATCTGAAATGCCTATCGGCACCTATTTTTGAAATGCCTCTCGGAAACTACATCTGAAAGGCCTATCAGCACCTATATTTGAAATGCCTATCGGCAACTATATCTGGCATACCTATCGGCACCTATATTTGAAATGCCTTTCGGCTTCTATATCTGAAATGCCTATCGGCACCAATTTTTAAAATGCCAATCGGCAACTATATCTGATGTGCCTATCGGCACCTATATCTGAAATGCCTATCGGCACCTATTTTTGAGACGCCTATCGAAAACTACATCTGAAATGCCTATCAGCACCTATATTTGAAATGCCTATCGGCAACCACATCAGAAATGCCTATCGGCACCTATATCTGAAATGCCTTTCGGCATATATATCTGAATTGCCTATCGACACCTATATTTGAAATGCCTATCGGCACCTATATTTTAAATGCCTATCGGCAACTATATCTGATATGCCTATCGGCACCTATATCTGAAATGCCTATCGGCACCTATTTTTGAAATGCCTATCGGAAACTACATCAGAAATGCCTATCAGCACCTATATTTGAAATGCCTATCGGCAACCATATTTGGAATGCCTATCGGCACCTATATTTGAAATGCCTATCGGCTTCTATATTTGAAATGCCTAGCGGCACCTATTTTTAAAATGCCAATCGGCAACTATATCTGAAGTGCTATCTAAACCTAATCAACTCACCTATATCTGAATCTGGGCACCTATTTTATAATGCCTAATCGAATAACTACAATCTGAAACACACCTATATTGAAATGCCTATCGTCAACCACATCAGAAATGCCTATCGGCACCTATATCTGAAATGCCTTTCGGCATTTATATCTGAATTGCCTATCGACACCTAAATTTGAAATGCCTATCGGCACCTATATTTTAAATGCCTATCGGCAACTATATCTGATATGCCTATCGGCACCTATATCTGAAATGCCTATCGGCAACTATTTTTGAAATGCCTATCGGAAACTACATCTAAAATGCCTATCGGCACCTATTTTTAAAATGCCAATCGGCAACTATATCTGAAATGCCTATCGGCACCTATATCTGAAATGCCTAACGGCAACTATTTTTGAAATGCCTATCGGAAACTACATCTGAAATGCCTATCAGCACCTATATTTGAAATGCCTATCGGCAACCATATCTGAAATGCCTATCGACACCTATATTTGAAATACCTATCGGCTTCTATATCTGAAATGCCTATCGGCACCTATTTTTAAATTGCCAATCGGCAACTATATCTGAAATGCCTATCGGCACCTATATCTGAAATGCCAATCGGCACCAATTTTTGAAATGCCTATCAGAAACTACATCTGAAATGCCTATCAGCACCTATATTTGAAATGCCTATCGGCAACCATATCTGGAATGCCTATTGGCACCTATATTTAAAATGCCTATCGGCTTCTATATCTGAAATGCCTTTCGGCACCTATTTTTAAATTGCCAATCGGCAACTATATCTGAAATGCCTATCGGCACCTATATCTGAAATGCCTATCGGCACCTATTTTTGAAATGCCTATCGGAAACTACATCTGAAATGCCTATCAGCACCTATATTTGAAATGCCTATCGTAACCATATCTGAAATGCCTATCGACACCTATATTTGAAATACCTATCGGCTTCTATATCTGAAATGCCTATCGGCACCTATTTTTAAAATGCCAATCGGTAACTATATCTGAAATGCCTATCGACACCTATATCTGAAATGCCTATCGGCAACAAATTTTGAAATGCCTATCGGAAAATACATCTGGAATGCCTATCAGCACCATTATTTGAAATGCCTATCGGCAAACATATCTGGAGTGCCTATCGGCACCTATATTTGAAATGCCTATCGGCTTCTATATCTGAAATGCCTATCGACACCTATTTTTAAAATGCCAATCGGCAACTATATTTGAAATGCCTATCGGCAACCATATCTGGAATGCTTATCGGCACCTATATTTGAAATGCCTATCGGCTTCTATATCTGAAATGCCTATCGGCACCTATTTTTAAATTGCCAATCGGCAACTATATCTGAAATGCATATCGGCACCTATATATGAAATGCCTATCGGCACCTATTTTTGAAATGCCTATCGGAAACTACATCTGAAATGCCTATCAGCACCTATATTTGAAATGCCTATCGGCAACCATATCTGGAATGCCTATCGGCACCTATATTTGAAATGCCTATCGGCTTCTATATCTAAAATGCCTATCGGCACCTATTTTTAAAATGCCAATCGGCAACTATATCTTTAATGCCTATCGACACCTATATCTGAAATGCCTATCGGCACCTATTTTTGAAATGCCTATCTGAAACTACATCTGAAATGCCTATCAGCACCTATATTTGAAATGCCTATCGGCAACCATATCTGGAATGCCTATCGGCACCTATATTTGAAATGCTTATCGGCTTCTATATCTGAAATGCCTATCGGCACCTATTTTTAAAATGCCAATCGGCAACTATAACTAAAATGCCTATCGGCACCTATATCAGAAATGCCTATCGGCACCTATTTTTGAAATGCCTATCGGAAACTACATCTGAAATGCCTATCAGCACCTATATTTGAAATGCCTATCGGCAACCATATCTGGAATGCCTATCGGCACCTATATTTGAAATGCCTATCGGCTTCTATATCTAAAATGCCTATCGGCCCCTATTTTTAAAATGCCAATCGGCAACTATATCTGAAATGCCTATCGGCACCTATATCTGAAATGCCTATCGGCACCTATTTTTAAAATGCCTATCAGGAACTTCATCTGAAATGCCTATCAGCACCTATATTTGAGATGCCTATCGGCAACCATATCTGGAATGCCTATCGGCACCTATATCAGAAATGCCTATCGGTACCTATATTTGAAATGCCTATCGGAAACTACATCTGAAATGCCTATCAGCACCTATATTTGAAATGCCTATCGGCACCTATATTTGAAATGCCTATTGGCTTCTATATCTGAAATGCCTATCGGCACCTATTTTTAAAATGGCTATCGGCAACTATATCTGAAATGCCTATCGGCACCTATATCTGAAATGCCTATCGGCACCTATTTTTGAAATGCCTATCGGAAACTACATCTGAAGTGCCTATCAGCACCTATATTTGAAATGCCTATCGGCAACCATATCTGGAATGCCTATCGGCACTTATATCAGAAATGCCTATCGGTATATATATTTGAAATGCCTATCGGAAACTACATCTGAAATGCCTATCAGCACCTATATTTGAAATGCCTATCGGCAACCATATCTGGAATGCCTATCGGCACCTATATTTGAAATGCCTATCGGCTTCTATATCTGAAATGCCTATCGGCACCTATTTTTAAAATGGCTATCGGCAACTATATCTGAAATGCATATCGGCTCCTATTTTTAAAATGGCTATCGGCAACTATATCTGAAATGCCTATCGGCACCTTTATCTGAATTTCCTATCGGCACCTATTTTTGAAATGCCTATCTGAAACTACATCTGAAATGCCTATCGGCACCAATTTTTGAAATGCTTATCGGAAACTACATCTGAAATGCCTATCAACACCTATATTTGAAATGCCAATCGGCAACCATATCTGGAATGCATATCGGCACCTATATCTTAAATGCCTATCGGCTTCTATATCTGAAATGCCTATCGGCACCTATTTTAAAATGCCAATTGGCAACTATATCTGAAATGCCTATCGGCACCTATATCTGAAATGCCTATCGGCACCTATTTTTGAAATGCCTATCGGAAACTACATCTGAAATGTCTATCAGCACCTATATTTGAAATGCCTATCAGCAACCATATCTGGAATGCTGATTGGTACCTATATTTGAAATGCCTATCGGCTTCTATATCTGAAATGCCTATCGGCACCTATTTTTAAAATGCCAATCGGCAACTATATCTGAAATGCCTATCGGCACCTATATCTGAAATGCCTATCGGCACCTATTTTTGAAATGCCTATCGGAAACTACATCTGAAATGCCTATCAGCACTTATATGTGAAATGCCTATCGGCAACCATATCTGGAATGCCTATCGGCACCTATATTTGAAATGCCTATCGGCTTCTATATCTGAAATGCCTATCGGCACCTATTTTTAAAATGCCAATCGGCAACTATATCTGAAATGCCTATCGGCACCTATTTTTAAAATGGCTATCGGCAACTATATCTGAAATGCCTATCGGCACCTATATCTGAAATGCCTATCGGCACCTATTTTTGAAATGCCTATCGGAAACTACATCTGAAATTCCTATCAGCACCTATATTTGAAATGCCTATCGGCAACCATATTTGGAATGCCTATCGGCACCTATATTTGAAATGCCTATCGGCTTCTATATTTGAAATGCCTAGCGGCACCTATTTTTAAAATGCCAATCGGCAACTATATCTGAAGTGCCTATCGGCATCTATATCTGAAATGCCTATCAGCACCTATTTTTGAAATGCCTATCGAAAACTACATCTGAAATGCCTATCAGCACCTATATTTGAAATGCCTATCGGCAACCACATCAGAAATGCCTATCGGCACCCATATCTGAAATGCCTTTCGGCATTTATATCTGAAATGCCTATCGACACCTATATTTGAAATGCCTATCGGCACCTATATTTTAAATGCCTATCGGCAACTATATCTGATATGCCTATCGGCACCTATATCTGAAATGCCTATCGGAAACTATTTTTGAAATGCCTATCGGAAACTACATCTAAAATGCCTATCGGCACCTATTTTTAAAATGCCAATCGGCAACTATATCTGAAATGCCTATCGGCACCTATATCTGAAATGCCTATCGGCACCTATTTTTGAAATGCCTATAAGCACCTATATTTGAAATGCCTATCGGCAACCATATCTGAAATGCCTATCGACACCTATATTTGAAATACCTATCGGCTTCTATATCTGAAATGCCCATCGGCACCTATTTTTAAAATGCCAATCGGCAACTATATCTGAAATGCCTATCGGCACCTATATCTAAAATGCCAATCGGCACCAATTTTTGAAATGCCTATCGGAAACTACATCTGAAATGCCTATCAGCATCTATATTTGAAATGCCTATAGGCAACCATATCTGGAATGCCTATTGGCACCTATATTTGAAATGCCTATCGGCTTCTATATCTGAAATGCCTATCGGCACCTATTTTTAAATTGCCAATCGGCAACTATATCTGAAATGCCTATCGGCACCTATATCTGAAATGCCTATCGGCATCAAATTTTGAAATGCCTATCGGAAAATACATCTGGAATGCCTATCAGCACCATTATTTGAAATGCCTATCGGCAAACATATCTGGAATGCATATCGGCACCTATATTTGAAATGCCTATCGGCTTCTATATCTGAAAAGCCTATCGGCACCTATTTTTAAAATGGCTATCGGCTACTATATCTGAAATGCCTATCGGCACCTATATCTGAAATGCCTATCGGCACCTATTTTTGAAATGCCTATCGGAAACTACATCTGAAATGCCTATCAGCACCTATATTTGAAATGCCTATCGGCAACCATATCTGGAATGCCTATCGGCACCTATATCTGAAATGCCTATCGGTACCTATTTTTGAAATGCCTATCGGAAACTACATCTGAAATGCCTATCAGCACCTATATTTGAAATGCCTATCGGCAACCATATCTGAAATGCCTATCCTCACCTATATTTGAAATACCTATCGTCTTCTATATCTGAAATGCCTATCGTCACCAATTTTTGAAATGCCTATCGGAAACTACATCTGGAATGCCTATCAGCACCTATATTCGAAATGCCTATCGGCAACCATATCTGGGGTGCCTATCGGCACCTATATTTGAAATGCCTATCGGCTTCTATATCTGAAATGCCTATCGACACCTATTTTTAAAATGCCAATCGGCAACTATATCTGAAATGCCTATCGGCACCTATATCTGAAATGCCTTTCGGCACCTATTTTTGAAATGCCTATCAGAAACAACATCTGAAATGCCTATCAGCACCTATATTTGAAATGCCTATCGGCACCCATATCTGAAATGCCTGTCGACACCTATATTTGAAATACCTATCGGCTTCCATATCTGAAATGCCTATCGGCACATATTTTTAAAATGCCAATCGGCAACTATATCTGAAATGCCTATCGGCACCTATATCTGAAATGCCTATCGGCACCAATTTTTGAAATGCCTATCGGAAACTACATCTGAAATGCCTATCAGCACCTATATTTGAAATGCCTATCGGCAATCATATCTGGAATGCCTATCGGCACCTATATTTGAAATGCCTAACGGCTTCTATATCTGAAATGCCTATCAGCACCTATTTTTAAAATGGCTATCGGCAACTATATCTGAAATGCCTATCGGCACCTTTATCTGAAATGCCTATCGGCACCTATTTTTGAAATGCCTATCTGAAACTACATCTGAAATGCCTATCAGCACCTATATTTGAAATGCCTATCGGCAACCATATCTGGAATGCCTATCCGCACCTATATTTAAAATGCCTATCGGCTTCTATATCTGAAATGCCTATCGGCACCTATTTTTACAATGCCAATCGGCAACTATATCTGAAATGCCTAACGGCACCTATATCTGAAATGCCTTTCGGCACCTATTTTTGAAATGCCTATCGGAAACTACAACTGAAATGCCTATCAGCACATATATTTGAATTGCCTATCGGCTTCTATATCTGAAATGCCTAGCGGCACCTATTTTTAAAATGCCAATCGGCAACTATATCTGAAGTGCCTATCGGCACCTATATCTGAAATGCTTATCGGCACCTATTTTTGAAATGCCAATCGAAAAAATCATCTGAAATGCCTATCAGCACCTATATTTAAAATGCCTATCGGCAACCACATCAGAAATGCCTATCGGCACCTCTATCTGAAATGCCTTTCCGCATTTATATCTGAAATGCCTATCGACACCTATATTTGAAATGCCTATCGGCACCTATATTTTAAATGCCTATCGGCAACTATATCTGATATGCCTATCGGCACCTATATCTGAAATGCCTATCGGCACCTATTTTTGAAATGCCTATCGGAAACTACATCTAAAATGCCTATCGGCACCTATTTTTAAAATGCCAATCGGCAACTATATCTGAAATGCCTATCGGCACCTATATCTGAAATGCCTATCGGCACCTATTTTTCAAATGCCTATCGGAAACTACATCTGAAATGCCTATCAGCACCTATATTTGAAATGCCTATCGGCAACCATATCTGAAATGCCTATCGACACCTATATTTGAAATACCTATCGGCTTCTATATCTGAAATGCCTATCGGCACCTATTTTTAAAATGCTAATCGGCAACTATATCTGAAATGCCTATCGGCACCTATATCTGAAATGCCTATCGGCACCAATTTTTGAAATGCTTATCGGAAACTACATCTGAAATGCCTATCAGCACCTATATTTGAAATGCCAATCGGCAACCATATCTGGAATGCATATCGGCACCTATATCTTAAATGCCTATCGGCTTCTATATCTGAAATGCCTATCGGCACCTATTTTAAAATGCCAATTGGCAACTATATCTGAAATGCCTATCGGCACCTATATCTGAAATGTCTATCGGCACCTATTTTTGAAATGCCTATCGGAAACTACATCTGAAATGTCTATCAGCACCTATATTTGAAATGCCTATCAGCAAACATATCTGGAATGCTGATTGGTACCTATATTTGAAATGCCTATCGGCTTCTATATCTGAAATGCCTATCGGCACCTATTTTTAAAATGCCAATCGGCAACTATATCTGAAATGCCTATCGGCACCTATATCTGAAATGCCTATCGGCACCTATTTTTGAAATGCCTATCGGAAACTACATCTGAAATGCCTATCAGCACTTATATGTGAAATGCCTATCGGCAACCATATCTGGAATGCCTATCGGCACCTATATTTGAAATGCCTATCGGCTTCTATATCTGAAATGCCTATCGGCACCTATTTTTAAAATGCCAATCGGCAACTATATCTGAAATGCCTATCGGCACCTATTTTTAAAATGGCTATCGGCAACTATATCTGAAATGCCTATCGGCACCTATATCTGAAATGCCTATCGGCACCTATTTTTGAAATGCCTATCGGAAACTACATCTGAAATTCCTATCAGCACCTATATTTGAAATGCCTATCGGCAACCATATTTGGAATGCCTATCGGCACCTATATTTGAAATGCCTATCGGCTTCTATATTTGAAATGCCTAGCGGCACCTATTTTTAAAATGCCAATCGGCAACTATATCTGAAGTGCCTATCGGCACCTATATCTGAAATGCCTATCAGCACCTATTTTTGAAATGCCTATCGAAAACTACATCTGAAATGCCTATCAGCACCTATATTTGAAATGCCTATCGGCAACCACATCAGAAATGCCTATCGGCACCCATATCTGAAATGCCTTTCGGCATTTATATCTGAAATGCCTATCGACACCTATATTTGAAATGCCTATCGGCACCTATATTTTAAATGCCTATCGGCAACTATATCTGATATGCCTATCGGCACCTATATCTGAAATGCCTATCGGAAACTATTTTTGAAATGCCTATCGGAAACTACATCTAAAATGCCTATCGGCAGCTATTTTTAAAATGTCAATCGGCAACTATATCTGAAATGCCTATCGGCACCTATATCTAAAATGCCTATCGGCACCTATATTTGAAATGCCTATCGGCTTCTATATCTGAAATGCCTATCGGCACCTATTTTTAAATTGCCAATCGGCAACTATATCTGAAATGCCTATCGGCACCTATATCTGAAATGCCTATCGGCATCAAATTTTGAAATGCCTATCGGAAAATACATCTGGAATGCCTATCAGCACCATTATTTGAAATGCCTATCGGCAAACATATCTGGAATGCATATCGGCACCTATATTTGAAATGCCTATCGGCTTCTATATCTGAAAAGCCTATCGGCACCTATTTTTAAAATGGCTATCGGCAACTATATCTGAAATGCCTATCGGCACCTATATCTTAAATGCCTATCGGCACCAATTTTTGAAATGCTTATCGGAAACTACATCTAAAATGCCTATCAGCACCTATATTTGAAAAGCCAATCGGCAACCATATCTGGAATGCCTATCGGCACCTATATTTGAAATGCCTATCGGCTTCTATATCTGAAATGCCTATCGACACCTATTTTTAAAATGCCAATCTGCAACTATATCTGAAATGCCTATCAGGACCTATATCTGAAATGCCGCTCGGCACCTATTTTTGAAATGCCTATCGGAAACTACATCTGAAATGCCTATCAGCAACTATATTTGAAATGCCTATCGGCAACCATATCTGGAATGCCTATCGGCACCTATATTTGAAATGCCTATCGGCTTCTATATCTGAATTGCCTATCGACACCTATTTTTAAAATGCCTATCGGCACCAATTTTTGAAATGCCTATCGGAAACTACATCTGAAATGCCTATCAGCACCTATATTTGAAAAGCCAATCGGCAACCATATCTGGAATGCCTATCGGCACCTATATTTGAAATGCCTATCGGCTTCTATATCTGAAATGCCTATCGACACCTATTTTTAAAATGCCAATCTGCAACTATATCTGAAATTCCTATCAGGATCTATATCTGAAATGCCTATCGGCACCTATTTTTGAAATGCCTATCGGAAACTACATCTGAAATGCCTATCAGCAACTATATTTGAAATGCCTATCGGCAACCATATCTGGAATGCCTATCGGCACCTATATTTGAAATGCCTATCGGCTTCTATATCTGAAATGCCTATCGACACCTATTTTTAAAATGCCTATCGGCACCAATTTTTGAAATGCCTATCGGAAACTACATCTGAAATGCCTATCAGCACCTATATTTGAAATGCCTATCGGCAACCATATCTGGAATGCTTATCGGCACCTATATCTGAAATGCCTATCAGCACCTATTTTTGAAATGCCTATCGGAAACTACATCTGAAATGCCTATCAGCACCTATATTTGAAATGCCTATCGGCAACCATATCTGGAATGCCTATCGGCACCTATATTTGAAATGCCTTTCGGCTTCTATATCTGAAGTGCCTATCGGCACCTAATTTTAAAATGCCAATCGGCAACTATATCTGATGTGCCTATCGGCACCTATATCTGAAATGCCTATCTGCACCTATTTTTGAGATGCCTATCGAAAACTACATCTGAAATGCCTATCAGCACCTATATTTGAAATGCCTATCGGCAACCACATCAGAAATGCCTATCGGCACCTATATCTGAAATGCCTTTCGGCATATATATCTGAAATGCCTATCGACACCTATATTTGAAATGCCTATCGGCACCTATATTTTAAATGCCTATCGGCAAATATATCTGATATGCCTATCGGCACCTATATCTAAAATGCCTGTCGGCACCTATTTTTGAAATGCCTTTTGGAAACTACATCTAAAATGCCAATCGGCACCTATTTTTAAAATGCCAATCGACAACTATATCTGAAATGCCTATCGACACCTATATCTGAAATGCCTATCGACACCTATATCTGAAATGCCTATCGACACCTATTTTTGGAATGTCTATCGGAAACTACATCTGAAATGCCTATCAGCACCTATATTTGAAATGCCTATCGGCAACCATATCTGGAATGCCTATCGGCACCTATATTTGAAATGTTTATCGACACCTATATCTGAAATGCCTATCGACACCTATATCTGAAATGCCTATCGACACCTATATCTGAAATGCCTATCGACACCTATATCTGAAATGCCTATCGACACCTATATCTGAAATGCCTATCGACACCTATATCTGAAATGCCTATCGACACCTATTTTTGGAATGTCTATCGGAAACTACATCTGAAATGCCTATCAGCACCTATATTTGAAATGCCTATCGGCAACCATATTTGGAATGCCTATCGGCACCTATATTTGAAATGCCTATCGGCTTCTATATCTGAAATGCCTATCGGCACCTATTTTTACAATGCCAATCGGCAACTATATCTGAAATGCCTAACGGCACCTATATCTGAAATGCCTTTCGGCACCTATTTTTGAAATGCCTATCGGAAACTACAACTGAAATGCCTATCAGCACATATATTTGAATTGCCTATCGGCTTCTATATCTGAAATGCCTAGCGGCACCTATTTTTAAAATGCCAATCGGCAACTATATCTGAAGTGCCTATCGGCACCTATATCTGAAATGCTTATCGGCACCTATTTTTGAAATGCCAATCGAAAAAATCATCTGAAATGCCTATCAGCACCTATATTTAAAATGCCTATCGGCAACCACATCAGAAATGCCTATCGGCACCTCTATCTGAAATGCCTTTCCGCATTTATATCTGAAATGCCTATCGACACCTATATTTGAAATGCCTATCGGCACCTATATTTTAAATGCCTATCGGCAACTATATCTGATATGCCTATCGGCACCTATATCTGAAATGCCTATCGGCACCTATTTTTGAAATGCCTATCGGAAACTACATCTAAAATGCCTATCGGCACCTATTTTTAAAATGCCAATCGGCAACTATATCTGAAATGCCTATCGGCACCTATATCTGAAATGCCTATCGGCACCTATTTTTCAAATGCCTATCGGAAACTACATCTGAAATGCCTATCAGCACCTATATTTGAAATGCCTATCGGCAACCATATCTGAAATGCCTATCGACACCTATATTTGAAATACCTATCGGCTTCTATATCTGAAATGCCTATCGGCACCTATTTTTAAAATGCTAATCGGCAACTATATCTGAAATGCCTATCGGCACCTATATCTGAAATGCCTATCGGCACCAATTTTTGAAATGCTTATCGGAAACTACATCTGAAATGCCTATCAGCACCTATATTTGAAATGCCAATCGGCAACCATATCTGGAATGCATATCGGCACCTATATCTTAAATGCCTATCGGCTTCTATATCTGAAATGCCTATCGGCACCTATTTTAAAATGCCAATTGGCAACTATATCTGAAATGCCTATCGGCACCTATATCTGAAATGTCTATCGGCACCTATTTTTGAAATGCCTATCGGAAACTACATCTGAAATGTCTATCAGCACCTATATTTGAAATGCCTATCAGCAAACATATCTGGAATGCTGATTGGTACCTATATTTGAAATGCCTATCGGCTTCTATATCTGAAATGCCTATCGGCACCTATTTTTAAAATGCCAATCGGCAACTATATCTGAAATGCCTATCGGCACCTATATCTGAAATGCCTATCGGCACCTATTTTTGAAATGCCTATCGGAAACTACATCTGAAATGCCTATCAGCACTTATATGTGAAATGCCTATCGGCAACCATATCTGGAATGCCTATCGGCACCTATATTTGAAATGCCTATCGGCTTCTATATCTAAAATGCCTATCGGCACCTATTTTTAAAATGCCAATCGGCAACTATATCTGAAATGCCTATCGGCACCTATTTTTAAAATGGCTATCGGCAACTATATCTGAAATGCCTATCGGCACCTATATCTGAAATGCCTATCGGCACCTATTTTTGAAATGCCTATCGGAAACTACATCTGAAATTCCTATCAGCACCTATATTTGAAATGCCTATCGGCAACCATATTTGGAATGCCTATCGGCACCTATATTTGAAATGCCTATCGGCTTCTATATTTGAAATGCCTAGCGGCACCTATTTTTAAAATGCCAATCGGCAACTATATCTGAAGTGCCTATCGGCACCTATATCTGAAATGCCTATCAGCACCTATTTTTGAAATGCCTATCGAAAACTACATCTGAAATGCCTATCAGCACCTATATTTGAAATGCCTATCGGCAACCACATCAGAAATGCCTATCGGCACCCATATCTGAAATGCCTTTCGGCATTTATATCTGAAATGCCTATCGACACCTATATTTGAAATGCCTATCGGCACCTATATTTTAAATGCCTATCGGCAACTATATCTGATATGCCTATCGGCACCTATATCTGAAATGCCTATCGGAAACTATTTTTGAAATGCCTATCGGAAACTACATCTAAAATGCCTATCGGCAGCTATTTTTAAAATGTCAATCGGCAACTATATCTGAAATGCCTATCGGCACCTATATCTAAAATGCCTATCGGCACCTATTTTTGAAATGCCTATCGGAAACAACATCTGAAATGCCTATAAGCACCTATATTTGAAATGCCTATCGGCAACCATATCTGAAATGCCTATCGACACCTATATTTGAAATACCTATCGGCTTCTATATCTGAAATGCCTATCAGCACCTATTTTTAAAATGCCAATCGGCAACTATATCTGAAATGCCTATCGGCACCTATATCTAAAATGCCAATCGGCACCAATTTTTGAAATGCCTATCGGAAACTACATCTGAAATGCCTATCAGCATCTATATTTGAAATGCCTATCGGCAACCATATCTGGAATGCCTATTGGCACCTATATTTGAAATGCCTATCGGCTTCTATATCTGAAATGCCTATCGGCACCTATTTTTAAATTGCCAATCGGCAACTATATCTGAAATGCCTATCGGCACCTATATCTGAAATGCCTATCGGCATCAAATTTTGAAATGCCTATCGGAAAATACATCTGGAATGCCTATCAGCACCATTATTTGAAATGCCTATCGGCAAACATATCTGGAATGCATATCGGCACCTATATTTGAAATGCCTATCGGCTTCTATATCTGAAAAGCCTATCGGCACCTATTTTTAAAATGGCTATCGGCAACTATATCTGAAATGCCTATCGGCACCTATATCTTAAATGCCTATCGGCACCAATTTTTGAAATGCTTATCGGAAACTACATCTAAAATGCCTATCAGCACCTATATTTGAAAAGCCAATCGGCAACCATATCTGGAATGCCTATCGGCACCTATATTTGAAATGCCTATCGGCTTCTATATCTGAAATGCCTATCGACACCTATTTTTAAAATGCTAATCTGCAACTATATCTGAAATGCCTATCAGGACCTATATCTGAAATGCCTATCGGCACCTATTTTTGAAATGCCTATCGGAAACTACATCTGAAATGCCTATCAGCAACTATATTTGAAATGCCTATCGGCAACCATATCTGGAATGCCTATCGGCACCTATATTTGAAATGCCTATCGGCTTCTATATCTGAATTGCCTATCGACACCTATTTTTAAAATGCCTATCGGCACCAATTTTTGAAATGCCTATCGGAAACTACATCTGAAATGCCTATCAGCACCTATATTTGAAAAGCCAATCGGCAACCATATCTGGAATGCCTATCGGCACCTATATTTGAAATGCCTATCGGCTTCTATATCTGAAATGCCTATCGACACCTATTTTTAAAATGCCAATCTGCAACTATATCTGAAATGCCTATCAGGATCTATATCTGAAATGCCTATCGGCACCTATTTTTGAAATGCCTATCGGCTTCTATATCTGAAATGCCTATCGACACCTATTTTTAAAATGCCAATCTGCAACTATATCTGAAATGCCTATCAGGATCTATATCTGAAATGCCTATCGGCACCTATTTTTGAAATGCCTATCGGAAACTACATCTGAAATGCCTATCAGCAACTATATTTGAAATGCCTATCGGCAACCATATCTGGAATGCCTATCGGCACCTATATTTGAAATGCCTATCGGCTTCTATATCTGAAATGCCTATCGACACCTATTTTTAAAATGCCTATCGGCACCAATTTTTGAAATGCCTATCGGAAACTACATCTGAAACGCCTATCAGCACCTATATTTGAAATGCCTATCGGCAACCATATCTGGAATGCTTATCGGCACCTATATCTGAAATGCCTATCAGCACCTATTTTTGAAATGCCTATCGGAAACTACATCTGAAATGCCTATCAGCACCTATATTTGAAATGCCTATCGGCAACCATATCTGGAATGCCTATCGGCACCTATATTTGAAATGCCTTTCGGCTTCTATATCTGAAATGCCTATCGGCACCTAATTTTAAAATGCCAATCGGCAACTATATCTGATGTGCCTATCGGCACCTATATCTGAAATGCCTATCTGCACCTATTTTTGAGATGCCTATCGAAAACTACATCTGAAATGCCTATCAGCACCTATATTTGAAATGCCTATCGGCAACCACATCAGAAATGCCTATCGGCACCTAAATCTGAAATGCCTTTCGGCATATATATCTGAAATGCCTATCGACACCTATATTTGAAATGCCTATCGGCACCTATATTTTAAATGCCTATCGGCAAATATATCTGATATGCCTATCGGCACCTATATCTAAAATGCCTGTCGGCACCTATTTTTGAAATGCCTTTTGGAAACTACATCTAAAATGCCAATCGGCACCTATTTTTAAAATGCCAATCGACAACTATATCTGAAATGCCTATCGGCACCTATATCTGAAATGCCTATCGGCACCTATTTTTGAAATGCCTATCGGAAACTACATCTGAAATGCCTATCAGCACCTATATTTGAAATGCCTATCGGCAACAATATCTGAAATGCCTATCGACACCTATATTTGAAATACCTATCGGCTTCTTTATCTGAAATGCCTATCGGCAAATATTTTTAAAATGCCAATCGGCAACTATATCTGAAATGCCTATCGGCACCTATATCTGAAATGCCTATCGGCACCAATTTTTGAAATGCTTATCAGAAACTACATCTGAAATGCCTATCAGCACCTATATTTGAAATGACAATCGGCAACCATATCTGGAATGCCTATCGGCACCTATATTTGAAATGCCTATCGGCTTCTATATCTGAAATGCCTATCGACACCTATTTTTAAAATGCCAATCGGCAACTATATCAGAAATGCCTATCGGCAGCTATATCTGAAATGCCTATCGGCACCTATTTTTGAAATGCCTTTCGGAAACTACATCTGAAATGCCTATCTGCTCCTATATTTGAAATGCCTATCGGCAACCATATCTGAAATGCCTATCGACACCTATATTTGAAATACCTATCGGCTTCTATATCTGAAATGCCTATCGGCACCTGTTTTTAAAATACCAATCGGCAACTATATCTGAAATGCCTATCGGCACCTATACCTGAAATGCCTATCGGCATCAATTTTAAAATGCCTATCGGAAACTACATCTAAAATACCTATCGACACCTATATTTGAAATGCCTATCGGCAACCATATCTGGAATGCTTATCGGCACCTATATTTGAAATGCCTATCGGCACCTATATTTGAAATGCCTATCGGCTTCTATATCTGAAATGCCTATCGGCACCTATTTTTAAGATGCCAATTGGCAACTATATCTGAAATGCCTATCGGCACCTATATCTGAAATGCCTATCGGCACCTATTTTTGAAATGCCTATCGGAAACTACATCTGAAATGCCTATCGGCACCTATATTTGAAATGCCTATCGGCTTCTATATCTGAAATTCCTATCGACACCTATTTTTAAAATGATAATCGGCAACTATATCTGAAATGCCTATCGGCTTCTATATCTGAAATGCCTATCGGCACCTATTTTAAAATGCCAATTGGCAACTATATCTGAAATGCCTATCGGCACCTATATCTGAAATGCCTATCGGCACCTATTTTTGAAATGCCTATCGGACACTACATCTGAAATGTCTATCAGCACCTATATTTGAAATGCCTATCAGCAACCATATCTGGAATGCCTATCGGCACCTATATTTGAAATGCTTTCGGCTTCTATATCTGAAATGCCTATCGGCACCTATTTTTAAAATGCAAATCGGCAACTATATCTGAAATGCCTATCGGCACCTATATCTGAAATGCCTATCGGCACCTATTTTTTAAATGCCTAACGGAAACTTCATCTGAAATGCCTATCAGCACCTATATTTGAAATGCCTATCGGCAACCATATCTGGAATGCCTATTGGCACCTATATTTGAAATGCCTATCGGCTTCTATATCTGAAATGCCTATCGGCACCTATTTTTAAATTGCCAATCGGCAACTAATTCTGAAATGCCTATCGGCACCTATATCTGAAATGCCTATCGGCATCAAATTTTGAAATGCCTATCGGAAAATACATCTGGAATGCCTATCAGCACCATTATTTGAAATGCCTATCGGCAAACATATCTGGAATGCATATCGGCACCTATATTTGAAATGCCTATCGGCTTCTATATCTGAAAAGCCTATCGGCACCTATTTTTAAAATGGATATCGGCTACTATATCTGAAATGCCTATCGGCACCTATATCTGAAATGCCTATCGGCACCTATTTTTGAAATGCCTATCGGAAACTACATCTGAAATGCCTATCAGCACCTATATTTGAAATGCCTATCGGCAACCATATCTGGAATGCCTATCGGCACCTATATCTGAAATGCCTATCGGTACCTATTTTTGAAATGCCTATCGGAAACTACATCTGAAATGCTATCAGCACCTATATTTGAAATGCCTATCGGCAACCATATCTGAAATGCCTATCGACACCTATATTTGAAATACCTATCGTCTTCTATATCTGAAATGCCTATCGTCACCAATTTTTGAAATGCCTATCGGAAACTACATCTGGAATGCCTATCAGCACCTATATTCGAAATGCCTATCGGCAACCATATCTGGAATGCCTATCGGCACCTATATCTAAAATGCCTTTCGGCACCTATTTTTGAAATGCCTATCAGAAACTACATCTGAAATGCCTATCAGCACCTATATTTGAAATGCCTATCGGCAACCATATCTGGAATGCCTATCGGCACCTATATTTGAAATGCCTAACGGCTTCTATATCTGAAATGCCTATCGACACCTATTTTTAAAATGCCAATCGGCAACTATATCTGAAATGCCTATCAGCACCTATATCTGAAATGCCTATCGGCACCAATTTTTGAAATGCCTATCGGAAACTACATCTGAAATGCCTATCAGCACCTATATTTGAAATGCTTATCGGCAACCATATCTGGAATGCCTATCGGCACCTATATTTGAAATGCCTAACGGCTTCTATATCTGAAATGCCTATCAGCACCTATTTTTAAAATTCTAATCGGCAACTATATCTGAAATGCCTGTCGGCACCTATATCTAAAATGCCTATCGGCACCTATTTTTGAAATGCCTATCGGAAACTACATCTGAAATGCCTATCAGCATCTATATTTGAAATGCCTATCGGCAACCATATCTGGAATGCCTATCGGCACCAATATTTGAAATGCCTATCGGCTTCTATATCTGAAATGCCTATCGGCACCTATTTTTAAAATGCCAATCGGCAACTATATCTGAAATGCCTATCGGCACCTATATCTGAAATGCCTATCGGCACCTATTTTTGAAATGTCTTTCGGAAACTACATCTGAAATGCTTATCTGCTCCTATATTTGAAATGCCTATCGGCAACCATATCTGAAATGCCTATCGACCCCTATATTTGAAATACCTATCGGCTTCTATATCTGAAATGCCTATCGGCACCTGTTTTTAAAATGCCAATCGGCAACTATATCTGAAATGCCTATCGGCAACCATATCTGAAATGCCTATCGGCACCTATATTTGAAATACCTATCAGCTTCTATATCTGAAATGCCTATCGGCACATATTTTTAAAATGCCAATCGGCAACTATATCTGAAATGCCTATTGGCACCTATATCTGAAATGCCTATCGGCACCAATTTTTGAAATGCCTATCGGAAACTACATCTGAAATGCCTATCAGCACCTATATTTGAAATGCCTATCGGAAACCATATCTGGAATGCCTATCGGCACCTATATTTGAAATGCCTAACGGCTTCTATATCTGAAATGCCTATCGGAAACCATATCTGGAATGCCTATCGGCACCTATATTTGAAATGCCTAACGGCTTCTATATCTAAAATGCCTATCAGCACCTATTTTTAAAATGCTAATCGGCAACTATATCTGAAATGCCTATCGGCACCTATATCTAAAATGCCTATCGGCACCTATTTTTGAAATGCCTATCGGAAACTACATCTGAAATGCCTATCAGCATCTATATTTGAAATGCCTATCGGCAACCATATCTGGAATGCCTATCGGCACCAATATTTGAAATGCCTATCGGCTTCTATATCTGAAATGCCTATCGACACCTATTTTTAAAATGCCAATTGGCAACTATATCTGAAATGCCTATCGGCACCTATATCTGAAATGCCTATCGGTACCTATTTTTGAAATGCCTATCGGAAACTACATCTGAAATGCCTATCAGCACCTATATTTGAAATGCCTATCGGCAACCATATCTGAAATGCCTATCGACACCTATATTTGAAATACCTATCGGCATCTATATCTGAAATGCCTATCGGCACCTATTTTTAAAATGCCAATCGGCAACTATATCTGAAATGCCTATCGGCACCTATATCTTAAATGCCTATCGGCACCAATTTTTGAAATGCTTATCGGAAACTACATCTAAAATGCCTATCAGCACCTATATTTGAAAAGCCAATCGGCAACCATATCTGGAATGCCTATCGGCACCTATATTTGAAATGCCTATCGGCTTCTATATCTGAAATGCCTATCGACACCTATTTTTAAAATGCCAATCTGCAACTATATCTGAAATGCCTATCAGGACCTATATCTGAAATGCCTATCGGCACCTATTTTTGAAATGCCTATCGGAAACTACATCTGAAATGCCTATCAGCAACTATATTTGAAATGCCTATCGGCAACCATATCTAGAATGCCTATCGGCACCTATATTTGAAATGCCTATCGGCTTCTATATCTGAAATGCCTATCGACACCTATTTTTAAAATGCCTATCGGCACCAATTTTTGAAATGCCTATCGGAAACTGCATCTGAAATGCCTATCAGCACCTATATTTTAAAAGCCAATCGGCAACCATATCTGGAATGCCTATCGGCACCTATATTTGAAATGCCTATCGGCTTCTATATCTGAAATGCCTATCGACACCTATTTTTAAAATGCCAATCTGCAACTATATCTGAAATGCCTATCAGGACCTATATCTGAAATGCCTATCGGCACCTATTTTTGAAATGCCTATCGGAAACTACATCTGAAATGCCTATCAGCAACTATATTTGAAATGCCTATCGGCAACCATATCTGGAATGCCTATCGGCACCTATATTTGAAATGCCTATCGGCTTCTATATCTGAAATGCCTATCGACACCTATTTTTAAAATGCCTATCGGCACCAATTTTTGAAATGCCTATCGGAAACTACATCTGAAATGCCTATCAGCACCTATATTTGAAATGCCTATCGGCAACCATATCTGGAATGCTTATCGGCACCTATATCTGAAATGCCTATCAGCACCTATTTTTGAAATGCCTATCGGAAACTACATCTGAAATGCCTATCAGCACCTATATTTGAAATGCCTATCGGCAACCATATCTGGATTGCCTATCGGCACCTATATTTGAAATGCCTATCGGCACCAATTTTTGAAATGCCTATCGGAAACTACATCTGAAATGCCTATCAGCACCTATATTTGAAATGCCTATCGGCAACCATATCTGGAATGCCTATCGGCACCTATTTTTAAAATGCCTATCGGAGACTACATCTGAAATGCCTATCAGCACCTATATTTGAAATGCCTATCGGCAACCATATCTGGAATGCCTATCGGCACCTATATTTGAAATGCCTATAGGCTTCTATATCTGAAATGCCTATCGGCACCTATTTTTAAAATGGCTATCGGCAACTATATCTGAAATGCCTATCGGCACCTATATCTGAAATGCCTATCGGCACCTATTTTTGAAATGCCTATCGGAAACTACATCTGAAATGCCTATCAGCACCTATATTTGATATGCCTATCGGCAACCATATCTGGAATGCCTATCGGCACCTATATTTGAAATGCCTATCGGCTTCTATATCTGAAATGCCTATCGGCACCTATTTTTAAAATGGCTATCGGCAACTATATCTAAAAGGCCTATCGGCACCTATATCTGAAATGCCTATCGGCACCTATTTTTTAAATGCCTATCGGAAACTACATCTGAAATGCCTATCAGCACCTATATTTGAAATGCCTATCGGCAACCATATCTGGATTGCCTATCGGCACCTATATTTGAAATGCCTATCGGCTTCTATATCTGTAATGCCTATCAGCTTCTATATCTGAAATGCCTATCGGCACCTATTTTTTAAATGCCAATCGGCAACTATATCTGAAATGCCTATCGGCACCTATATCTGAAATGCCTATCGGCACCTATTTTTGAAATGCCTATCGGAAACTACATCTGAAATGCCTATCAGCACCTATATTTGAAATGCCTATCGGCAACCATATCTGAAATGCCTATCGACACCTATATTTGAAATACCTATCGGCTTCTATATCTGAAATGCCTATCGGCACCTATTTTTAAAATGCCAATCGGCAACTATATCTGAAATGCCTATCGCCACCTATATCTGAAATGGCTACCGGCACCTATTTTTAAAATGCCTATCGGAAACTACATCTGAAATGCCTATCAGGACCTATATTTGAAATGCCTATCGGCAACCATATCTGGAATGCCTATCGGCACCTATATTTGAAATGCCTATCGGCTTCTATATCTGAAATGCCTATCGGCACTTATTTTTTAAATGGCTATCGGCAACTATATCTGAAATGCCTATCGGCACCTATATCTGAAATGCCTATCGGCACCTATTTTTGAAATGCCTATCAGAAACTACATCTGAAATGCCTATCAGCACCTATATTTAATATGCCTATCGGCAACCATATCTTGAATGCCTATCGGCACCTATATTTGAAATGCCTATCGGCTTCTATATCTGAAATGCCTATTGGCACCTATTTTTAAAATGCCAATCGACAACTATATCTGAAATGCCTATCGGCACCTATATTTGAAATGCCTATCGGCACCTATTTTTGAAATGCCTATCGGAAACTACATCTAAAATGCCTATCAGCACCTATATTTGAAATGCCTATCGGCAACCATATCTAGAATGCCTATCGGCACCTATATTTGAAATGCCTATCGGCTTCTATATCTGAAATGCCTATCGGCACCTGTTTTTAAGATGCCAATCGGCAACTATATCTGAAATGCCTATCGGCACCTATATCTGAAATGCCTATCGGCATCAATCTTTGAAATGCCTATCGGAAACTACATCTAAAATGCCTATCAGCACCTATATTTGAAATGCCTATCGGCAACCATATCTGGAATGCCTATCGGCACCTATATTTGAAATGCCTATCGGCTTCTATATCTGAAATGCCTATCGGCACCTATTTTTAAAATGCCAATCGGTAACTATATCTGAAATGCCTATCGGCACCTATATCTGAAATGCCTATCGGCACCAATTTTTGAAATGCCTATCGGAAACTACATCTGAAATGCCTATCAGCACCTATATTTGAAATGCCTATCGGCAACCATATCTGGAATGCTTATCGGCATCTATATTTGAAATGCCTATCGGCTTCTATATCTGAAATGCCTATCGGCACCTATTTTTAAAATGCCAATCGGCAACTATATCTGAATTGCCTATCGGCACCTATATCTGAAATGCCTATCGGCACCTATTTTTGAAATGCCTATCGGAAACTACATCTGAAATGCCTATCAGCACCTATATTTGAAATGCCTATCGGCAACCATATCTGGAATGCCTATCGGCACCTATATTTGAAATGCCTATCGGCTTCTATATCTAAAATGCCTATCGACACCTATTTTAAAAAATGCCAATTGGCAACTATATCTGAAATGCCTATCGGCACCTATATCTGAAATGCCTATAGGTACCTATTTTTGAAATGCCTATCGGAAACTACATCTAAAATGCCTATCAGCACCTATATTTGAAATGCCTATCGGCAACCATATCTGGAATGCCTATCGGTACCTATATTTGAAATGCCTATCGGCTTCTATATCTGAAATGCCTATCGGCACCTATTTTTAAAATGCCAATCGGCAACTATATCTGAAATGCCTATCGGCACCTATATCTGAAATGCCTATCGGCACCTATTTTTGAAATGTCTTTCGGAAACTACATCTGAAATGCCTATCTGCTCCTATATTTGGAATGCCTATCGGCAAACATATCTGAAAACCTATCGACCCCTATATTTGAAATACCTATCGGCTTCTATATCTGAAATGCCTATCGGCACCTGTTTTTAAAAGGCCAATCGGCAACTATATCTGAAATGCCTATCGGCATCAATTTTTGAAATGCCTATTGGAAACTACATCTAAAATGCCTATCAGCACCTATATTTGAAATGCCTATCGGCAACCATATCTGGAATGCCTATCGGCACCTATATTTGAAATGCCTATCGGCTTCTATATCTGAAATGCCTATCGGCACCTATTTTTAAAATGCCAATTGGCAACTATATCTGAAATGCCTATCGGCACCTATATCTGAAATGCCTATCGGCACCTATTTTTGAAATGCCTATCGGAAACTACATCTGAAATGCCTATCAGCACCTATATTTGAAATGCCTATCGGCAACCATATCTGGAATGCCTATCGGCACCTATATTTGAAATGCCTATCGGCTTCTATATCTGAAATGCCTATCGGCACCTATTTTTAAAATGCCAATCGGCAACTATATCTGAAATGCCAATCGGCACCTATATCTGATATGCCTATCGGCACCTATTTTTGAAATGCCTATCGGAAACTACATCTGAAATGCCTATCAGCACCTATATTTGAAATGCCTATGGTCAACCATATCTGAAAAACCTATCGACACCTATATTTGAAATAACTATCGGCTTCTATATCTGAAATGCCTATCGGCACCTATTTTTAAAATGCCAATCGGTAACTATATCTGAAATGCCTATCGGCACCTATATCTGAAATGACTATCGGCACCAATTTTTGAAATGCCTATCGGAAAATACATCTGGAATGCCTATCAGCACCTATATTTGAAATGCCTATCGGCAACCATATCTGGAATGCCTATCGGCACCTATATTTGAAATGCCTATCGGCTTCTATATCTGAAATGCCTATCGACACCTATTTTTAAAATGCCAATCGGCAACTATATCTGAAATGCCTATCGGCACCTATATCTGAAATGCTTATCGGCACCTATTTTTGAAATGGCTATCGGAAACTACATCTGAAATGCCTATAAGCACCTATATTTGAAATGCCTATCGGCACCAATTTTTGAAATGCCTATCGGAAACTACATCTGAAATGCCTATCAGCACCTATATTTGAAATGCCTATCGGCAACCATATCTGGAATGCCTATCGGCACCTATTTTTAAAATGCCTATCGGAAACTACATCTGAAATGCCTATCAGCACCTATATTTGAAATGCCTATCGGCAACCATACCTGGAATGCCTATCGGCACCTATATTTGAAATGCCTATCGGCTTCTATATCTGAAATGCCTATCGGCACCTATTTTTAAAATGGCTATCGGCAACTATATCTGAAATGCCTATCGGAACCTATATCTGAAATGCCTATCGGCACCTATTTTTGAATTGCCTATCGGCAAATACATCTGAAATGCCTATCAGCACCTATATTTGATATGCCTATCGGCAACCATATCTGGAATGCCTATCGGCACCTATATTTGAAATGCCTATCGGCTTCTATATCTGAAATGCCTATCGGCACCTATTTTTAAAATGCCAATCGGCAACTATATCTGAAGTGCCTATCAGCACCTATATCTGAAATGCCTATCGGCACCTATTTTTGAAATGCCTATCGGAAACTACATCTGAAATGCCTATCAGCACCTATATTTGAAATGCCTAACGTAAACCATATCTGAAATGCCTATCGACACCTGTATTTGAAATACCTATCGGCTTCTATATCTGAAATGCCTATCGGCACCTATATCTGACATGCCTATCGGCACCAATTTTTGAAATGCCTATCGGAAACTACATCTGAAATGCCTATCAGCACCTATATTTGAAATGCCTATCGGCAACCATATCTGGGATGCTTATCGGCATCTATATTTGAAATGCCTATCGGCTTCTATATCTGAAATGCCTATCGGCACCTATTTTTAAAATGCCAATCGGCAACTATAACTGAAATGCCTATCGGCACCTATATCTGAAATGCCTATCGGCACCTATCTTTGAAATGCCTATCGGAAACTACATCTGAAATGCCTATCAGCACCTACATTTGAAATGCCTATCGGCTACCATATCTGAAATGCCTATCGGCACCAATTTTTGAAATGCCTATCAAAAACTACATCTGAAATGCCTATCAGCACCTATATTTGAAATGCCTATCGGCAACTATATCTGGAATGCCTATCGGCACCTATATTTGAAATGCCTATCGGCTTCTATATCTGTAATGCCTATCAGCTTCTATATCTGAAATGCCTATCGGCACCTATTTTTTAAATGCCAATCGGCAACTATATCTGAAATGCCTATCGGCACCTATATCTGAAATGCCTATCGGCACCTATTTTTGAAATGCCTATCGGAAACTACATCTGAAATGCCTATCAGCACCTATATTTGAAATGCCTATCGGCAACCATATCTGAAATGCCTATCGACACCTATATTTGAAATACCTATCGGCTTCTATATCTGAAATGCCTATCGGCACCTATTTTTAAAATGCCAATCGGCAACTATATCTGAAATGCCTATCGCCACCTATATCTGAAATGCCTATCGGCACCAATTTTTGAAATGCTTATCGGAAACTACATCTAAAATGCCTATCAGCACCTATATTTGAAATGCCAATCGGCAACCATATCTGGAATGCCTATCGGCACCTATATTTGAAATGCCTATCGGCTTCTATATCTGAAATGCCTATCGACACATATTTTTAAAATGCCAATCGGCAACTATATCTGAAATGCCTATCGGCACCTATATCTATAATGCCTATCGGCACCTATTTTTGAAATGCCTATCGGAAACTACATCTGAAATGCCTATCGGCAACCATATCTGGAATGCCTATTGGCACCTATATTTGAAATGCCTATCGGCTTCAATATCTGAAATGCCTATCGGCACCTATTTTTAAAATGCCAATCGGCAACTATATCTGAAATGCCTATCGGCACCAATTTTTGAAATGCTTATCGGAAACTACATCTGAAATGCCTATCAGCACCTATATTTGAAATGCCTATCGTCAACCATATCTGAAATGCCTATCGACACCTATATTTGAAATACCTATCGGCTTCTATATCTGAAATGCCTATCGGCACCTATTTTTAAAATGCCAATCGGTAACTATATCTGAAATGCCTATCGGCACCTATATCTGAAATGCCTATCGGCACCAATTTTTGAAATGCCTATCGGAAACTACATCTAAAATGCCTATCAGCACCTCTATTTGAAATGCCTATCGGCAACCATATCTGGAATGCTTATCGGCATCTATATTTGAAATGCCTATCGGCTTCTATATCTGAAATGCCTATCGGCACCTATTTTTAAAATGCCAATCGGCATCTATATCTGAAATGCCTATCGGAACCTATATCTGAAATGCCTATCGGCAACTATTTTTGAAATGCTTATCGGAAACTACTTCTGAAATGCCTTACAGCACCTATATTTGAAATGCCTATCGGCAACCATATCTGGAATGCCTATCGGCACCTATATTTGAAATGCCTATCGGCTTCTATAATCGAAATGCCTATCGGCACCTATTTTTAAAATGCCAATCGGCATCTATATCTGAAATGCCTATCGGCACCTATATCTGAAATGCCTATCGGCAACTATTTTTGAAATGCCTATCGGAAACTACATCTGAAATGCCTATCAGCACCTATATTTGAAATGCCTATCGGCAACCATATCTGGAATGCCTATCGGCACCTATATTTGAAATGCCTATCGTCTTCTATATCTAAAATGCCTATCGGCACCTATTTTTAAAATGCCAATCGGCAACTATATCTGTAATGCCTATCGGCACCTATATCTGAAATGCCTATCGGCACCAATTTTTGAAATGCCTATCGGAAAATACATCTGAAATGCCTATCAGCACTTATATTTGAAATGCCTATCGGCAGCTATATCTGGAATGCCTATCGGCACCTGTATTTGAAATGCCTATCGGCTTCTATATCTGAAATGCCTATCGGCACCTATTTTTAAAATGCCAATCGGCAACTATATCTGAAATGCCTATCGGCACCTATATCTGAAATGCCTATCGGCACCTATTTTTGAAATGCCTCTCGGAAACTACATCTGAAATGCCTATCAGCACCTATATTTTAAATGCCTATCGGCAACTATATCTGATATGCCTATCGGCACCTATATCTGAAATGCCTATCGGCACCTATTTTTGAAATGCCTATCGGAAACTACATCAGAAATGCCTATCAGCACCTATATTTGAAATGCCTATCGGCAACCATATTTGGAATGCCTATCGGCACCTATATTTGAAATGCCTATCGGCTTCTATATTTGAAATGCCTAGCGGCACCTATTTTTAAAATGCCAATCGGCAACTATATCTGAAGTGCCTATCGGCACCTATATCTGAAATGCCTATCAGCACCTATTTTTGAAATGCCTATCGAAAACTACATCTGAAATGCCTATCAGCACCTATATTTGAAATGCCTATCGGCAACCACATCAGAAATGCCTATCGGCACCTATATCTGAAATGCCTTTCGGCATTTATATCTGAATTGCCTATCGACACCTATATTTGAAATGCCTATCGGCACCTATATTTTAAATGCCTATCGGCAACTATATCTGATATGCCTATCGGCACCTATATCTGAAATGCCTATCGGCAACTATTTTTGAAATGCCTATCGGAAACTACATCTAAAATGCCTATCGGCACCTATTTTTAAAATGCCAATCGGCAACTATATCTGAAATGCCTATCGGCACCTATATCTGAAATGCCTAACGGCACCTATTTTTGAAATGCCTATCGGAAACTACATCTGAAATGCCTATCAGCACCTATATTTGAAATGCCTATCGGCAACCATATCTGAAATGCCTATCGACACCTATATTTGAAATACCTATCGGCTTCTATATCTGAAATGCCTATCGGCACCTATTTTTAAATTGCCAATCGGCAACTATATCTGAAATGCCTATCGGCACCTATATCTGAAATGCCAATCGGCACCAATTTTTGAAATGCCTATCAGAAACTACATCTGAAATGCCTATCAGCACCTATATTTGAAATGCCTATCGGCAACCATATCTGGAATGCCTATTGGCACCTATATTTAAAATGCCTATCGGCTTCTATATCTGAAATGCCTTTCGGCACCTATTTTTAAATTGCCAATCGGCAACTATATCTGAAATGCCTATCGGCACCTATATCTGAAATGCCTATCGGCACCTATTTTTGAAATGCCTATCGGAAACTACATCTGAAATGCCTATCAGCACCTATATTTGAAATGCCTATCGTAACCATATCTGAAATGCCTATCGACACCTATATTTGAAATACCTATCGGCTTCTATATCTGAAATGCCTATCGGCACCTATTTTTAAAATGCCAATCGGTAACTATATCTGAAATGCCTATCGACACCTATATCTGAAATGCCTATCGGCAACAAATTTTGAAATGCCTATCGGAAAATACATCTGGAATGCCTATCAGCACCATTATTTGAAATGCCTATCGGCAAACATATCTGGAGTGCCTATCGGCACCTATATTTGAAATGCCTATCGGCTTCTATATCTGAAATGCCTATCGACACCTATTTTTAAAATGCCAATCGGCAACTATATTTGAAATGCCTATCGGCAACCATATCTGGAATGCTTATCGGCACCTATATTTGAAATGCCTATCGGCTTCTATATCTGAAATGCCTATCGGCACCTATTTTTAAATTGCCAATCGGCAACTATATCTGAAATGCATATCGGCACCTATATATGAAATGCCTATCGGCACCTATTTTTGAAATGCCTATCGGAAACTACATCTGAAATGCCTATCAGCACCTATATTTGAAATGCCTATCGGCAACCATATCTGGAATGCCTATCGGCACCTATATTTGAAATGCCTATCGGCTTCTATATCTAAAATGCCTATCGGCACCTATTTTTAAAATGCCAATCGGCAACTATATCTTTAATGCCTATCGACACCTATATCTGAAATGCCTATCGGCACCTATTTTTGAAATGCCTATCTGAAACTACATCTGAAATGCCTATCAGCACCTATATTTGAAATGCCTATCGGCAACCATATCTGGAATGCCTATCGGCACCTATATTTGAAATGCTTATCGGCTTCTATATCTGAAATGCCTATCGGCACCTATTTTTAAAATGCCAATCGGCAACTATAACTAAAATGCCTATCGGCACCTATATCAGAAATGCCTATCGGCACCTATTTTTGAAATGCCTATCGTAAACTACATCTGAAATGCCTATCAGCACCTATATTTGAAATGCCTATCGGCAACCATATCTGGAATGCCTATCGGCACCTATATTTGAAATGCCTATCGGCTTCTATATCTAAAATGCCTATCGGCCCCTATTTTTAAAATGCCAATCGGCAACTATATCTGAAATGCCTATCGGCACCTATATCTGAAATGCCTATCGGCACCTATTTTTAAAATGCCTATCGGAAACTTCATCTGAAATGCCTATCAGCACCTATATTTGAGATGCCTATCGGCAACCATATCTGGAATGCCTATCGGCACCTATATCAGAAATGCCTATCGGTACCTATATTTGAAATGCCTATCGGAAACTACATCTGAAATGCCTATCAGCACCTATATTTGAAATGCCTATCGGCACCTATATTTGAAATGCCTATTGGCTTCTATATCTGAAATGCCTATCGGCACCTATTTTTAAAATGGCTATCGGCAACTATATCTGAAATGCCTATCGGCACCTATATCTGAAATGCCTATCGGCACCTATTTTTGAAATGCCTATCGGAAACTACATCTGAAGTGCCTATCAGCACCTATATTTGAAATGCCTATCGGCAACCATATCTGGAATGCCTATCGGCACTTATATCAGAAATGCCTATCGGTATATATATTTGAAATGCCTATCGGAAACTACATCTGAAATGCCTATCAGCACCTATATTTGAAATGCCTATCGGCAACCATATCTGGAATGCCTATCGGCACCTATATTTGAAATGCCTATCGGCTTCTATATCTGAAATGCCTATCGGCACCTATTTTTAAAATGGCTATCGGCAACTATATCTGAAATGCATATCGGCTCCTATTTTTAAAATGGCTATCGGCAACTATATCTGAAATGCCTATCGGCACCTTTATCTGAATTTCCTATCGGCACCTATTTTTGAAATGCCTATCTGAAACTACATCTGAAATGCCTATCGGCACCAATTTTTGAAATGCTTATAGGAAACTACATCTGAAATGCCTATCAGCACCTATATTTGAAATGCCAATCGGCAACCATATCTGGAATGCATATCGGCACCTATATCTTAAATGCCTATCGGCTTCTATATCTGAAATGCCTATCGGCACCTATTTTAAAATGCCAATTGGCAACTATATCTGAAATGCCTATCGGCACCTATATCTGAAATGCCTATCGGCACCTATTTTTGAAATGCCTATCGGAAACTACATCTGAAATGTCTATCAGCACCTATATTTGAAATGCCTATCAGCAACCATATCTGGAATGCTGATTGGTACCTATATTTGAAATGCCTATCGGCTTCTATATCTGAAATGCCTATCGGCACCTATTTTTAAAATGCCAATCGGCAACTATATCTGAAATGCCTATCGGCACCTATATCTGAAATGCCTATCGGCACCTATTTTTGAAATGCCTATCGGAAACTACATCTGAAATGCCTATCAGCACTTATATGTGAAATGCCTATCGGCAACCATATCTGGAATGCCTATCGGCACCTATATTTGAAATGCCTATCGGCTTCTATATCTGAAATGCCTATCGGCACCTATTTTTAAAATGCCAATCGGCAACTATATCTGAAATGCCTATCGGCACCTATTTTTAAAATGGCTATCGGCAACTATATCTGAAATGCCTATCGGCACCTATATCTGAAATGCCTATCGGCACCTATTTTTGAAATGCCTATCGGAAACTACATCTGAAATTCCTATCAGCACCTATATTTGAAATGCCTATCGGCAACCATATTTGGAATGCCTATCGGCACCTATATTTGAAATGCCTATCGGCTTCTATATTTGAAATGCCTAGCGGCACCTATTTTTAAAATGCCAATCGGCAACTATATCTGAAGTGCCTATCGGCATCTATATCTGAAATGCCTATCAGCACCTATTTTTGAAATGCCTATCGAAAACTACATCTGAAATGCCTATCAGCACCTATATTTGAAATGCCTATCGGCAACCACATCAGAAATGCCTATCGGCACCCATATCTGAAATGCCTTTCGGCATTTATATCTGAAATGCCTATCGACACCTATATTTGAAATGCCTATCGGCACCTATATTTTAAATGCCTATCGGCAACTATATCTGATATGCCTATCGGCACCTATATCTGAAATGCCTATCGGAAACTATTTTTGAAATGCCTATCGGAAACTACATCTAAAATGCCTATCGGCACCTATTTTTAAAATGCCAATCGGCAACTATATCTGAAATGCCTATCGGCACCTATATCTGAAATGCCTATCGGCACCTATTTTTGAAATGCCTATAAGCACCTATATTTGAAATGCCTATCGGCAACCATATCTGAAATGCCTATCGACACCTATATTTGAAATACCTATCGGCTTCTATATCTGAAATGCCCATCGGCACCTATTTTTAAAATGCCAATCGGCAACTATATCTGAAATGCCTATCGGCACCTATATCTAAAATGCCAATCGGCACCAATTTTTGAAATGCCTATCGGAAACTACATCTGAAATGCCTATCAGCATCTATATTTGAAATGCCTATCGGCAACCATATCTGGAATGCCTATTGGCACCTATATTTGAAATGCCTATCGGCTTCTATATCTGAAATGCCTATCGGCACCTATTTTTAAATTGCCAATCGGCAACTATATCTGAAATGCCTATCGGCACCTATATCTGAAATGCCTATCGGCATCAAATTTTGAAATGCCTATCGGAAAATACATCTGGAATGCCTATCAGCACCATTATTTGAAATGCCTATCGGCAAACATATCTGGAATGCATATCGGCACCTATATTTGAAATGCCTATCGGCTTCTATATCTGAAAAGCCTATCGGCACCTATTTTTAAAATGGCTATCGGCTACTATATCTGAAATGCCTATCGGCACCTATATCTGAAATGCCTATCGGCACCTATTTTTGAAATGCCTATCGGAAACTACATCTGAAATGCCTATCAGCACCTATATTTGAAATGCCTATCGGCAAACATATCTGGAATGCCTATCGGCACCTATATCTGAAATGCCTATCGGTACCTATTTTTGAAATGCCTATCGGAAACTACATCTGAAATGCCTATCAGCACCTATATTTGAAATGCCTATCGGCAACCATATCTGAAATGCCTATCCTCACCTATATTTGAAATACCTATCGTCTTCTATATCTGAAATGCCTATCGTCACCAATTTTTGAAATGCCTATCGGAAACTACATCTGGAATGCCTATCAGCACCTATATTCGAAATGCCTATCGGCAACCATATCTGGAATGCCTATCGGCACCTATATTTGAAATGCCTATCGGCTTCTATATCTGAAATGCCTATCGACACCTATTTTTAAAATGCCAATCGGCAACTATATCTGAAATGCCTATCGGCACCTATATCTGAAATGCCTTTCGGCACCTATTTTTGAAATGCCTATCAGAAACAACATCTGAAATGCCTATCAGCACCTATATTTGAAATGCCTATCGGCACCCATATCTGAAATGCCTGTCGACACCTATATTTGAAATACCTATCGGCTTCCATATCTGAAATGCCTATCGGCACATATTTTTAAAATGCGAATCGGCAACTATATCTGAAATGCCTATCGGCACCTATATCTGAAATGCCTATCGGCACCAATTTTTGAAATGCCTATCGGAAACTACATCTGAAATGCCTATCAGCACAAATATTTGAAATGCCTATCGGCAATCATATCTGGAATGCCTATCGGCACCTATATTTGAAATGCCTAACGGCTTCTATATCTGAAATGCCTATCAGCACCTATTTTTAAAATGGCTATCGGCAACTATATCTGAAATGCCTATCGGCACCTTTATCTGAAATGCCTATCGGCACCTATTTTTGAAATGCCTATCTGAAACTACATCTGAAATGCCTATCAGCACCTATATTTGAAATGCCTATCGGCAACCATATCTGGAATGCCTATCCGCACCTATATTTAAAATGCCTATCGGCTTCTATATCTGAAATGCCTATCGGCACCTATTTTTACAATGCCAATCGGCAACTATATCTGAAATGCCTAACGGCACCTATATCTGAAATGCCTTTCGGCACCTATTTTTGAAATGCCTATCGGAAACTACAACTGAAATGCCTATCAGCACATATATTTGAATTGCCTATCGGCTTCTATATCTGAAATGCCTAGCGGCACCTATTTTTAAAATGCCAATCGGCAACTATATCTGAAGTGCCTATCGGCACCTATATCTGAAATGCTTATCGGCACCTATTTTTGAAATGCCAATCGAAAAAATCATCTGAAATGCCTATCAGCACCTATATTTAAAATGCCTATCGGCAACCACATCAGAAATGCCTATCGGCACCTCTATCTGAAATGCCTTTCCGCATTTATATCTGAAATGCCTATCGACACCTATATTTGAAATGCCTATCGGCACCTATATTTTAAATGCCTATCGGCAACTATATCTGATATGCCTATCGGCACCTATATCTGAAATGCCTATCGGCACCTATTTTTGAAATGCCTATCGGAAACTACATCTAAAATGCCTATCGGCACCTATTTTTAAAATGCCAATCGGCAACTATATCTGAAATGCCTATCGGCATCTATATCTGAAATGCCTATCGGCACCTATTTTTCAAATGCCTATCGGAAACTACATCTGAAATGCCTATCAGCACCTATATTTGAAATGCCTATCGGCAACCATATCTGTAATGCCTATCGACACCTATATTTGAAATACCTATCGGCTTCTATATCTGAAATGCCTATCGGCACCTATTTTTAAAATGCTAATCGGCAACTATATCTGAAATGCCTATCGGCACCTATATCTGAAATGCCTATCGGCACCAATTTTTGAAATGCTTATCGGAAACTACATCTGAAATGCCTATCAGCACCTATATTTGAAATGCCAATCGGCAACCATATCTGGAATGCATATCGGCACCTATATCTTAAATGCCTATCGGCTTCTATATCTGAAATGCCTATCGGCACCTATTTTAAAATGCCAATTGGCAACTATATCTGAAATGCCTATCGGCACCTATATCTGAAATGTCTATCGGCACCTATTTTTGAAATGCCTATCGGAAACTACATCTGAAATGTCTATCAGCACCTATATTTGAAATGCCTATCAGCAAACATATCTGGAATGCTGATTGGTACCTATATTTGAAATGCCTATCGGCTTCTATATCTGAAATGCCTATCGGCACCTATTTTTAAAATGCCAATCGGCAACTATATCTGAAATGCCTATCGGCACCTATATCTGAAATGCCTATCGGCACCTATTTTTGAAATGCCTATCGGAAACTACATCTGAAATGCCTATCAGCACTTATATGTGAAATGCCTATCGGCAACCATATCTGGAATGCCTATCGGCACCTATATTTGAAATGCCTATCGGCTTCTATATCTGAAATGCCTATCGGCACCTATTTTTAAAATGCCAATCGGCAACTATATCTGAAATGCCTATCGGCACCTATTTTTAAAATGGCTATCGGCAACTATATCTGAAATGCCTATCGGCACCTATATCTGAAATGCCTATCGGCACCTATTTTTGAAATGCCTATCGGAAACTACATCTGAAATTCCTATCAGCACCTATATTTGAAATGCCTATCGGCAACCATATTTGGAATGCCTATCGGCACCTATATTTGAAATGCCTATCGGCTTCTATATTTGAAATGCCTAGCGGCACCTATTTTTAAAATGCCAATCGGCAACTATATCTGAAGTGCCTATCGGCACCTATATCTGAAATGCCTATCAGCACCTATTTTTGAAATGCCTATCGAAAACTACATCTGAAATGCCTATCAGCACCTATATTTGAAATGCCTATCGGCAACCACATCAGAAATGCCTATCGGCACCCATATCTGAAATGCCTTTCGGCATTTATATCTGAAATGCCTATCGACACCTATATTTGAAATGCCTATCGGCACCTATATTTTAAATGCCTATCGGCAACTATATCTGATATGCCTATCGGCACCTATATCTGAAATGCCTATCGGAAACTATTTTTGAAATGCCTATCGGAAACTACATCTAAAATGCCTATCGGCAGCTATTTTTAAAATGTCAATCGGCAACTATATCTGAAATGCCTATCGGCACCTATATCTAAAATGCCTATCGGCACCTATTTTTGAAATGCCTATCGGAAACAACATCTGAAATGCCTATAAGCACCTATATTTGAAATGCCTATCGGCAACCATATCTGAAATGCCTATCGACACCTATATTTGAAATACCTATCGGCTTCTATATCTGAAATGCCTATCGGCACCTATTTTTAAAATGCCAATCGGCAACTATATCTGAAATGCCTATCGGCACCTATATCTAAAATGCCAATCGGCACCAATTTTTGAAATGCCTATCGGAAACTACATCTGAAATGCCTATCAGCATCTATATTTGAAATGCCTATCGGCAACCATATCTGGAATGCCTATTGGCACCTATAATTGAAATGCCTATCGGCTTCTATATCTGAAATGCCTATCGGCACCTATATCTGAAATGCCTATCGGCATCAAATTTTGAAATGCCTATCGGAAAATACATCTGGAATGCCTATCAGCACCATTATTTGAAATGCCTATCGGCAAACATATCTGGAATGCATATCGGCACCTATATTTGAAATGCCTATCGGCTTCTATATCTGAAAAGCCTATCGGCACCTATTTTTAAAATGGCTATCGGCAACTATATCTGAAATGCCTATCGGCACCTATATCTTAAATGCCTATCGGCACCAATTTTTGAAATGCTTATCGGAAACTACATCTAAAATGCCTATCAGCACCTATATTTGAAAAGCCAATCGGCAACCATATCTGGAATGCCTATCGGCACCTATATTTGAAATGCCTATCGGCTTCTATATCTGAAATGCCTATCGACACCTATTTTTAAAATGCCAATCTGCAACTATATCTGAAATGCCTATCAGGACCTATATCTGAAATGCCTCTCGGCACCTATTTTTGAAATGCCTATCGGAAACTACATCTGAAATGCCTATCAGCAACTATATTTGAAATGCCTATCGGCAACCATATCTGGAATGCCTATCGGCACCTATATTTGAAATGCCTATCGGCTTCTATATCTGAATTGCCTATCGACACCTATTTTTAAAATGCCTATCGGCACCAATTTTTGAAATGCCTATCGGAAACTACATCTGAAATGCCTATCAGCACCTATATTTGAAAAGCCAATCGGCAACCATATCTGGAATGCCTATCGGCACCTATATTTGAAATGCCTATCGGCTTCTATATCTGAAATGCCTATCGACACCTATTTTTAAAATGCCAATCTGCAACTATATCTGAAATTCCTATCAGGATCTATATCTGAAATGCCTATCGGCACCTATTTTTGAAATGCCTATCGGAAACTACATCTGAAATGCCTATCAGCAACTATATTTGAAATGCCTATCGGCAACCATATCTGGAATGCCTATCGGCACCTATATTTGAAATGCCTATCGGCTTCTATATCTGAAATGCCTATCGACACCTATTTTTAAAATGCCTATCGGCACCAATTTTTGAAATGCCTATCGGAAACTACATCTGAAATGCCTATCAGCACCTATATTTGAAATGCCTATCGGCAACCATATCTGGAATGCTTATCGGCACCTATATCTGAAATGCCTATCAGCACCTATTTCTGAAATGCCTATCGGAAACTACATCTGAAATGCCTATCAGCACCTATATTTGAAATGCCTATCGGCAACCATATCTGGAATGCCTATCGGCACCTATATTTGAAATGCCTTTCGGCTTCTATATCTGAAATGCCTATCGGCACCTAATTTTAAAATGCCAATCGGCAACTATATCTGATGTGCCTATCGGCACCTATATCTGAAATGCCTATCTGCACCTATTTTTGAGATGCCTATCGAAAACTACATCTGAAATGCCTATCAGCACCTATATTTGAAATGCCTATCGGCAACCACATCAGAAATGCCTATCGGCACCTATATCTGAAATGCCTTTCGGCATATATATCTGAAATGCCTATCGACACCTATATTTGAAATGCCTATCGGCACCTATATTTTAAATGCCTATCGGCAAATATATCTGATATGCCTATCGGCACCTATATCTAAAATGCCTGTCGGCACCTATTTTTGAAATGCCTTTTGGAAACTACATCTAAAATGCCAATCGGCACCTATTTTTAAAATGCCAATCGACAACTATATCTGAAATGCCTATCGACACCTATATCTGAAATGCCTATCGACACCTATATCTGAAATGCCTATCGACACCTATTTTTGGAATGTCTATCGGAAACTACATCTGAAATGCCTATCAGCACCTATATTTGAAATGCCTATCGGCAACCATATCTGGAATTCCTATCGGCACCTATATTTGAAATGTTTATCGACACCTATATCTGAAATGCCTATCGACACCTATTACTGAAATGCCTATCGACACCTATATCTGAAATGCCTATCGACACCTATATCTGAAATGCCTATCGACACCTATATCTGAAATGCCTATCGACACCTATTTTTGGAATGTCTATCGGAAACTACATCTGAAATGCCTATCAGCACCTATATTTGAAATGCCTATCGGCAACCATATTTGGAATGCCTATCGGCACCTATATTTGAAATGCCTATCGGCTTCTATATCTGAAATGCCTATCGGCACCTATTTTTACAATGCCAATCGGCAACTATATCTGAAATGCCTAACGGCACCTATATCTGAAATGCCTTTCGGCACCTATTTTTGAAATGCCTATCGGAAACTACAACTGAAATGCCTATCAGCACATATATTTGAATTGCCTATCGGCTTCTATATCTGAAATGCCTAGCGGCACCTATTTTTAAAATGCCAATCGGCAACTATATCTGAAGTGCCTATCGGCACCTATATCTGAAATGCTTATCGGCACCTATTTTTGAAATGCCAATCGAAAAAATCATCTGAAATGCCTATCAGCACCTATATTTAAAATGCCTATCGGCAACCACATCAGAAATGCCTATCGGCACCTCTATCTGAAATGCCTTTCCGCATTTATATCTGAAATGCCTATCGACACCTATATTTGAAATGCCTATCGGCACCTATATTTTAAATGCCTATCGGCAACTATATCTGATATGCCTATCGGCACCTATATCTGAAATGCCTATCGGCACCTATTTTTGAAATGCCTATCGGAAACTACATCTAAAATGCCTATCGGCACCTATTTTTAAAATGCCAATCGGCAACTATATCTGAAATGCCTATCGGCACCTATATCTGAAATGCCTATCGGCACCTATTTTTCAAATGCCTATCGGAAACTACATCTGAAATGCCTATCAGCACCTATATTTGAAATGCCTATCGGCAACCATATCTGAAATGCCTATCGACACCTATATTTGAAATACCTATCGGCTTCTATATCTGAAATGCCTATCGGCACCTATTTTTAAAATGCTAATCGGCAACTATATCTGAAATGCCTATCGGCACCTATATCTGAAATGCCTATCGGCACCAATTTTTGAAATGCTTATCGGAAACTACATCTGAAATGCCTATCAGCACCTATATTTGAAATGCCAATCGGCAACCATATCTGGAATGCATATCGGCACCTATATCTTAAATGCCTATCGGCTTCTATATCTGAAATGCCTATCGGCACCTATTTTAAAATGCCAATTGGCAACTATATCTGAAATGCCTATCGGCACCTATATCTGAAATGTCTATCGGCACCTATTTTTGAAATGCCTATCGGAAACTACATCTGAAATGTCTATCAGCACCTATATTTGAAATGCCTATCAGCAAACATATCTGGAATGCTGATTGGTACCTATATTTGAAATGCCTATCGGCTTCTATATCTGAAATGCCTATCGGCACCTATTTTTAAAATGCCAATCGGCAACTATATCTGAAATGCCTATCGGCACCTATTTTTAAAATGGCTATCGGCAACTATATCTGAAATGCCTATCGGCACCTATATCTGAAATGCCTATCGGCACCTATTTTTGAAATGCCTATCGGAAACTACATCTGAAATTCCTATTAGCACCTATATTTGAAATGCCTATCGGCAACCATATTTGGAATGCCTATCGGCACCTATATTTGAAATGCCTATCGGCTTCTATATTTGAAATGCCTAGCGGCACCTATTTTTAAAATGCCAATCGGCAACTATATCTGAAGTGCCTATCGGCACCTATATCTGAAATGCCTATCAGCACCTATTTTTGAAATGCCTATCGAAAACTACATCTGAAATGCCTATCAGCACCTATATTTGAAATGCCTATCGGCAACCACATCAGAAATGCCTATCGGCACCCATATCTGAAATGCCTTTCGGCATTTATATCTGAAATGCCTATCGACACCTATATTTGAAATGCCTACCGGCACCTATATTTTAAATGCCTATCGGCAACTATATCTGATATGCCTATCGGCACCTATATCTGAAATGCCTATCGGAAACTATTTTTGAAATGCCTATCGGAAACTACATCTAAAATGCCTATCGGCAGCTATTTTTAAAATGTCAATCGGCAACTATATCTGAAATGCCTATCGGCACCTATATCTAAAATGCCTATCGGCACCTATTTTTGAAATGCCTATCGGAAACAACATCTGAAATGCCTATAAGCACCTATATTTGAAATGCCTATCGGCAACCATATCTGAAATGCCTATCGACACCTATATTTGAAATACCTATCGGCTTCTATATCTGAAATGCCTATCAGCACCTATTTTTAAAATGCCAATCGGCAACTATATCTGAAATGCCTATCGGCACCTATATCTAAAATGCCAATCGGCACCAATTTTTGAAATGCCTATCGGAAACTACATCTGAAATGCCTATCAGCATCTATATTTGAAATGCCTATCGGCAACCATATCTGGAATGCCTATTGGCACCTATATTTGAAATGCCTATCGGCTTCTATATCTGAAATGCCTATCGGCACCTATTTTTAAATTGCCAATCGGCAACTATATCTGAAATGCCTATCGGCACCTATATCTGAAATGCCTATCGGCATCAAATTTTGAAATGCCTATCGGAAAATACATCTGGAATGCCTATCAGCACCATTATTTGAAATGCCTATCGGCAAACATATCTGGAATGCATATCGGCACCTATATTTGAAATGCCTATCGGCTTCTATATCTGAAAAGCCTATCGGCACCTATTTTTAAAATGGCTATCGGCAACTATATCTGAAATGCCTATCGGCACCTATATCTTAAATGCCTATCGGCACCAATTTTTGAAATGCTTATCGGAAACTACATCTAAAATGCCTATCAGCACCTATATTTGAAAAGCCAATCGGCAACCATATCTGGAATGCCTATCGGCACCTATATTTGAAATGCCTATCGGCTTCTATATCTGAAATGCCTATCGACACCTATTTTTAAAATGCTAATCTGCAACTATATCTGAAATGCCTATCAGGACCTATATCTGAAATGCCTATCGGCACCTATTTTTGAAATGCCTATCGGAAACTACATCTGAAATGCCTATCAGCAACTATATTTGAAATGCCTATCGGCAACCATATCTGGAATGCCTATCGGCACCTATATTTGAAATGCCTATCGGCTTCTATATCTGAATTGCCTATCGACACCTATTTTTAAAATGCCTATCGGCACCAATTTTTGAAATGCCTATCGGAAACTACATCTGAAATGCCTATCAGCACCTATATTTGAAAAGCCAATCGGCAACCATATCTGGAATGCCTATCGGCACCTATATTTGAAATGCCTATCGGCTTCTATATCTGAAATGCCTATCGACACCTATTTTTAAAATGCCAATCTGCAACTATATCTGAAATGCCTATCAGGATCTATATCTGAAATGCCTATCGGCACCTATTTTTGAAATGCCTATCGGCTTCTATATCTGAAATGCCTATCGACACCTATTTTTAAAATGCCAATCTGCAACTATATCTGAAATGCCTATCAGGATCTATATCTGAAATGCCTATCGGCACCTATTTTTGAAATGCCTATCGGAAACTACATCTGAAATGCCTATCAGCAACTATATTTGAAATGCCTATCGGCAACCATATCTGGAATGCCTATCGGCACCTATATTTGAAATGCCTTTCGGCTTCTATATCTGAAATGCCTATCGGCACCTAATTTTAAAATGCCAATCGGCAACTATATCTGATGTGCCTATCGGCACCTATATCTGAAATGCCTATCTGCACCTATTTTTGAGATGCCTATCGAAAACTACATCTGAAATGCCTATCAGCACCTATATTTGAAATGCCTATCGGCAACCACATCAGAAATGCCTATCGGCACCTAAATCTGAAATGCCTTTCGGCATATATATCTGAAATGCCTATCGACACCTATATTTGAAATGCCTATCGGCACCTATATTTTAAATGCCTATCGGCAAATATATCTGATATGCCTATCGGCACCTATATCTAAAATGCCTGTCGGCACCTATTTTTGAAATGCCTTTTGGAAACTACATCTAAAATGCCAATCGGCACCTATTTTTAAAATGCAATCGACAACTATATCTGAAATGCCTATCGGCACCTATATCTGAAATGCCTATCGGCACCTATTTTTGAAATGCCTATCGGAAACTACATCTGAAATGCCTATCAGCACCTATATTTGAAATGCCTATCGGCAACAATATCTGAAATGCCTATCGACACCTATATTTGAAATACCTATCGGCTTCTTTATCTGAAATGCCTATCGGCAAATATTTTTAAAATGCCAATCGGCAACTATATCTGAAATGCCTATCGGCACCTATATCTGAAATGCCTATCGGCACCAATTTTTGAAATGCTTATCAGAAACTACATCTGAAATGCCTATCAGCACCTATATTTGAAATGACAATCGGCAACCATATCTGGAATGCCTATCGGCACCTATATTTGAAATGCCTATCGGCTTCTATATCTGAAATGCCTATCGACACCTATTTTTAAAATGCCAATCGGCAACTATATCAGAAATGCCTATCGGCAGCTATATCTGAAATGCCTATCGGCACCTATTTTTGAAATGCCTTTCGGAAACTACATCTGAAATGCCTATCTGCTCCTATATTTGAAATGCCTATCGGCAACCATATCTGAAATGCCTATCGACACCTATATTTGAAATACCTATCGGCTTCTATATCTGAAATGCCTATCGGCACCTGTTTTTAAAATACCAATCGGCAACTATATCTGAAATGCCTATCGGCACCTATACCTGAAATGCCTATCGGCATCAATTTTAAAATGCCTATCGGAAACTACATCTAAAATACCTATCGACACCTATATTTGAAATGCCTATCGGCAACCATATCTGGAATGCTTATCGGCACTATATTTGAAATGCCTATCGGCACCTATATTTGAAATGCCTATCGGCTTCTATATCTGAAATGCCTATCGGCACCTATTTTTAAAATGCCAATTGGCAACTATATCTGAAATGCCTATCGGCACCTATATCTGAAATGCCTATCGGCACCTATTTTTGAAATGCCTATCGGAAACTACATCTGAAATGCCTATCGGCACCTATATTTGAAATGCCTATCGGCTTCTATATCTGAAATTCCTATCGACACCTATTTTTAAAATGATAATCGGCAACTATATCTGAAATGCCTATCGGCTTCTATATCTGAAATGCCTATCGGCACCTATTTTAAAATGCCAATTGGCAACTATATCTGAAATGCCTATCGGCACCTATATCTGAAATGCCTATCGGCACCTATTTTTGAAATGCCTATCGGACACTACATCTGAAATGTCTATCAGCACCTATATTTGAAATGCCTATCAGCAACCATATCTGGAATGCCTATCGGCACCTATATTTGAAATGCTTTCGGCTTCTATATCTGAAATGCCTATCGGCACCTATTTTGAAAATGCAAATCGGCAACTATATCTGAAATGCCTATCGGCACCTATATCTGAAATGCCTATCGGCACCTATTTTTTAAATGCCTAACGGAAACTTCATCTGAAATGCCTATCAGCACCTATATTTGAAATGCCTATCGGCAACCATATCTGGAATGCCTATTGGCACCTATATTTGAAATGCCTATCGGCTTCTATATCTGAAATGCCTATCGGCACCTATTTTTAAATTGCCAATCGGCAACTATATCTGAAATGCCTATCGGCACCTATATCTGAAATGCCTATCGGCATCAAATTTTGAAATGCCTATCGGAAAATACATCTGGAATGCCTATCAGCACCATTATTTGAAATGCCTATCGGCAAACATATCTGGAATGCATATCGGCACCTATATTTGAAATGCCTATCGGCTTCTATATCTGAAAAGCCTATCGGCACCTATTTTTAAAATGGATATCGGCTACTATATCTGAAATGCCTATCGGCACCTATATCTGAAATGCCTATCGGCACCTATTTTTGAAATGCCTATCGGAAACTACATCTGAAATGCCTATCAGCACCTATATTTGAAATGCCTATCGGCAACCATATCTGGAATGCCTATCGGCACCTATATCTGAAATGCCTATCGGTACCTATTTTTGAAATGCCTATCGGAAACTACATCTGAAATGCTATCAGCACCTATATTTGAAATGCCTATCGGCAACCATATCTGAAATGCCTATCGACACCTATATTTGAAATACCTATCGTCTTCTATATCTGAAATGCCTATCGTCACCAATTTTTGAAATGCCTATCGGAAACTACATCTGGAATGCCTATCAGCACCTATATTCGAAATGCCTATCGGCAACCATATCTGGAATGCCTATCGGCACCTATATCTGAAATGCCTTTCGGCACCTATTTTTGAAATGCCTATCAGAAACTACATCTGAAATGCCTATCAGCACCTATATTTGAAATGCCTATCGGCAACCATATCTGGAATGCCTATCGGCACCTATATTTGAAATGCCTAACGGCTTCTATATCTGAAATGCCTATCGACACCTATTTTTAAAATGCCAATCGGCAACTATATCTGAAATGCCTATCGGCACCTATATCTGAAATGCCTTTCGGCACCTATTTATGAAATGCCTATCAGAAACTACATCTGAAATGCCTATCAGCACCTATATTTGAAATGCCTATCGGCACTCATATCTGAAATGCCTGTCGACACCTATATTTGAAATACCTATCGGCTTCCATATCTGAAATGCCTATCGGCACATATTTTTAAAATGCCAATCGGCAACTATATCTGAAATGCCTATCAGCACCTATATCTGAAATGCCTATCGGCACCAATTTTTGAAATGCCTATCGGAAACTACATCTGAAATGCCTATCAGCACCTATATTTGAAATGCTTATCGGCAACCATATCTGGAATGCCTATCGGCACCTATATTTGAAATGCCTAACGGCTTCTATATCTGAAATGCCTATCAGCACCTATTTTTAAAATTCTAATCGGCAACTATATCTGAAATGCCTGTCGGCACCTATATCTAAAATGCCTATCGGCACCTATTTTTGAAATGCCTATCGGAAACTACATCTGAAATGCCTATCAGCATCTATATTTGAAATGCCTATCGGCAACCATATCTGGAATGCCTATCGGCACCAATATTTGAAATGCCTATCGGCTTCTATATCTGAAATGCCTATCGGCACCTATTTTTAAAATGCCAATCGGCAACTATATCTGAAATGCCTATCGGCACCTATATCTGAAATGCCTATCGGCACCTATTTTTGAAATGTCTTTCGGAAACTACATCTGAAATGCTTATCTGCTCCTATATTTGAAATGCCTATCGGCAACCATATCTGAAATGCCTATCGACCCCTATATTTGAAATACCTATCGGCTTCTATATCTGAAATGCCTATCGGCACCTGTTTTTAAAATGCCAATCGGCAACTATATCTGAAATGCCTATCGGCAACCATATCTGAAATGCCTATCGGCACCTATATTTGAAATACCTATCAGCTTCTATATCTGAAATGCCTATCGGCACATATTTTTAAAATGCCAATCGGCAACTATATCTGAAATGCCTATTGGCACCTATATCTGAAATGCCTATCGGCACCAATTTTTGAACTGCCTATCGGAAACTACATCTGAAATGCCTATCAGCACCTATATTTGAAATGCCTATCGGAAACCATATCTGGAATGCCTATCGGCACCTATATTTGAAATGCCTAACGGCTTCTATATCTGAAATGCCTATCGGAAACCATATCTGGAATGCCTATCGGCACCTATATTTGAAATGCCTAACGGCTTCTATATCTAAAATGCCTATCAGCACCTATTTTTAAAATGCTAATCGGCAACTATATCTGAAATGCCTATCGGCACCTATATCTAAAATGCCTATCGGCACCTATTTTTGAAATGCCTATCGGAAACTACATCTGAAATGCCTATCAGCATCTATATTTGAAATGCCTATCGGCAACCATATCTGGAATGCCTATCGGCACCAATATTTGAAATGCCTATCGGCTTCTATATCTGAAATGCCTATCGACACCTATTTTTAAAATGCCAATTGGCAACTATATCTGAAATGCCTATCGGCACCTATATCTGAAATGCCTATCGGTACCTATTTTTGAAATGCCTATCGGAAACTACATCTGAAATGCCTATCAGCACCTATATTTGAAATGCCTATCGGCAACCATATCTGAAATGCCTATCGACACCTATATTTGAAATACCTATCGGCATCTATATCTGAAATGCCTATCGGCACCTATTTTTAAAATGCCAATCGGCAACTATATCTGAAATGCCTATCGGCACCTATATCTTAAATGCCTATCGGCACCAATTTTTGAAATGCTTATCGGAAACTACATCTAAAATGCCTATCAGCACCTATATTTGAAAAGCCAATCGGCAACCATATCTGGAATGCCTATCGGCACCTATATTTGAAATGCCTATCGGCTTCTATATCTGAAATGCCTATCGACACCTATTTTTAAAATGCCAATCTGCAACTATATCTGAAATGCCTATCAGGACCTATATCTGAAATGCCTATCGGCACCTATTTTTGAAATGCCTATCGGAAACTACATCTGAAATGCCTATCAGCAACTATATTTGAAATGCCTATCGGCAACCATATCTGGAATGCCTATCGGCACCTATATTTGAAATGCCTATCGGCTTCTATATCTGAATTGCCTATCGACACCTATTTTTAAAATGCCTATCGGCACCAATTTTTGAAATGCCTATCGGAAACTACATCTGAAATGCCTATCAGCACCTATATTTGAAAAGCCAATCGGCAACCATATCTGGAATGCCTATCGGCACCTATATTTGAAATGCCTATCGGCTTCTATATCTGAAATGCCTATCGACACCTATTTTTAAAATGCCAATCTGCAACTATATCTGAAATTCCTATCAGGATCTATATCTGAAATGCCTATCGGCACCTATTTTTGAAATGCCTATCGGAAACTACATCTGAAATGCCTATCAGCAACTATATTTGAAATGCCTATCGGCAACCATATCTGGAATGCCTATCGGCACCTATATTTGAAATGCCTATCGGCTTCTATATCTGAAATGCCTATCGACACCTATTTTTAAAATGCCTATCGGCACCAATTTTTGAAATGCCTATCGGAAACTACATCTGAAATGCCTATCAGCACCTATATTTGAAATGCCTATCGGCAACCATATCTGGAATGCTTATCGGCACCTATATCTGAAATGCCTATCAGCACCTATTTTTGAAATGCCTATCGGAAACTACATCTGAAATGCCTATCAGCACCTATATTTGAAATGCCTATCGGCAACCATATCTGGAATGCCTATCGGCACCTATATTTGAAATGCCTTTCGGCTTCTATATCTGAAATGCCTATCGGCACCTAATTTTAAAATGCCAATCGGCAACTATATCTGATGTGCCTATCGGCACCTATATCTGAAATGCCTATCTGCACCTATTTTTGAGATGCCTATCGAAAACTACATCTGAAATGCCTATCAGCACCTATATTTGAAATGCCTATCGGCAACCACATCAGAAATGCCTATCGGCACCTATATCTGAAATGCCTTTCGGCATATATATCTGAAATGCCTATCGACACCTATATTTGAAATGCCTATCGGCACCTATATTTTAAATGCCTATCGGCAAATATATCTGATATGCCTATCGGCACCTATATCTAAAATGCCTGTCGGCACCTATTTTTGAAATGCCTTTTGGAAACTACATCTAAAATGCCAATCGGCACCTATTTTTAAAATGCCAATCGACAACTATATCTGAAATGCCTATCGACACCTATATCTGAAATGCCTATCGACACCTATATCTGAAATGCCTATCGACACCTATTTTTGGAATGTCTATCGGAAACTACATCTGAAATGCCTATCAGCACCTATATTTGAAATGCCTATCGGCAACCATATCTGGAATGCCTATCGGCACCTATATTTGAAATGTTTATCGACACCTATATCTGAAATGCCTATCGACACCTATATCTGAAATGCCTATCGACACCTATATCTGAAATGCCTATCGACACCTATATCTGAAATGCCTATCGACACCTATATCTGAAATGCCTTTCGACACCTATTTTTGGAATGTCTATCGGAAACTACATCTGAAATGCCTATCAGCACCTATATTTGAAATGCCTATCGGCAACCATATTTGGAATGCCTATCGGCACCTATATTTGAAATGCCTATCGGCTTCTATATCTGAAATGCCTATCGGCACCTATTTTTACAATGCCAATCGGCAACTATATCTGAAATGCCTAACGGCACCTATATCTGAAATGCCTTTCGGCACCTATTTTTGAAATGCCTATCGGAAACTACAACTGAAATGCCTATCAGCACATATATTTGAATTGCCTATCGGCTTCTATATCTGAAATGCCTAGCGGCACCTATTTTTAAAATGCCAATCGGCAACTATATCTGAAGTGCCTATCGGCACCTATATCTGAAATGCTTATCGGCACCTATTTTTGAAATGCCAATCGAAAAAATCATCTGAAATGCCTATCAGCACCTATATTTAAAATGCCTATCGGCAACCACATCAGAAATGCCTATCGGCACCTCTATCTGAAATGCCTTTCCGCATTTATATCTGAAATGCCTATCGACACCTATATTTGAAATGCCTATCGGCACCTATATTTTAAATGCCTATCGGCAACTATATCTGATATGCCTATCGGCACCTATATCTGAAATGCCTATCGGCACCTATTTTTGAAATGCCTATCGGAAACTACATCTAAAATGCCTATCGGCACCTATTTTTAAAATGCCAATCGGCAACTATATCTGAAATGCCTATCGGCACCTATATCTGAAATGCCTATCGGCACCTATTTTTCAAATGCCTATCGGAAACTACATCTGAAATGCCTATCAGCACCTATATTTGAAATGCCTATCGGCAACCATATCTGAAATGCCTATCGACACCTATATTTGAAATACCTATCGGCTTCTATATCTGAAATGCCTATCGGCACCTATTTTTAAAATGCTAATCGGCAACTATATCTGAAATGCCTATCGGCACCTATATCTGAAATGCCTATCGGCACCAATTTTTGAAATGCTTATCGGAAACTACATCTGAAATGCCTATCAGCACCTATATTTGAAATGCCAATCGGCAACCATATCTGGAATGCATATCGGCAACTATATCTTAAATGCCTATCGGCTTCTATATCTGAAATGCCTATCGGCACCTATTTTAAAATGCCAATTGGCAACTATATCTGAAATGCCTATCGGCACCTATATCTGAAATGTCTATCGGCACCTATTTTTGAAATGCCTATCGGAAACTACATCTGAAATGTCTATCAGCACCTATATTTGAAATGCCTATCAGCAAACATATCTGGAATGCTGATTGGTACCTATATTTGAAATGCCTATCGGCTTCTATATCTGAAATGCCTATCGGCACCTATTTTTAAAATGCCAATCGGCAACTATATCTGAAATGCCTATCGGCACCTATATCTGAAATGCCTATCGGCACCTATTTTTGAAATGCCTATCGGAAACTACATCTGAAATGCCTATCAGCACTTATATGTGAAATGCCTATCGGCAACCATATCTGGAATGCCTATCGGCACCTATATTTGAAATGCCTATCGGCTTCTATATCTGAAATGCCTATCGGCACCTATTTTTAAAATGCCAATCGGCAACTATATCTGAAATGCCTATCGGCACCTATTTTTAAAATGGCTATCGGCAACTATATCTGAAATGCCTATCGGCACCTATATCTGAAATGCCTATCGGCACCTATTTTTGAAATGCCTATCGGAAACTACATCTGAAATTCCTATCAGCACCTATATTTGAAATGCCTATCGGCAACCATATTTGGAATGCCTATCGGCACCTATATTTGAAATGCCTATCGGCTTCTATATTTGAAATGCCTAGCGGCACCTATTTTTAAAATGCCAATCGGCAACTATATCTGAAGTGCCTATCGGCACCTATATCTGAAATGCCTATCAGCACCTATTTTTGAAATGCCTATCGAAAACTACATCTGAAATGCCTATCAGCACCTATATTTGAAATGCCTATCGGCAACCACATCAGAAATGCCTATCGGCACCCATATCTGAAATGCCTTTCGGCATTTATATCTGAAATGCCTATCGACACCTATATTTGAAATGCCTATCGGCACCTATATTTTAAATGCCTATCGGCAACTATATCTGATATGCCTATCGGCACCTATATCTGAAATGCCTATCGGAAATTATTTTTGAAATGCCTATCGGAAACTACATCTAAAATGCCTAACGGCAGCTATTTTTAAAATGTCAATCGGCAACTATATCTGAAATGCCTATCGGCACCTATATCTAAAATGCCTATCGGCACCTATGTTTGAAATGCCTATCGGAAACAACATCTGAAATGCCTATAAGCACCTATATTTGAAATGCCTATCGGCAACCATATCTGAAATGCCTATCGACACCTATATTTGAAATACCTATCGGCTTCTATATCTGAAATGCCTATCAGCACCTATTTTTAAAATGCCAATCGGCAACTATATCTGAAATGCCTATCGGCACCTATATCTAAAATGCCAATCGGCACCAATTTTTGAAATGCCTATCGGAAACTACATCTGAAATGCCTATCAGCATCTATATTTGAAATGCCTATCGGCAACCATATCTGGAATGCCTATTGGCACCTATATTTGAAATGCCTATCGGCTTCTATATCTGAAATGCCTATCGGCACCTATTTTTAAATTGCCAATCGGCAACTATATCTGAAATGCCTATCGGCACCTATATCTGAAATGCCTATCGGCATCAAATTTTGAAATGCCTATCGGAAAATACATCTGGAATGCCTATCAGCACCATTATTTGAAATGCCTATCGGCAAACATATCTGGAATGCATATCGGCACCTATATTTGAAATGCCTATCGGCTTCTATATCTGAAAAGCCTATCGGCACCTATTTTTAAAATGGCTATCGGCAACTATATCTGAAATGCCTATCGGCACCTATATCTTAAATGCCTATCGGCACCAATTTTTGAAATGCTTATCGGAAACTACATCTAAAATGCCTATCAGCACCTATATTTGAAAAGCCAATCGGCAACCATATCTGGAATGCCTATCGGCACCTATATTTGAAATGCCTATCGGCTTCTATATCTGAAATGCCTATCGACACCTATTTTTAAAATGCTAATCTGCAACTATATCTGAAATGCCTATCAGGACCTATATCTGAAATGCCTATCGGCACCTATTTTTGAAATGCCTATCGGAAACTACATCTGAAATGCCTATCAGCAACTATATTTGAAATGCCTATCGGCAACCATATCTGGAATGCCTATCGGCACCTATATTTGAAATGCCTATCGGCTTCTATATCTGAATTGCCTATCGACACCTATTTTTAAAATGCCAATCGGCAACTATATCTGAAATGCCTATCGGCACCTATATCTTAAATGCCTATCGGCACCAATTTTTGAAATGCTTATCGGAAACTACATCTAAAATGCCTATCAGCACCTATATTTGAAAAGCCAATCGGCAACCATATCTGGAATGCCTATCGGCACCTATATTTGAAATGCCTATCGGCTTCTATATCTGAAATGCCTATCGACACCTATTTTTAAAATGCCAATCTGCAACTATATCTGAAATGCCTATCAGGACCTATATCTGAAATGCCTATCGGCACCTATTTTTGAAATGCCTATCGGAAACTACATCTGAAATGCCTATCAGCAACTATATTTGAAATGCCTATCGGCAACCATATCTGGAATGCCTATCGGCACCTATATTTGAAATGCCTATCGGCTTCTATATCTGAATTGCCTATCGACACCTATTTTTAAAATGCCTATCGGCACCAATTTTTGAAATGCCTATCGGAAACTACATCTGAAATGCCTATCAGCACCTATATTTGAAAAGCCAATCGGCAACCATATCTGGAATGCCTATCGGCACCTATATTTGAAATGCCTATCGGCTTCTATATCTGAAATGCCTATCGACACCTATTTTTAAAATGCCAATCTGCAACTATATCTGAAATTCCTATCAGGATCTATATCTGAAATGCCTATCGGCACCTATTTTTGAAATGCCTATCGGAAACTACATCTGAAATGCCTATCAGCAACTATATTTGAAATGCCTATCGGCAACCATATCTGGAATGCCTATCGGCACCTATATTTGAAATGCCTATCGGCTTCTATATCTGAAATGCCTATCGACACCTATTTTTAAAATGCCTATCGGCACCAATTTTTGAAATGCCTATCGGAAACTACATCTGAAATGCCTATCAGCACCTATATTTGAAATGCCTATCGGCAACCATATCTGGAATGCTTATCGGCACCTATATCTGAAATGCCTATCAGCACCTATTTTTGAAATGCCTATCGGAAACTACATCTGAAATGCCTATCAGCACCTATATTTGAAATGCCTATCGGCAACCATATCTGGAATGCCTATCGGCACCTATATTTGAAATGCCTTTCGGCTTCTATATCTGAAATGCCTATCGGCACCTAATTTTAAAATGCCAATCGGCAACTATATCTGATGTGCCTATCGGCACCTATATCTGAAATGCCTATCTGCACCTATTTTTGAGATGCCTATCGAAAACTACATCTGAAATGCCTATCAGCACCTATATTTGAAATGCCTATCGGCAACCACATCAGAAATGCCTATCGGCACCTATATCTGAAATGCCTTTCGGCATATATATCTGAAATGCCTATCGACACCTATATCTGAAATGCCTATCGACACCTATATCTGAAATGCCTATCGACACCTATTTTTGGAATGTCTATCGGAAACTACATCTGAAATGCCTATCAGCACCTATATTTGAAATGCCTATCGGCAACCATATCTGGAATGCCTATCGGCACCTATATTTGAAATGTTTATCGACACCTATATCTGAAATGCCTATCGACACCTATATCTGAAATGCCTATCGACACCTATATCTGAAATGCCTATCGACACCTATATCTGAAATGCCTATCGACACCTATATCTGAAATGCCTATCGACACCTATTTTTGGAATGTCTATCGGAAACTACATCTGAAATGCCTATCAGCACCTATATTTGAAATGCCTATCGGCAACCATATTTGGAATGCCTATCGGCACCTATATTTGAAATGCCTATCGGCTTCTATATCTGAAATGCCTATCGGCACCTATTTTTACAATGCCAATCGGCAACTATATCTGAAATGCCTAACGGCACCTATATCTGAAATGCCTTTCGGCACCTATTTTTGAAATGCCTATCGGAAACTACAACTGAAATGCCTATCAGCACATATATTTGAATTGCCTATCGGCTTCTATATCTGAAATGCCTAGCGGCACCTATTTTTAAAATGCCAATCGGCAACTATATCTGAAGTGCCTATCGGCACCTATATCTGAAATGCTTATCGGCACCTATTTTTGAAATGCCAATCGAAAAAATCATCTGAAATGCCTATCAGCACCTATATTTAAAATGCCTATCGGCAACCACATCAGAAATGCCTATCGGCACCTCTATCTGAAATGCCTTTCCGCATTTATATCTGAAATGCCTATCGACACCTATATTTGAAATGCCTATCGGCACCTATATTTTAAATGCCTATCGGCAACTATATCTGATATGCCTATCGGCACCTATATCTGAAATGCCTATCGGCACCTATTTTTGAAATGCCTATCGGAAACTACATCTAAAATGCCTATCGGCACCTATTTTTAAAATGCCAATCGGCAACTATATCTGAAATGCCTATCGGCACCTATATCTGAAATGCCTATCGGCACCTATTTTTCAAATGCCTATCGGAAACTACATCTGAAATGCCTATCAGCACCTATATTTGAAATGCCTATCGGCAACCATATCTGAAATGCCTATCGACACCTATATTTGAAATACCTATCGGCTTCTATATCTGAAATGCCTATCGGCACCTATTTTTAAAATGCTAATCGGCAACTATATCTGAAATGCCTATCGGCACCTATATCTGAAATGCCTATCGGCACCAATTTTTGAAATGCTTATCGGAAACTACATCTGAAATGCCTATCAGCACCTATATTTGAAATGCCAATCGGCAACCATATCTGGAATGCATATCGGCAACTATATCTTAAATGCCTATCGGCTTCTATATCTGAAATGCCTATCGGCACCTATTTTAAAATGCCAATTGGCAACTATATCTGAAATGCCTATCGGCACCTATATCTGAAATGTCTATCGGCACCTATTTTTGAAATGCCTATCGGAAACTACATCTGAAATGTCTATCAGCACCTATATTTGAAATGCCTATCAGCAAACATATCTGGAATGCTGATTGGTACCTATATTTGAAATGCCTATCGGCTTCTATATCTGAAATGCCTATCGGCACCTATTTTTAAAATGCCAATCGGCAACTATATCTGAAATGCCTATCGGCACCTATATCTGAAATGCCTATCGGCACCTATTTTTGAAATGCCTATCGGAAACTACATCTGAAATGCCTATCAGCACTTATATGTGAAATGCCTATCGGCAACCATATCTGGAATGCCTATCGGCACCTATATTTGAAATGCCTATCGGCTTCTATATCTGAAATGCCTATCGGCACCTATTTTTAAAATGCCAATCGGCAACTATATCTGAAATGCCTATCGGCACCTATTTTTAAAATGGCTATCGGCAACTATATCTGAAATGCCTATCGGCACCTATATCTGAAATGCCTATCGGCACCTATTTTTGAAATGCCTATCGGAAACTACATCTGAAATTCCTATCAGCACCTATATTTGAAATGCCTATCGGCAACCATATTTGGAATGCCTATCGGCACCTATATTTGAAATGCCTATCGGCTTCTATATTTGAAATGCCTAGCGGCACCTATTTTTAAAATGCCAATCGGCAACTATATCTGAAGTGCCTATCGGCACCTATATCTGAAATGCCTATCAGCACCTATTTTTGAAATGCCTATCGAAAACTACATCTGAAATGCCTATCAGCACCTATATTTGAAATGCCTATCGGCAACCACATCAGAAATGCCTATCGGCACCCATATCTGAAATGCCTTTCGGCATTTATATCTGAAATGCCTATCGACACCTATATTTGAAATGCCTATCGGCACCTATATTTTAAATGCCTATCGGCAACTATATCTGATATGCCTATCGGCACCTATATCTGAAATGCCTATCGGAAATTATTTTTGAAATGCCTATCGGAAACTACATCTAAAATGCCTAACGGCAGCTATTTTTAAAATGTCAATCGGCAACTATATCTGAAATGCCTATCGGCACCTATATCTAAAATGCCTATCGGCACCTATGTTTGAAATGCCTATCGGAAACAACATCTGAAATGCCTATAAGCACCTATATTTGAAATGCCTATCGGCAACCATATCTGAAATGCCTATCGACACCTATATTTGAAATACCTATCGGCTTCTATATCTGAAATGCCTATCAGCACCTATTTTTAAAATGCCAATCGGCAACTATATCTGAAATGCCTATCGGCACCTATATCTAAAATGCCAATCGGCACCAATTTTTGAAATGCCTATCGGAAACTACATCTGAAATGCCTATCAGCATCTATATTTGAAATGCCTATCGGCAACCATATCTGGAATGCCTATTGGCACCTATATTTGAAATGCCTATCGGCTTCTATATCTGAAATGCCTATCGGCACCTATTTTTAAATTGCCAATCGGCAACTATATCTGAAATGCCTATCGGCACCTATATCTGAAATGCCTATCGGCATCAAATTTTGAAATGCCTATCGGAAAATACATCTGGAATGCCTATCAGCACCATTATTTGAAATGCCTATCGGCAAACATATCTGGAATGCATATCGGCACCTATATTTGAAATGCCTATCGGCTTCTATATCTGAAAAGCCTATCGGCACCTATTTTTAAAATGGCTATCGGCAACTATATCTGAAATGCCTATCGGCACCTATATCTTAAATGCCTATCGGCACCAATTTTTGAAATGCTTATCGGAAACTACATCTAAAATGCCTATCAGCACCTATATTTGAAAAGCCAATCGGCAACCATATCTGGAATGCCTATCGGCACCTATATTTGAAATGCCTATCGGCTTCTATATCTGAAATGCCTATCGACACCTATTTTTAAAATGCTAATCTGCAACTATATCTGAAATGCCTATCAGGACCTATATCTGAAATGCCTATCGGCACCTATTTTTGAAATGCCTATCGGAAACTACATCTGAAATGCCTATCAGCAACTATATTTGAAATGCCTATCGGCAACCATATCTGGAATGCCTATCGGCACCTATATTTGAAATGCCTATCGGCTTCTATATCTGAATTGCCTATCGACACCTATTTTTAAAATGCCAATCGGCAACTATATCTGAAATGCCTATCGGCACCTATATCTTAAATGCCTATCGGCACCAATTTTTGAAATGCTTATCGGAAACTACATCTAAAATGCCTATCAGCACTTATATTTGAAAAGCCAATCGGCAACCATATCTGGAATGCCTATCGGCACCTATATTTGAAATGCCTATCGGCTTCTATATCTGAAATGCCTATCGACACCTATTTTTAAAATGCCAATCTGCAACTATATCTGAAATGCCTATCAGGACCTATATCTGAAATGCCTATCGGCACCTATTTTTGAAATGCCTATCGGAAACTACATCTGAAATGCCTATCAGCAACTATATTTGAAATGCCTATCGGCAACCATATCTGGAATGCCTATCGGCACCTATATTTGAAATGCCTATCGGCTTCTATATCTGAATTGCCTATCGACACCTATTTTTAAAATGCCTATCGGCACCAATTTTTGAAATGCCTATCGGAAACTACATCTGAAATGCCTATCAGCACCTATATTTGAAAAGCCAATCGGCAACCATATCTGGAATGCCTATCGGCACCTATATTTGAAATGCCTATCGGCTTCTATATCTGAAATGCCTATCGACACCTATTTTTAAAATGCCAATCTGCAACTATATCTGAAATTCCTATCAGGATCTATATCTGAAATGCCTATCGGCACCTATTTTTGAAATGCCTATCGGAAACTACATCTGAAATGCCTATCAGCAACTATATTTGAAATGCCTATCGGCAACCATATCTGGAATGCCTATCGGCACCTATATTTGAAATGCCTATCGGCTTCTATATCTGAAATGCCTATCGACACCTATTTTTAAAATGCCTATCGGCACCAATTTTTGAAATGCCTATCGGAAACTACATCTGAAATGCCTATCAGCACCTATATTTGAAATGCCTATCGGCAACCATATCTGGAATGCTTATCGGCACCTATATCTGAAATGCCTATCAGCACCTATTTTTGAAATGCCTATCGGAAACTACATCTGAAATGCCTATCAGCACCTATATTTGAAATGCCTATCGGCAACCATATCTGGAATGCCTATCGGCACCTATATTTGAAATGCCTTTCGGCTTCTATATCTGAAATGCCTATCGGCACCTAATTTTAAAATGCCAATCGGCAACTATATCTGATGTGCCTATCGGCACCTATATCTGAAATGCCTATCTGCACCTATTTTTGAGATGCCTATCGAAAACTACATCTGAAATGCCTATCAGCACCTATATTTGAAATGCCTATCGGCAACCACATCAGAAATGCCTATCGGCACCTATATCTGAAATGCCTTTCGGCATATATATCTGAAATGCCTATCGACACCTATATTTGAAATGCCTATCGGCACCTATATTTTAAATGCCTATCGGCAAATATATCTGATATGCCTATCGGCACCTATATCTAAAATGCCTGTCGGCACCTATTTTTGAAATGCCTTTTGGAAACTACATCTAAAATGCCAATCGGCACCTATTTTTAAAATGCCAATCGACAACTATATCTGAAATGCCTATCGACACCTATATCTGAAATGCCTATCGACACCTATATCTGAAATGCCTATCGACACCTATTTTTGGAATGTCTATCGGAAACTACATCTGAAATGCCTATCAGCACCTATATTTGAAATGCCTATCGGCAACCATATCTGGAATGCCTATCGGCACCTATATTTGAAATGTTTATCGACACCTATATCTGAAATGCCTATCGACACCTATATCTGAAATGCCTATCGACACCTATATCTGAAATGCCTATCGACACCTATATCTGAAATGCCTATCGACACCTATATCTGAAATGCCTATCGACACCTATTTTTGGAATGTCTATCGGAAACTACATCTGAAATGCCTATCAGCACCTATATTTGAAATGCCTATCGGCAACCATATTTGGAATGCCTATCGGCACCTATATTTGAAATGCCTATCGGCTTCTATATCTGAAATGCCTATCGGCACCTATTTTTACAATGCCAATCGGCAACTATATCTGAAATGCCTAACGGCACCTATATCTGAAATGCCTTTCGGCACCTATTTTTGAAATGCCTATCGGAAACTACAACTGAAATGCCTATCAGCACATATATTTGAATTGCCTATCGGCTTCTATATCTGAAATGCCTAGCGGCACCTATTTTTAAAATGCCAATCGGCAACTATATCTGAAGTGCCTATCGGCACCTATATCTGAAATGCTTATCGGCACCTATTTTTGAAATGCCAATCGAAAAAATCATCTGAAATGCCTATCAGCACCTATATTTAAAATGCCTATCGGCAACCACATCAGAAATGCCTATCGGCACCTCTATCTGAAATGCCTTTCCGCATTTATATCTGAAATGCCTATCGACACCTATATTTGAAATGCCTATCGGCACCTATATTTTAAATGCCTATCGGCAACTATATCTGATATGCCTATCGGCACCTATATCTGAAATGCCTATCGGCACCTATTTTTGAAATGCCTATCGGAAACTACATCTAAAATGCCTATCGGCACCTATTTTTAAAATGCCAATCGGCAACTATATCTGAAATGCCTATCGGCACCTATATCTGAAATGCCTATCGGCACCTATTTTTCAAATGCCTATCGGAAACTACATCTGAAATGCCTATCAGCACCTATATTTGAAATGCCTATCGGCAACCATATCTGAAATGCCTATCGACACCTATATTTGAAATACCTATCGGCTTCTATATCTGAAATGCCTATCGGCACCTATTTTTAAAATGCTAATCGGCAACTATATCTGAAATGCCTATCGGCACCTATATCTGAAATGCCTATCGGCACCAATTTTTGAAATGCTTATCGGAAACTACATCTGAAATGCCTATCAGCACCTATATTTGAAATGCCAATCGGCAACCATATCTGGAATGCATATCGGCAACTATATCTTAAATGCCTATCGGCTTCTATATCTGAAATGCCTATCGGCACCTATTTTAAAATGCCAATTGGCAACTATATCTGAAATGCCTATCGGCACCTATATCTGAAATGTCTATCGGCACCTATTTTTGAAATGCCTATCGGAAACTACATCTGAAATGTCTATCAGCACCTATATTTGAAATGCCTATCAGCAAACATATCTGGAATGCTGATTGGTACCTATATTTGAAATGCCTATCGGCTTCTATATCTGAAATGCCTATCGGCACCTATTTTTAAAATGCCAATCGGCAACTATATCTGAAATGCCTATCGGCACCTATATCTGAAATGCCTATCGGCACCTATTTTTGAAATGCCTATCGGAAACTACATCTGAAATGCCTATCAGCACTTATATGTGAAATGCCTATCGGCAACCATATCTGGAATGCCTATCGGCACCTATATTTGAAATGCCTATCGGCTTCTATATCTGAAATGCCTATCGGCACCTATTTTTAAAATGCCAATCGGCAACTATATCTGAAATGCCTATCGGCACCTATTTTTAAAATGGCTATCGGCAACTATATCTGAAATGCCTATCGGCACCTATATCTGAAATGCCTATCGGCACCTATTTTTGAAATGCCTATCGGAAACTACATCTGAAATTCCTATCAGCACCTATATTTGAAATGCCTATCGGCAACCATATTTGGAATGCCTATCGGCACCTATATTTGAAATGCCTATCGGCTTCTATATTTGAAATGCCTAGCGGCACCTATTTTTAAAATGCCAATCGGCAACTATATCTGAAGTGCCTATCGGCACCTATATCTGAAATGCCTATCAGCACCTATTTTTGAAATGCCTATCGAAAACTACATCTGAAATGCCTATCAGCACCTATATTTGAAATGCCTATCGGCAACCACATCAGAAATGCCTATCGGCACCCATATCTGAAATGCCTTTCGGCATTTATATCTGAAATGCCTATCGACACCTATATTTGAAATGCCTATCGGCACCAATATTTTAAATGCCTATCGGCAACTATATCTGATATGCCTATCGGCACCTATATCTGAAATGCCTATCGGAAATTATTTTTGAAATGCCTATCGGAAACTACATCTAAAATGCCTAACGGCAGCTATTTTTAAAATGTCAATCGGCAACTATATCTAAAATGCCTATCGGCACCTATATCTAAAATGCCTATCGGCACCTATGTTTGAAATGCCTATCGGAAACAACATCTGAAATGCCTATAAGCACCTATATTTGAAATGCCTATCGGCAACCATATCTGAAATGCCTATCGACACCTATATTTGAAATACCTATCGGCTTCTATATCTGAAATGCCTATCAGCACCTATTTTTAAAATGCCAATCGGCAACTATATCTGAAATGCCTATCGGCACCTATATCTAAAATGCCAATCGGCACCAATTTTTGAAATGCCTATCGGAAACTACATCTGAAATGCCTATCAGCATCTATATTTGAAATGCCTATCGGCAACCATATCTGGAATGCCTATTGGCACCTATATTTGAAATGCCTATCGGCTTCTATATCTGAAATGCCTATCGGCACCTATTTTTAAATTGCCAATCGGCAACTATATCTGAAATGCCTATCGGCACCTATATCTGAAATGCCTATCGGCATCAAATTTTGAAATGCCTATCGGAAAATACATCTGGAATGCCTATCAGCACCATTATTTGAAATGCCTATCGGCAAACATATCTGGAATGCATATCGGCACCTATATTTGAAATGCCTATCGGCTTCTATATCTGAAAAGCCTATCGGCACCTATTTTTAAAATGGCTATCGGCAACTATATCTGAAATGCCTATCGGCACCTATATCTTAAATGCCTATCGGCACCAATTTTTGAAATGCTTATCGGAAACTACATCTAAAATGCCTATCAGCACCTATATTTGAAAAGCCAATCGGCAACCATATCTGGAATGCCTATCGGCACCTATATTTGAAATGCCTATCGGCTTCTATATCTGAAATGCCTATCGACACCTATTTTTAAAATGCTAATCTGCAACTATATCTGAAATGCCTATCAGGACCTATATCTGAAATGCCTATCGGCACCTATTTTTGAAATGCCTATCGGAAACTACATCTGAAATGCCTATCAGCAACTATATTTGAAATGCCTATCGGCAACCATATCTGGAATGCCTATCGGCACCTATATTTGAAATGCCTATCGGCTTCTATATCTGAATTGCCTATCGACACCTATTTTTAAAATGCCTATCGGCACCAATTTTTGAAATGCCTATCGGAAACTACATCTGAAATGCCTATCAGCACCTATATTTGAAAAGCCAATCGGCAACCATATCTGGAATGCCTATCGGCACCTATATTTGAAATGCCTATCGGCTTCTATATCTGAAATGCCTATCGACACCTATTTTTAAAATGCCAATCTGCAACTATATCTGAAATGCCTATCAGGATCTATATCTGAAATGCCTATCGGCACCTATTTTTGAAATGCCTATCGGCTTCTATATCTGAAATGCCTATCGACACCTATTTTTAAAATGCCAATCTGCAACTATATCTGAAATGCCTATCAGGATCTATATCTGAAATGCCTATCGGCACCTATTTTTGAAATGCCTATCGGAAACTACATCTGAAATGCCTATCAGCAACTATATTTGAAATGCCTATCGGCAACCATATCTGGAATGCCTATCGGCACCTATATTTGAAATGCCTATCGGCTTCTATATCTGAAATGCCTATCGACACCTATTTTTAAAATGCCTATCGGCACCAATTTTTGAAATGCCTATCGGAAACTACATCTGAAATGCCTATCAGCACCTATATTTGAAATGCCTATCGGCAACCATATCTGGAATGCTTATCGGCACCTATATCTGAAATGCCTATCAGCACCTATTTTTGAAATGCCTATCGGAAACTACATCTGAAATGCCTATCAGCACCTATATTTGAAATGCCTATCGGCAACCATATCTGGAATGCCTATCGGCACCTATATTTGAAATGCCTTTCGGCTTCTATATCTGAAATGCCTATCGGCACCTAATTTTAAAATGCCAATCGGCAACTATATCTGATGTGCCTATCGGCACCTATATCTGAAATGCCTATCTGCACCTATTTTTGAGATGCCTATCGAAAACTACATCTGAAATGCCTATCAGCACCTATATTTGAAATGCCTATCGGCAACCACATCAGAAATGCCTATCGGCACCTAAATCTGAAATGCCTTTCGGCATATATATCTGAAATGCCTATCGACACCTATATTTGAAATGCCTATCGGCACCTATATTTTAAATGCCTATCGGCAAATATATCTGATATGCCTATCGGCACCTATATCTAAAATGCCTGTCGGCACCTATTTTTGAAATGCCTTTTGGAAACTACATCTAAAATGCCAATCGGCACCTATTTTTAAAATGCCAATCGACAACTATATCTGAAATGCCTATCGGCACCTATATCTGAAATGCCTATCGGCACCTATTTTTGAAATGCCTATCGGAAACTACATCTGAAATGCCTATCAGCACCTATATTTGAAATGCCTATCGGCAACAATATCTGAAATGCCTATCGACACCTATATTTGAAATACCTATCGGCTTCTTTATCTGAAATGCCTATCGGCAAATATTTTTAAAATGCCAATCGGCAACTATATCTGAAATGCCTATCGGCACCTATATCTGAAATGCCTATCGGCACCAATTTTTGAAATGCTTATCAGAAACTACATCTGAAATGCCTATCAGCACCTATATTTGAAATGACAATCGGCAACCATATCTGGAATGCCTATCGGTACCTATATTTGAAATGCCTATCGGCTTCTATATCTGAAATGCCTATCGACACCTATTTTTAAAATGCCAATCGGCAACTATATCAGAAATGCCTATCGGCAGCTATATCTGAAATGCCTATCGGCACCTATTTTTGAAATGCCTTTCGGAAACTACATCTGAAATGCCTATCTGCTCCTATATTTGAAATGCCTATCGGCAACCATATCTGAAATGCCTATCGACACCTATATTTGAAATACCTATCGGCTTCTATATCTGAAATGCCTATCGGCACCTGTTTTTAAAATACCAATCGGCAACTATATCTGAAATGCCTATCGGCACCTATACCTGAAATGCCTATCGGCATCAATTTTAAAATGCCTATCGGAAACTACATCTAAAATACCTATCGACACCTATATTTGAAATGCCTATCGGCAACCATATCTGGAATGCTTATCGGCACCTATATTTGAAATGCCTATCGGCACCTATATTTGAAATGCCTATCGGCTTCTATATCTGAAATGCCTATCGGCACCTATTTTTAAAATGCCAATTGGCAACTATATCTGAAATGCCTATCGGCACCTATATCTGAAATGCCTATCGGCACCTATTTTTGAAATGCCTGTCGGAAACTACATCTGAAATGCCTATCGGCACCTATATTTGAAATGCCTATCGGCTTCTATATCTGAAATTCCTATCGACACCTATTTTTAAAATGATAATCGGCAACTATATCTGAAATGCCTATCGGCTTCTATATCTTAAATGCCTATCGGCACCTATTTTAAAATGCCAATTGGCAACTATATCTGAAATGCCTATCGGCACCTATATCTGAAATGCCTATCGGCACCTATTTTTGAAATGCCTATCGGACACTACATCTGAAATGTCTATCAGCACCTATATTTGAAATGCCTATCAGCAACCATATCTGGAATGCCTATCGGCACCTATATTTGAAATGCTTTCGGCTTCTATATCTGAAATGCCTATCGGCACCTATTTTTAAAATGCAAATCGGCAACTATATCTGAAATGCCTATCGGCACCTATATCTGAAATGCCTATCGGCACCTATTTTTTAAATGCCTAACGGAAACTTCATCTGAAATGCCTATCAGCACCTATATTTGAAATGCCTATCGGCAACCATATCTGGAATGCCTATTGGCACCTATATTTGAAATGCCTATCGGCTTCTATATCTGAAATGCCTATCGGCACCTATTTTTAAATTGCCAATCGGCAACTATATCTGAAATGCCTATCGGCACCTATATCTGAAATGCCTATCGGCATCAAATTTTGAAATGCCTATCGGAAAATACATCTGGAATGCCTATCAGCACCATTATTTGAAATGCCTATCGGCAAACATATCTGGAATGCATATCGGCACCTATATTTGAAATGCCTATCGGCTTCTATATCTGAAAAGCCTATCGGCACCTATTTTTAAAATGGATATCGGCTACTATATCTGAAATGCCTATCGGCACCTATATCTGAAATGCCTATCGGCACCTATTTTTGAAATGCCTATCGGAAACTACATCTGAAATGCCTATCAGCACCTATATTTGAAATGCCTATCGGCAACCATATCTGGAATGCCTATCGGCACCTATATCTGAAATGCCTATCGGTACCTATTTTTGAAATGCCTATCGGAAACTACATCTGAAATGCTATCAGCACCTATATTTGAAATGCCTATCGGCAACCATATCTGAAATGCCTATCGACACCTATATTTGAAATACCTATCGTCTTCTATATCTGAAATGCCTATCGTCACCAATTTTTGAAATGCCTATCGGAAACTACATCTGGAATGCCTATCAGCACCTATATTCGAAATGCCTATCGGCAACCATATCTGGAATGCCTATCGGCACCTATATCTGAAATGCCTTTCGGCACCTATTTTTGAAATGCCTATCAGAAACTACATCTGAAATGCCTATCAGCACCTATATTTGAAATGCCTATCGGCAACCATATCTGGAATGCCTATCGGCACCTATATTTGAAATGCCTAACGGCTTCTATATCTGAAATGCCTATCGACACCTATTTTTAAAATGCCAATCGGCAACTATATCTGAAATGCCTATCGGCACCTATATCTGAAATGCCTTTCGGCACCTATTTTTGAAATGCCTATCAGAAACTACATCTGAAATGCCTATCAGCACCTATATTTGAAATGCCTATCGGCACTCATATCTGAAATGCCTGTCGACACCTATATTTGAAATACCTATCGGCTTCCATATCTGAAATGCCTATCGGCACATATTTTTAAAATGCCAATCGGCAACTATATCTGAAATGCCTATCAGCACCTATATCTGAAATGCCTATCGGCACCAATTTTTGAAATGCCTATCGGAAACTACATCTGAAATGCCTATCAGCACCTATATTTGAAATGCTTATCGGCAACCATATCTGGAATGCCTATCGGCACCTATATTTGAAATGCCTAACGGCTTCTATATCTGAAATGCCTATCAGCACCTATTTTTAAAATTCTAATCGGCAACTATATCTGAAATGCCTGTCGGCACCTATATCTAAAATGCCTATCGGCACCTATTTTTGAAATGCCTATCGGAAACTACATCTGAAATGCCTATCAGCATCTATATTTGAAATGCCTATCGGCAACCATATCTGGAATGCCTATCGGCACCAATATTTGAAATGCCTATCGGCTTCTATATCTGAAATGCCTATCGGCACCTATTTTTAAAATGCCAATCGGCAACTATATCTGAAATGCCTATCGGCACCTATATCTGAAATGCCTATCGGCACCTATTTTTGAAATGTCTTTCGGAAACTACATCTGAAATGCTTATCTGCTCCTATATTTGAAATGCCTATCGGCAACCATATCTGAAATGCCTATCGACCCCTATATTTGAAATACCTATCGGCTTCTATATCTGAAATGCCTATCGGCACCTGTTTTTAAAATGCCAATCGGCAACTATATCTGAAATGCCTATCGGCAACCATATCTGAAATGCCTATCGGCACCTATATTTGAAATACCTATCAGCTTCTATATCTGAAATGCCTATCGGCACATATTTTTAAAATGCCAATCGGCAACTATATCTGAAATGCCTATTGGCACCTATATCTGAAATGCCTATCGGCACCAATTTTTGAACTGCCTATCGGAAACTACATCTGAAATGCCTATCAGCACCTATATTTGAAATGCCTATCGGAAACCATATCTGGAATGCCTATCGGCACCTATATTTGAAATGCCTAACGGCTTCTATATCTGAAATGCCTATCGGAAACCATATCTGGAATGCCTATCGGCACCTATATTTGAAATGCCTAACGGCTTCTATATCTAAAATGCCTATCAGCACCTATTTTTAAAATGCTAATCGGCAACTATATCTGAAATGCCTATCGGCACCTATATCTAAAATGCCTATCGGCACCTATTTTTGAAATGCCTATCGGAAACTACATCTGAAATGCCTATCAGCATCTATATTTGAAATGCCTATCGGCAACCATATCTGGAATGCCTATCGGCACCAATATTTGAAATGCCTATCGGCTTCTATATCTGAAATGCCTATCGACACCTATTTTTAAAATGCCAATTGGCAACTATATCTGAAATGCCTATCGGCACCTATATCTGAAATGCCTATCGGTACCTATTTTTGAAATGCCTATCGGAAACTACATCTGAAATGCCTATCAGCACCTATATTTGAAATGCCTATCGGCAACCATATCTGAAATGCCTATCGACACCTATATTTGAAATACCTATCGGCATCTATATCTGAAATGCCTATCGGCACCTATTTTTAAAATGCCAATCGGCAACTATATCTGAAATGCCTATCGGCACCTATATCTTAAATGCCTATCGGCACCAATTTTTGAAATGCTTATCGGAAACTACATCTAAAATGCCTATCAGCACCTATATTTGAAAAGCCAATCGGCAACCATATCTGGAATGCCTATCGGCACCTATATTTGAAATGCCTATCGGCTTCTATATCTGAAATGCCTATCGACACCTATTTTTAAAATGCCAATCTGCAACTATATCTGAAATGCCTATCAGGACCTATATCTGAAATGCCTATCGGCACCTATTTTTGAAATGCCTATCGGAAACTACATCTGAAATGCCTATCAGCAACTATATTTGAAATGCCTATCGGCAACCATATCTAGAATGCCTATCGGCACCTATATTTGAAATGCCTATCGGCTTCTATATCTGAAATGCCTATCGACACCTATTTTTAAAATGCCTATCGGCACCAATTTTTGAAATGCCTATCGGAAACTGCATCTGAAATGCCTATCAGCACCTATATTTGAAAAGCCAATCGGCAACCATATCTGGAATGCCTATCGGCACCTATATTTGAAATGCCTATCGGCTTCTATATCTGAAATGCCTATCGACACCTATTTTTAAAATGCCAATCTGCAACTATATCTGAAATGCCTATCAGGACCTATATCTGAAATGCCTATCGGCACCTATTTTTGAAATGCCTATCGGAAACTACATCTGAAATGCCTATCAGCAACTATATTTGAAATGCCTATCGGCAACCATATCTGGAATGCCTATCGGCACCTATATTTGAAATGCCTATCGGCTTCTATATCTGAAATGCCTATCGACACCTATTTTTAAAATGCCTATCGGCACCAATTTTTGAAATGCCTATCGGAAACTACATCTGAAATGCCTATCAGCACCTATATTTGAAATGCCTATCGGCAACCATATCTGGAATGCTTATCGGCACCTATATCTGAAATGCCTATCAGCACCTATTTTTGAAATGCCTATCGGAAACTACATCTGAAATGCCTATCAGCACCTATATTTGAAATGCCTATCGGCAACCATATCTGGAATGCCTATCGGCACCTATATTTGAAATGCCTTTCGGCTTCTATATCTGAAATGCCTATCGGCACCTAATTTTAAAATGCCAATCGGCAACTATATCTGATGTGCTTATCGGCACCTATATCTGAAATGCCTATCTGCACCTATTTTTGAGATGCCTATCGAAAACTACATCTGAAATGCCTATCAGCACCTATATTTGAAATGCCTATCGGCAACCACATCAGAAATGCCTATCGGCACCTATATCTGAAATGCCTTTCGGCATATATATCTGAAATGCCTATCGACACCTATATTTGAAATGCCTATCGGCACCTATATTTTAAATGCCTATCGGCAAATATATCTGATATGCCTATCGGCACCTATATCTAAAATGCCTATCGGCACCTATTTTTGAAATGCCTTTTGGAAACTACATCTAAAATGCCAATCGGCACCTATTTTTAAAATGCCAATCGACAACTATATCTGAAATGCCTATCGGCACCTATATCTGAAATGCCTATCGGCACCTATTTTTGAAATGCCTATCGGAAACTACATCTGAAATGCCTATCAGCACCTATATTTGAAATGCCTATCGGCAACCATATCTGGAATGCCTATCGGCACCTACATTTGAAATGCCTATCGGCTTCTATATCTGAAATGCCTATCGGCACCTATTTTTAAAATGGCTATCGGCAACTATATCTGAAATGCCTATCGGCACCTATATCTGAAATGCCTATCGGCACCTATTTTTGAAATGCCTATCGGAAACCACATCTGAAATGCCTATCAGCACCTATATTTGAAATGCCTATCGGCAACCATATCTGGATTGCCTTTCGGCACCTATATTTCAAATGCCTATCGGCTTCTATATCTGAAATGCCTATCGGCACCTATTTTTAAAATGCCTATCGGAAACTACATCTGAAATGCCTATCAGCACCTATATTTGAAATGCCTATCGGCAACCATATCTGGAATGCCTATCGGCACCTATATTTGAAATGCCTATCGGCTTCTATATCTGAAATGCCTATCGGCACCTATTTTTAAAATAGCTATCGGCAACTATATCTGAAATGCCTATCGGCACCTATATCTGAAATGCCTATCGGCACCTATTTTTGAAATGCCTATCGGAAACTACATCTGAAATGCCTATTAGCACCTATATTTGATATGCCTATCGGCAACCATATCTGGAATGCCTATCGGCACCTATATTTGAAATGCCTATCGGCTTCTATATCTGAAATGCCTATCGGCACCTATTTTTAAAATGCCAATCGGCAACTATATCTGAAATGCCTATCGGCACCTATATCTGAAATGCCAATCGGCACCTATTTTTGAAATGCCTATCGGAAAATACAACTGAAATGCCTATCAGCACCTATATTTGAAATGCCTATCGGCAACCATATCTGGAATGCCTATCGGCACCTATATTTGAAATGCCTATCGGCTTCTATATCTGAAATGCCTAGCGGCACCTATTTTTTATTTTTAAAATGCCAATCGTCAACTATATCTGAAGTGCCTATCAGCACCTATATCTGAAATGCCTATCGGCACCTATTTTTGAAATGTCTTTCGGAAACTACATCTGAAATGCCTATCTGCTCCTATATTTGAAATGCCTATCGGCAACCATATCTGAAATGCCTATCGACCCCTATATTTGAAATGCCTATCGGCTTCTATATCTGAAATGCCTATCGACACCTATTTTTAAAATGCCAATCTGCAACTATATCTGAAATGCCTATCAGGACCTATATCTGAAATGCCTATCGGCACCTATTTTTGAAATGCCTATCGGAAACTACATCTGAAATGCCTATCAGCAACTATATTTGAAATGCCTATCGGCAACCATATCTGGAATGCCTATCGGCACCTATATTTGAAATGCCTATCGGCTTCTATATCTGAAATGCCTATCGACACCTATTTTTAAAATGCCTATCGGCACCAATTTTTGAAATGCCTATCGGAAACTACATCTGAAATGCCTATCAGCACCTATATTTGAAATGCCTATCGGCAACCATATCTGGAATGCTTATCGGCACCTATATCTGAAATGCCTATCAGCACCTATTTTTGAAATGCCTATCGGAAACTACATCTGAAATGCCTATCAGCACCTATATTTGAAATGCCTATCGGCAACCATATCTGGAATGCCTATCGGCACCTATATTTGAAATGCCTTTCGGCTTCTATATCTGAAATGCCTATCGACACCTATTTTTAAAATGCCAATTGGCAACTATATCTGAAATGCCTATCGGCACCTATATCTGAAATGCCTATCGGTACCTATTTTTGAAATGCCTATCGGAAACTACATCTGAAATGCCTATCAGCACCTATATTTGAAATGCCTATCGGCAACCATATCTGAAATGCCTATCGACACCTATATTTGAAATACCTATCGGCATCTATATCTGAAATGCCTATCGGCACCTATTTTTAAAATGCCAATCGGCAACTATATCTGAAATGCCTATCGGCACCTATATCTTAAATGCCTATCGGCACCAATTTTTGAAATGCTTATCGGAAACTACATCTAAAATGCCTATCAGCACCTATATTTGAAAAGCCAATCGGCAACCATATCTGGAATGCCTATCGGCACCTATATTTGAAATGCCTATCGGCTTCTATATCTGAAATGCCTATCGACACCTATTTTTAAAATGCCAATCTGCAACTATATCTGAAATGCCTATCAGGACCTATATCTGAAATGCCTATCGGCACCTATTTTTGAAATGCCTATCGGAAACTACATCTGAAATGCCTATCAGCAACTATATTTGAAATGCCTATCGGCAACCATATCTAGAATGCCTATCGGCACCTATATTTGAAATGCCTATCGGCTTCTATATCTGAAATGCCTATCGACACCTATTTTTAAAATGCCTATCGGCACCAATTTTTGAAATGCCTATCGGAAACTGCATCTGAAATGCCTATCAGCACCTATATTTGAAAAGCCAATCGGCAACCATATCTGGAATGCCTATCGGCACCTATATTTGAAATGCCTATCGGCTTCTATATCTGAAATGCCTATCGACACCTATTTTTAAAATGCCAATCTGCAACTATATCTGAAATGCCTATCAGGAACTATATCTGAAATGCCTATCGGCACCTATTTTTGAAATGCCTATCGGAAACTACATCTGAAATGCCTATCAGCAACTATATTTGAAATGCCTATCGGCAACCATATCTGGAATGCCTATCGGCACCTATATTTGAAATGCCTATCGGCTTCTATATCTGAAATGCCTATCGACACCTATTTTTAAAATGCCTATCGGCACCAATTTTTGAAATGCCTATCGGAAACTACATCTGAAATGCCTATCAGCACCTATATTTGAAATGCCTATCGGCAACCATATCTGGAATGCTTATCGGCACCTATATCTGAAATGCCTATCAGCACCTATTTTTGAAATGCCTATCGGAAACTACATCTGAAATGCCTATCAGCACCTATATTTGAAATGCCTATCGGCAACCATATCTGGAATGCCTATCGGCACCTATATTTGAAATGCCTTTCGGCTTCTATATCTGAAATGCCTATCGGCACCTAATTTTAAAATGCCAATCGGCAACTATATCTGATGTGCCTATCGGCACCTATATCTGAAATGCCTATCTGCACCTATTTTTGAGATGCCTATCGAAAACTACATCTGAAATGCCTATCAGCACCTATATTTGAAATGCCTATCGGCAACCACATCAGAAATGCCTATCGGCACCTATATCTGAAATGCCTTTCGGCATATATATCTGAAATGCCTATCGACACCTATATTTGAAATGCCTATCGGCACCTATATTTTAAATGCCTATCGGCAAATATATCTGATATGCCTATCGGCACCTATATCTAAAATGCCTATCGGCACCTATTTTTGAAATGCCTTTTGGAAACTACATCTAAAATGCCAATCGGCACCTATTTTTAAAATGCCAATCGACAACTATATCTGAAATGCCTATCGGCACCTATATCTGAAATGCCTATCGGCACCTATTTTTGAAATGCCTATCGGAAACTACATCTGAAATGCCTATCAGCACCTATATTTGAAATGCCTATCGGCAACCATATCTGGAATGCCTATCGGCACCTACATTTGAAATGCCTATCGGCTTCTATATCTGAAATGCCTATCGGCACCTATTTTTAAAATGGCTATCGGCAACTATATCTGAAATGCCTATCGGCACCTATATCTGAAATGCCTATCGGCACCTATTTTTGAAATGCCTATCGGAAACCACATCTGAAATGCCTATCAGCACCTATATTTGAAATGCCTATCGGCAACCATATCTGGATTGCCTTTCGGCACCTATATTTCAAATGCCTATCGGCTTCTATATCTGAAATGCCTATCGGCACCTATTTTTAAAATGCCTATCGGAAACTACATCTGAAATGCCTATCAGCACCTATATTTGAAATGCCTATCGGCAACCATATCTGGAATGCCTATCGGCACCTATATTTGAAATGCCTATCGGCTTCTATATCTGAAATGCCTATCGGCACCTATTTTTAAAATAGCTATCGGCAACTATATCTGAAATGCCTATCGGCACCTATATCTGAAATGCCTATCGGCACCTATTTTTGAAATGCCTATCGGAAACTACATCTGAAATGCCTATTAGCACCTATATTTGATATGCCTATCGGCAACCATATCTGGAATGCCTATCGGCACCTATATTTGAAATGCCTATCGGCTTCTATATCTGAAATGCCTATCGGCACCTATTTTTAAAATGCCAATCGGCAACTATATCTGAAATGCCTATCGGCACCTATATCTGAAATGCCAATCGGCACCTATTTTTGAAATGCCTATCGGAAAATACAACTGAAATGCCTATCAGCACCTATATTTGAAATGCCTATCGGCAACCATATCTGGAATGCCTATCGGCACCTATATTTGAAATGCCTATCGGCTTCTATATCTGAAATGCCTAGCGGCACCTATTTTTTATTTTTAAAATGCCAATCGTCAACTATATCTGAAGTGCCTATCAGCACCTATATCTGAAATGCCTATCGGCACCTATTTTTGAAATGTCTTTCGGAAACTACATCTGAAATGCCTATCTGCTCCTATATTTGAAATGCCTATCGGCAACCATATCTGAAATGCCTATCGACCCCTATATTTGAAATACCTATCGGCTTCTATATCTGAAATGCCTATCGGCACCTGTTTTTAAAATGCCAATCGGTAACTATATCTGAAATGCCTATCGGCACCTATAACTGAAATGCCTATCGGCACCAATTTTTGAAATGCCTATCGGAAACTACATCTGAAATGCCTATCAGCACCTATATTTGAAATGCCTATCGGCAACCATATCTGGAATGCTCATCGGCATCTATATTTGAAATGCCTATCGGCTTCTATATCTGAAATGCCTATCGGCACCTATTTTTGAAATGCCTATCGGAAACTACATCTGAAATGCCTATTAGCACCTATATTTGATATGCCTATCGGCAACCATATCTGGAATGCCTATCGGCACCTATATTTGAAATGCCTATCGGCTTCTATATCTGAAATGCCTATCGGCACCTATTTTTAAAATGCCAATCGGCAACTATATCTGAAATGCCTATCGGCACCTATATCTGAAATGCCAATCGGCACCTATTTTTGAAATGCCTATCGGAAACTACATCTGAAATGCCTATCAGCCCCTATATTTGAAATGCCTATCGGCAACCATATCTGGAATGCCTATCGGCACCTATATTTGAAATGCCTATCGGCTTCTATATCTGAAATGCCTATCGGCACTTATTTTGAAAATGCCAATCGGCAACTATATCTGAAATGCCTATCGGCACCTATATCTGAAATGCCTATCGGCACCTATTTATGAAATGCCTATCGGAAACTACATCTGAAATGCCTATCAGCAAATATATTTGAAATGCCTATCGGCAACCATATCTGGAATGCCTATCGGCACCTATATTTGAAATGCCTATCGGCTTCTATATCTGAAATGCCTATCGGCACCTATTTTTAAAATGCCAATCGGCAACTATATCTGTAATGCCTATCGGCACCTATATCTGAAATGCCTATCGGCACCTATTTTTGAAATGCCTATCGGAAACTACATCTGAAGTGCCTATCAGCACCAATATTTGAAATGCCTATCGGCAACCATATCTGAAATGCCTATCGACACCTATATTTGAAATACCTATCGGCTTCTATATCTGAAATGCCTATCGGCACCTATTTTTAAAATGCCAATCGACAACTATATCTGAAATGCCTATCGGCACCAAATCTAAAATGCCTATCGGCACCAATTTTTGAAATGCCTATCGGAAACTACATCTGAAATGCCTATCAGCACCTATATTTGAAATGCCTATCGTCAACCATATCTGAAATGCCTATCGGCACATATATTTGAAATGCCTATCGCCTTCTATATCTGAAATGCCTATTGACACCTATTTTTAAAATGCCAATTGTCAACTATATCTGAAATGCCTATCGGCACCTATATCTGAAATGCCTATCGGCACCAATTTTTGAAATGCCTATCGGAAAATACATCTGGAATGCCTATCAGCACTCATATTTGAAATGCCTATCGGCAACCATATCTGGAATGCCTATCGGCACCTATATTTGAAATGCCAATCGGCTTCTATATCTGAAATGCCTATCGACACCTATTTTTAAAATGCCAATCGGCAACTATATCTGAAATGCCTATCGGCACCTATTTTTGAAATGCCTATCAGCACCTATATTTGAAATGCCTATCGGCAACCATATCTAAAATGCCTATCGACACCTATATTTGAAATACCTATCGGCTTCTATATCTGAAATGCCTATCGGCACCTGTTTTTAAAATGCCAATCGGCAACTATATCTGAAATGCCTATCGGCACCTATATCTGAAATGCCTATCGGCACCAATTTTTGAAATGCCTATCGGAAAATACATCTGGAATGCCTATCAGCACCTATATTTGAAATGCCTATCGGCAACCATATCTGGGATGCCTATCGGCACCTATTTTTGAAATGCCTATCGGAAACTACATCTGAAATGCCTATCAGCACCTATATTTGAAATGCCTATCGGCAACCAAATCTGGAATGCCTATCGGCACCTATATTTGAAATGCCTATCAGCTTCTATATCTGAAATGCCTATCGGCACCTATTTTTAAAATGGCTATCGGCAACTATATCTGAAATGCCTATCGGCACCTATATCTGAAATGCCTATCGGCACCTATTTTTGAAATGCCTATCGGAAACTACATCTGAAATGCCTATCAGCACCTATATTTGAAATGCCTATCGGCAACCATATCTGGAGTGCCTATCGTCACCTATATTTGAAATGCCTATCGGCTTCTATATCTGAAATGCCTATCGGCACCTATTTTTAAAATGCCTATCGGAAACTATCGGCAACCATATCTGGAATGCCTATCGGCACCTATATTTGAAATGCCTATCGGCTTCTATATCTGAAATGCCTATCGGCACCTATTTTTAAAATGGCTATCGGCAACTATATCTGAAATGCCTAACGGCACCTATATCTGAAATGCCTATCGGCACCTATTTTTGAAATGCCTATCGGAAACTACTTCTGAAATGCCTATCAGCACCTATATTTAAAATGCCTATCGGCAAACATATCTGGAATGCCTATCGGCACCTATATTTGAAATGCCTATCGGCTTTTATATCTGAAATGCCTATCGGCACCTATTTTTAAAATGCCAATCGGCAACTATATCTGAAATGCCTATCGGTACCTATATCTGAAATGCCTATCGGTACCTATTTTTGAAATGCCTATCGGAAACTACAACTGAAATGCCTATCAGCACCTATATTTGAAATCCCTATCGGCAACCATATTTGGAATGCCTATCGGCACCTATATTTGAAATGCCTATCGGCTTCTATACCTGAAATGCCTAGCGGCACCTGTTTTTAAAATGCCAATCGGCAACTATATCTGAAATGCCTATCGGCACCTATATCTAAAATGCCTATCGACATCAATTTTTGAAATGCCTATCGAAAACTACATCTTAAATGCCTATCAGCACCTATATTTTAAATGCCTATCGGCAACCATATCTGGAATGCCTATCGGCACCTATATTTGAAATGCCTATCGGCTTCTATATCTGAAATGCCTATCGGCACCTATTTTTAAAATGCCAATCGGCAACTATATCTGAAGTGCCTATCGGCACCTATATCTGAAATGCCTATCGGCACCTATTTTTGAAATGCCTATCGAAAACTACATCTGAAATGCCTATCAGCACCTATATTTGAAATGCCTATCGGCAACCACATCAGAAATGCCTATCGGCACCTATATCTGAAATGCCATTCGGCATTTATATCTGAAATGCCTATCGACACCTATATTTGAAATGCCTATCGGCACCTATATTTTAAATGCCTATCGGCAACTATATCTGATATGCCTATCGGCACCTATATCTGAAATGCCTATCGGCAACTATTTTTGAAATGCCTATCGGAAACTACATCTAAAATGCCTATCGGCACCTATTTTTAAAATGCCAATCGGCAACTATATCTGAAATGCCTATCAGCACCTATATCTGAAATGCCTATCGGCACCTATTTTTGAAATGCCTATCGGAAACTACATCTGAAATGCCTATCAGCACCTATATTTGAAATGCCTATTGGCAACCATATCTGAAATGCCTATCGACACATATATTTGAAATACCTATCGGCTACTATATCTGAAATGCCTATCGGCACCTATTTTTAAAATGCCAATCGGCAACTATATTTGAAATGCCTATCGGCACCTATATCTGAAATGCCAATCGGCACCAATTTTTGAAATGCCTATCGGAAACTACATCTGAAATGCCTATCAGCACCTATATTTGAAATGCCTATCGGCAACCATATCTGAAATGCCTATTGACACCTATATTTGAAATACCTATCAGCTTCTATATCTGAAATGCCTATCGGCACCTATTTTTAAAATGCCAATCGGCAACTATATCTGAAAGGCCTATCGGCACCTATATCTAAAATGCCAATCGGCACCAATTTTTGAAATGCCTATCGGAAACTACATCTGAAATGCCTATCAGCACCTATATTTGAAATGCCTATCGGCAACCATATCTGGAATGCCTATCGGCACCTATATTTGAAATGCCTATCGGCTTCTATATCTGAAATGCCTAGCGGCACCTATTTTTAAAATGCCAATCGGCAACTATATCTGAAGTGCCTATCGGCACCTATATCTGAAATGCCTATCGGCACCTATTTTTGAAATACCTATCGAAAACTACATCTGAAATGCCTATCAGCACCTATATTTGAAATGCCTATCGGCAACCACATCAGAAATGCCTATCGGCACCAATATCTGAAATGCCATTCGGCCTTTATATCTGAAATGCCTATCGACACCTATATTTGAAATGCCTATCGGCACCTATATTTTAAATGCCTATCGGCAACTATATCTGATATGCCTATCGGCACCTATATCTGAAATGCCTATCGGCACCTATTTTTGAAATGCCTATCGGAAACTACATCTAAAATGCCTATCGGCACCTATTTTTAAAATGCCAATCGGCAACTATATCTGAAATGCCTATCGGCACCTATTTTTGAAATACCTATCGGGAACTACATCTGAAATGCCTATCAGCACCTATATTTGAAATGCCTATCGGCAACCATATCTGAAATGCCTATCGACACCTATATTTGAAATACCTATCGGCTTCTAAATCTGAAATGCCTATCGGCGCCTATTTTTAAAATGCTAATCGGCAACTATATCTGAAATGCCTATCGGCACCTATATCTGAAATGCCTATCGGCACCTATTTTTGAAATGTCTTTCGCAAACTACATCTGAAATGCCTATCTGCTCCTTTATTTGAAATGCCTATAGGCAACCATATCTGAAATGCCTATCGACACCTATATTTGAAATACCTATCGGCTCCTATATCTGAAATGCCTATCGGCACCTGTTTTTAAAATGCCAATCGGCAACTATATCTGAAATGCCTATCGGCACCTATATCTGAAATGCCTATCGGCACCTATATCTGAAATGCCTATCGGCACCTATTTTTGAAATGTCTTTCGCAAACTACATCTGAAATTCCTATCTGCTCCTTTATTTGAAATGCCTATAGGCAAACATATCTGAAATGCCTATCGACACCTATATTTGAAATACCTATCGGCACCTGTTTTTAAAATGCCAATCGGCAACTATATCTGAAATGTCTATCAGCACCTATATTTGAAATGCCTATCGGCAACCATCTCTGGAATGCCTATTGGCACCTATATTTGAAATGCCTATCGGCTTCTATATCTGAAATGCCTATCGACACCTATTTTAAAAAATGCCAATTGGCAACTATATCTGAAATGCTTATCGGCACCTATATCTGAAATGCCTATAAATACCTATTTTTGAAATGCCTATCGGAAACTACATCTGAAATGCCTATCAGCACTTATATTTGAAATGCCTATCGGCAACCATATCTGAAATGCCTATCGGCACCTATATTTGAAATGCCTATCGGCTTCTATATCTGAAATGCCTATCGGCACCTATTTTTAAAATGCCAATCGGCAACTATATTAGAAATGCCTATCGGCATCTATATCTGAAATGTCTATCGGCACCTATTTTTGAAATGTCTTTCGGAAACTACATCTGAAATGCCTATCGGCTCCTATATTTGAAATGCCTATCGGCAACCGTATCTGAAATCCCTATCGACCCCTATATTTGAAATACCTATCGGCTTCTATATCTGAAATGCCTATCGGCACCTGTTTTTAAAATGCCAATCGGCAACTATATCTGAAATGCCTATCGGCACCTATATCTGAAATGCCTATCGGCATCAATTTTTGAAATGCCTATCGGAAACTACATCTAAAATGCCTATCAGCACCTATATTTGAAATGCCTATCGGCAACCATATCTGGAATGCCTATCGGCACCTATATTTGAAATGCCTATCGGCTTCTATATCTGAAATGCCTATCGGCACCTATTTTTAAAATGCCAATTGGCAACTATATCTGAAATGCCTATCGGCACCTATATCTGAAATGCCTATCGGCACCTATTTTTGAAATGCTTATCAGAAACTATATCTGAAATGCCTATCAGCACCTATATTTGAAATGCCTATCGGCAACCATATCTGGAATGCCTATTGGCACCTATATTTGAAATGCCTATCGGCTTCTATATCTGAAATGCCTATCGGCACCTATTTTTAAAATGCCAATCGGCAACTATATCTGAAATGCCTATCGGCACCTATATCTGAAATGCCTATCGGCACCTATTTTTCAAATGCCTATCAGAAACTACATCTCAAATGCCTATCAGCATCTATATTTGAAATGCCTATCGTCAACCATATCTGAAATGCCTATCGACACCTATTTTTGAAATACCTATTGGCTTCTATATCTGAAATGCCTATCGGCACCTATTTTTAAAATGCCAATCGGCAACTATATCTGAAATGCCTATCGGCACCTATATCTGAAATGCCTATCGGCACCTATTTTTGAAATGTCTTTCGGAAACTACATCTAAAATGCCTATCTGCTCCTATATTTGAAATGCCTATCGGCAACCATATCTGAAATCCCTATCGACCCCTATATTTGAAATAATTATCGGCTTCTATATCTGAAATGCCTATCGGCACCTGTTTTTAAAATGCCAATCGGCAACTATATCTGAAATGCCTATCGGCACCTATATCTGAAATGCCTATCGGCATCAATTTTTGAAATGCCTATCGGAAACTACATCTAAAATGCCTATCAGCACCTATATTTGAAATGCCTATCGGCAACCATATCTGGAATGCCTATCGGCACCTATATTTGAAATGCCTATCGGCTTCTATATCTGAAATGCCTATCGGCACCTATTTTTAAAATGCCAATTGGCAACTATATCTGAAATGCCTAACGGCACCTATATCTGAAATGCCTATCGGCACCTATTTTTGAAATGCCTATCGGAAACTACATCTGAAATGCCTATCAGCACCTATATTTGAAATGCCTATCGGCAACCATATCTGGAATGCATATTGGCACCTATATTTGAAATGCCTATCGGCTTCTATATCTGAAATGCCTATCGGCACCTATTTTTAAAATGCCAATCGGTAACTATATCTGAAATGCCTATCGGCACCTATATCTGAAATGCCTATCGGCACCAATTTATGAAATGCCTATCGGAAGAAATACATCTGGAATGCCTATCAGCACCTATATTTGAAATGCCTATCGGCAAACATATCTGGAATGCCTATCGGCACCTATATTTGAAATGCCTATCGGCTTCTATATCTGAAATGCCTATCGACACCTATTTTTAAAATGCCAATCGGCAACTATATCTGAAATCCCTATCGGCACCTATATATGAAATGCCTATCGGCACCTATTTTTGAAATGCCTATCGGAAACTACATCTGAAATGCCTATCAGCACCTATATTTGAAATGCCTATCGGCAACCATATCTGGAATGTTTATCGGCACCTATATTTGAAATGCCTATCGGCTTCTATATCTGAAATGCCTATCGGCATCTATTTTTAAAATGCCAATCGGCAACTATATCTGAAATGCCTATCGGCACCTATATCTGAAATGCCTATCGGCATCAATTTTTGAAATGCCTATCGGAAACTACATCTAAAATGCCTATCAGCACCTATATTTGAAATGCCTATCGGCAACCATATCTGGAATGCCTATCGGCACCTATATTTGAAATGCCTATCGGCTTCTATATCTGAAATGCCTATCGGCACCTATTTTTAAAATGCCAATTGGCAACTATATATGAAATGCCTATCGGCACCTATATCTGAAATGCCTATCGGCACCTATTTTTGAAATGCCTATCGGAAACTACATCTGAAATGCCTATCAGCACCTATATTTGAAATGCCAATCGGCAACCATATCTGGAATGCATATTGGCACCTATATTTGAAATGCCTATCGGCTTCTATATCTTAAATGCCTATCGGCACCTATTTTTAAAATGCCAATCGGCAACTATATCTGAAATGCCTATCGGCACCTATATCTGAAATGCCTATCGGCACCTATTTTTGAAATGCCTATCGGAAACTACATCTGAAATGCCTATCAGCACCTATATTTGAAATGCCTATCGTCAACCATATCTGAAATGCCTATCGACACCTATTTTTGAAATACCTATTGGCTTCTATATCTGAAATGCCTATCGGCACCTATTATTAAAATGCCAATCGGTAACTATATCTGAAATGCCTATCGGCACCTATATCTGAAATGCCTATCGGCACCAATTTATGAAATGCCTATCGGAAAAAATACATCTGGAATGCCTATCAGCACCTATATTTGAAATGCCTATCGGCAACCATATCTGGAATGCCTATCGGCACCTATATTTAAAATGCCTATCGGCTTCTATATCTGAAATGCCTATCGACACCTATTTTTAAAATGCCAATCGGCAACTATATCTGAAATGTCTATCGGTACCTATATTGAAATGCCTATCGGCACCTATTTTTGAAATGCCTATCGGAAACTACATCTGAAATGGCTATCAGCACCTATATTTGAAATGCCTATCGGCAACCATATCTGGAATGCCTATCGGCACCTATATTTGAAATGCCTATCGGCTTCTATATCTGAAATGCCTAGCGGCACCTATATTTGAAATGCCTATCGGAAACTACATCTGAAATGCCTATCAGCACTTATATTTGAAATGCCTATCGGCAACCATATCTGGAATGCCTATCGGCACCTATAGCTGAAATGCCTATCGGATTATATATCTGAAATGCCTATCGGCACCTATTTTTAAAATGCCAATCGGCAACTATATCTGAAATGCCTATCGGCACCTATATCTGAAATGCCTATCGGCACCTATTTTTGAAATGTCTTTCGGAAACTACATCTGAAATGCCTATCTGCTCCTATATTTAAAATGCCTATCGGCAACCATATCTGAAATGCCTATCGACACCTATATTTGAAATACCTATCGGCTTCTATATCTGAAATGCCTATCGGCACCTGTTTTTTAAATTCCAATCGGCAACTATATCTGAAATGCCTATCGGCACCTATATCTGAAACGCCTATAGGCATCAATTTTTGAAATGCCTATCGGAAACTACATCTAAAATGCCTATCAGCACCTATAATTGAAATGCCCATCGGCAACCATATCTGGAATGCTATCGGCACCTATATTTGAAATGCCTATCGGCTTCTATATCTGAAATACCTATCACCACCTATTTCTAAAATACCAATCGGCAACTATATCTGAAATGCCTATCGGCACCTATATCTGAAATGCCTATCGGCAACTATTTTTGAAATGCCTATCGGAAACTACATCTGAAATGCCTATCAGCCCCTATATTTTAAAATGCCTATCGGCAACCATATCTGGAATGCCTATCGGCACCTATATTTGAAATGCCTATCGGCTTCTATATCTGAAATGCCTATCGGCACCTATTTTGAAAATGCCAATCGGCAACTATATCTGAAATGCCTATCGGCACCCATATCTGAAATGCCTATCGGCACCTATTTATGAAATGCCTATCGGAAACTACATCTGAAATGCCTATCAGCAAATATATTTGAAATGCCTATCGGCAACCATATCTGGAATGCCTATCGGCACCTATATCTGAAATGCCTATCGGCACCAATTTTTGAAATGCCTATCGGAAAATACATCTGAAATGCCTATCAGCACCAATATTTGAAATGCCTATCGGCAACCATATCTAAAATGCCTATCGACACCTATATTTGAAATACCTATCGGCTTCTATATCTGAAATGCCTATCGGCACCTATTTTTAAAATGCCAATCGACAACTATATCTGAAATGCCTATCGGCACCTATATCTGAAATGCCTATCGGCACCAATTTTTGAAATGCCTATCGGAAAATACATCTGGAATGCCTATCAGCACTTATATTTGAAATGCCTATCGGCAACCATATCTGGAATGCCTATCGGCACCTATATTTGAAATGCCTATCGGCTTCTATATCTGAAATGCCTATCGACACCTATTTTTAAAATGCCAATCGGCAACTATATCTGAAATGCCTATCGGCACCTATATCTGAAATGCCTATCGGCACCTATTTTTGAAATGCCTATCGGAAACTACATCTGAAATGCCTATCAGCACCTATATTTGAAATGCCTATCGCCAACCATATCTAAAATGCCTATCGACACCTATATTTGAAATACCTATCGGCTTCTATATCTGAAATGCCTATCGGCACCTGTTTTTAAAATGCCAATCGGCAACTATATCTGAAATGCCTATCGGCACCTATATCTGAAATGCCTATCGGCACCAATTTTTGAAATGCCTATCGGAAAATACATCTGGAATGCCTATCAGCACCTATATTTGAAATGCCTATCGGCAACCATATCTGGGATGCCTATCGGCACCTATTTTTGAAATGCCTATCGGAAACTACATCTGAAATGCCTATCAGCACCTATATTTGAAATGCCTATCGGCAACCATATCTGGAATGCCTATCGGCACCTATATTTGAAATGCCTATCGGCTTCTATATCTGAAATGCCTATCGACACCTATTTTTAAAATGCCAATCGACAACTATATCTGAAATCCCTATCGGCACCTATATATGAAATGCCTATCGGCACCTATTTTTGAAATGCCTATCGGAAACTACATCTGAAATGCCTATCAGCACCTATATTTGAAATGCCTATCGGCAACCATATCTGGAATGTTTATCGGCACCTATATTTGAAATGCCTATCGGCTTCTATATCTGAAATGCCTATCGGCATCTATTTTTAAAATGCCAATCGGCAACTATATCTGAAATGCCTATCGGCACCTATATCTGAAATGCCTATCGGCATCAATTTTTGAAATGCCTATCGGAAACTACATCTAAAATGCCTATCAGCACCTATATTTGAAATGCCTATCGGCAACCATATCTGGAATGCCTATCGGCACCTATATTTGAAATGCCTATCGGCTTCTATATCTGAAATGCCTATCGGCACCTATTTTTAAAATGCCAATTGGCAACTATATCTGAAATGCCTATCGGCACCTATATCTGAAATGCCTATCGGCACCTGTTTTTGAAATGCCTATCGGAAACTACATCTGAAATGCCTATCAGCACCTATATTTGAAATGCCAATCGGCAACCATATCTGGAATGCATATTGGCACCTATATTTGAAATGCCTATCGGCTTCTATATCTGAAATGCCTATCGGCACCTATTTTTAAAATGCCAATCATCAACTATATCTGAAATGCCTATCGGCACCTATATCTGAAATGCCTATCGGCACCTATTTTTGAAATGCCTATCGGAAACTACATCTGAAATGCCTATCAGCACCTATATTTGAAATGCCTATCGTCAACCATATCTGAAATGCCTATCGACACCTATTTTTGAAATACCTATTGGCTTCTATATCTGAAATGCCTATCGGCACCTATTATTAAAATGCCAATCGGTAACTATATCTGAAATGCCTATCGGCACCTATATCTGAAATGCCTATCGGCACCAATTTATGAAATGCCTATCGGAAAAAATACATCTGGAATGCCTATCAGCACCTATATTTGAAATGCCTATCGGCAACCATATCTGGAATGCCTATCGGCACCTATATTTAAAATGCCTATCGGCTTCTATATCTGAAATGCCTATCGACACCTATTTTTAAAATGCCAATCGGCAACTATATCTGAAATGTCTATCGGCACCTATATTGAAATGCCTATCGGCACCTATTTTTGAAATGCCTATCGGAAACTACATCTGAAATGCCTATCAGCACCTATATTTGAAATGCCTATCGGCAACCATATCTGGAATGCCTATCGGCACCTATATTTGAAATGCCTATCGGCTTCTATATCTGAAATGCCTAGCGGCACCTATATTTGAAATGCCTATCGGAAACTACATCTGAAATGCCTATCAGCACTTATATTTGAAATGCCTATCGGCAACCATATCTGGAATGCCTATCGGCACCTATAATTGAAATGCCTATCGGATTATATATCTGAAATGCCTATCGGCACCTATTTTTAAAATGCCAATCGGCAACTATATCTGAAATGCCTATCGGTACCTATATCTGAAATGCCTATCGGCACCTATTTTTGAAATGTCTTTCGGAAACTACATCTGAAATGCCTATCTGCTCCTATATTTAAAATGCCTATCGGCAACCATATCTGAAATGCCTATCGGCACCTATTTTTAAAATGCCAATCGGCAACTATATCTGAAATGCCTATCGGTACCTATATCTGAAATGCCTATCGGCACCTATTTTTGAAATGCCTATCGGAAACTACATCTGAAATGCCTATCAGCACCTATATTTGAAATGCCTATCGGCAACCATATCTGGAATGCCTATCGGCACCTATATTTGAAATGCCTATCGGCTTCTATATCTGAAATGCCTATCGGCACCTATTTTTAAAATGCCAATTGGCAACTATATCTAAAATGCCTATCGGCACCTATATCTGAAATGCCTATCGGCACCTATTTTTGAAATGCCTATCGGAAACTACATCTGAAATGCCTATCGGCACCTATATTTGAAATGCCTATCGGCTTCTATATCTGAAATGCCTATCGACACCTATTTTTAAAATGCCAATCGGCAAATATATCTGAAATGCCTATCGGCTTCTATATTTGAAATGCCTATCGGCACCTATTTCTAAAATGCCAATCGGCAACTATATCTGAAATGCCTATCGGCACCTATATCTGAAATGCCTATCGGCAACTATTTTTGAAATGCCTATCGGAAACTACATCTGAAATGCCTATTAGCCCCTATATTTTAAAATGCCTATCGGCAACCATATCTGGAATGCCTATCGGCACCTATATTTGAAATGCCTATCGGCTTCTATATCTGAAATGCCTATCGGCACCTATTTTGAAAATGCCAACCGGCAACTATATCTGAAATGCCTTTCGGCACCTATATCTGAAATGCCTATCGGCACCTATTTATAAAATGCCTATCGGAAACTACATCTGAAATGCCTATCAGCAAATATATTTGAAATGCCTATCGGCAACCATATCTGGAATGCCTATCGGCACCTATATCTGAAATGCCTATCGGCACCAATTTTTGAAATGCCTATCGGAAAATACATCTGAAATGCCTATCAGCACCAATATTTGAAATGCCTATCGGCAACCATATCTAAAATGCCTATCGACACCTATATTTGAAATACCTATCGGCTTCTATATCTGAAATGCCTATCGGCACCTATTTTTAAAATGCCAATCGACAACTATATCTGAAATGCCTATCGGCACCTATATCTGAAATGCCTATCGGCACCAATTTTTGAAATGCCTATCGGAAAATACATCTGGAATGCCTATCAGCACTTATATTTGAAATGCCTATCGGCAACCATATCTGGAATGCCTATCGGCACCTGTATTTGAAATGCCTATCGGCTTCTATATCTGAAATGCCTATCGACACCTATTTTTAAAATGCCAATCGGCAACTATATCTGAAATGCCTATCGGCACCTATATCTGAAATGCCTATCGGCACCTATTTTTAAAATGCCTATCGGAAACTACATCTGAAATGCCTATCAGCACCTATATTTGAAATGCCTATCGGCAACCATATCTAAAATGCCTATCGACACCTATATTTGAAATACCTATCGGCTTCTATATCTGAAATGCCTATCGGCACCTGTTTTTAAAATGCCAATCGGCAACTATATCTGAAATGCCTATCGGCACCTATATCTGAAATGCCTATCGGCACCAATTTTTGAAATGCCTATCGGAAAATACATCTGAAATGCCTATCAGCACCTATATTTGAAATGCCTATCGGCAACCATATCTGGGATGCCTATCGGCACCTATTTTTGAAATGCCTATCGGAAACTACATCTGAATTGCCTATCAGCACCTATATTTGAAATGCCTATCGGCAACCAAATCTGGAATGCCTATCGGCACCTATATTTGAAATGCCTATCGGCACCTATTTTTAAAATGGCTATCGGCAACTATATCTGAAATGCCTATCGGCACCTATTTTTGAAATGCCTATCGGAAACTACATCTGAAATGCCTATCAGCACCTATATTTGAAATGCCTATCGGCAACCATATCTGGAATGCCTATCGGCACCTATATTTGAAATGCCTATCGGCTTCTATATCTGAAATGCCTATCGGCACCTATTTTTAAAATGCCAATTGGCAACTATATCTAAAATGCCTATCGGCACCTATATCTGAAATGCCTATCGGCACCTATTTTTGAAATGCCTATCGGAAACTACATCTGAAATGCCTATCGGCACCTATATTTGAAATGCCTATCGGCTTCTATATCTGAAATGCCTATCGACACCTATTTTTAAAATGCCAATCGGCAAATATATCTGAAATGCCTATCGGCTTCTATATCTGAAATGCCTATCGGCACCTATTTTAAAATGCCAATTGGCAACTATATCTGAAATGCCTATCGGCACCTATATCTGAAATGCCTATCGGCACCTATTTTTGAAATGCCTATCGGAAACTACATCTGAAATGTCTATCAGCACCTATATTTGAAATGCCTATCGGCAACCATATCTGGAATACCTATCGGCACCTATATTTGAAATGCCTATCGACTTCTATATCTGAAATGCCTATCGGCACCTATTTTTAAAATGCCAATCGGCAACTATATTTGAAATGCCTATTGGCACCTATATCTGAAATGCCTATCGGCACCTATTTTTTAAATGTCTTTCGGAAACTACATCTGAAATGCCTATCTGCTCCTATATTGGAAATGCCTATCGGCAACAATATCTTAAATGCCTATCGACCCCTATATTTGAAATACCTATCGGCTTCTATATCTGAAATGCCTATCGGCACCTGTTTTTAAAATGCCAATCGGCAACTATATCTGAAATGCCTATCGGCACCTATATCTGAAATGCCTATCGGCATCAATTTTTGAAATGCCTATCGGAAACTACATCTAAAATGCCTATCAGCACTTATATTTGAAATGCCTATCGGCAACCATATCTGGAATGCCTATCGGCACCTATATTTGAAATGCCTATCGGCTTCTATATCTGAAATGCCTATCGGCACCTATTTTTAAAATGCCAATTGGCAACTATATCTGAAATGCCTAACGGCACCTATATCTGAAATGCCTATCGGCACCTATTTTTGAAATGCCTATCGGAAACTACATCTGAAATGCCTATCAACACCTATATTTAAAATGCCTATCAGCAACCATATCTGGAATGCCTATCGGCACCTATATTTGAAATGCCTATCGGCTTCTATATCTGAAATGCCTATCGGCACCTATTTTTAAAATGCCAATCGGCAACTATATCTGAAATGCCTATCGGCACCTATATCTGAAATGCCTATCGGCACCTATTTTTGAAATGCCTATCGGAAACTACATCTGAAATGCCTATCAGCACCTATATTTGAAATGCCTATCGGCAACCATATCTAAAATGCCTATCGACACCTATATTTGAAATACCTATCGGCTTCTATATCTGAAGTGCCTATCGGCACCTATTTTTAAAATGCCAATCGGTAACTATATCTGAAATGCCTATCGACACCTATATCTGAAATGCCTATCGACACCTATTTTTAAAATGCCTATCGGAAACTACATCTGAAATGCCTATCAGCACCTATATTTGAAATGCCTAACGGCAACCATATCTGGAATGCCTATCGGCACCTATATTTGAAATGCCTATCGGCTTCTATATCTGAAATGCCTATCGGCACCTATTTTTAAAATGCCAATCGGCAACTATATCTGAAATGCCTATCGGCACCTATATCTGAAATGCCTATCGACACCTATAACTGAAATGCCTATCGGCTTCTATATCTGAAATGCCTATCGGCACCTATTTTTAAAATGCCAATCGGCAACTATATCTGAAATGCCTATCGGCACCTATATCTGAAATGCCTATCGACACCTATATCTGAAATGCCTATCGACACCTATATCTGAAATGCCTATCGACACCTATATCTGAAATGCCTATCGACACCTATATCTGAAATGCCTATCGACACCTATATCTGAAATGCCTATCGACACCTATATCTGAAATGCCTATCGACACCTATTTTTGAAATGCCTATCGGAAACTACATCTGAAATGCCTATCAGCATCTATATTTGAAATGCCTATCGGCAACCATATCTGGAATGCCTATCGGCACCTATATTTGAAATGCCTATCGGCTTCTATATCTGAAATGCCTATCGGCACCTATTTTTAAAATGCCAATCGGCAACTATATCTGAAATGCCTATCGGCACCTATATCTGAAATGCCTATCGACACCTATATCTGAAATGCCTATCGACACCTATATCTGAAATGCCTATCGACACCTATATCTGAAATGCCTATCGACACCTATATCTGAAATGCCTATCGACACCTATATCTGAAATGCCTATCGACACCTATATCTGAAATGCCTATCGACACCTATATCTGAAATGCCTATCGACACCTATTTTTGAAATGCCTATCGGAAACTACATCTGAAATGCCTATCAGCACCTATATTTGAAATGCCTATCGGCAACCATATCTGGAATGCCTATCGGCTTCTATATCTGAAATGCCTATCGGCACCTATTTTTAAAATGCCAATCGGCAACTATATCTGAAATGCCTATCGGCACCTATATCTGAAATGCCTATCGACACCTATAACTGAAATGCCTATCGACACCTATATCTGAAATGCCTATCGACACCTATATCTGAAATGCCTATCGACACCTATATCTGAAATGCCTATCGACACCTATATTTGAAATGCCTATCGACACCTATATCTGAAATGCCTATCGACACCTATATCTGAAATGCCTATCGACACCTATATCTGAAATGCCTATCGACACCTATTTTTGAAATGCCTATCGGAAACTACATCTGAAATGCCTATCAGCACTTATATTTGAAATGCCTATCGGCAACCATATCTGGAATGCCTATCGGCACCTATATTTGAAATGCCTATCGGCTTCTATATCTGAAATGCCTATCGGCACC